>JANZLQ010000013.1:1174792-1235533 GCA_026212715.1 Elanus axillaris | reverse complement strand
GGGGGGGGAAGGCGAGGCGCGGGGGTCTCGGCGGCACTCACAGGAATATGGTTACTCATTGAAGACTGTAGCCTGATCATACAGCCGGGGTGCGGGCGCCACCGCCGGGGGCAGGAGGAGCAGGGCCGGGAGGACGCGGAGGCGCTGGGGGCCGCGGAGCTGCCGGAGGGGGTTCGGCGGCGGAGCGGGGATGGACCATACAGCTGAGGCGGCGGCGGGCGGCGCGGCGGGCGGGCGCGGAGCGGACGCGGCTGCACCAGGAGGGACACTCGGCGCCGCCTCCCTCACAAGCGCCGCCGGGGCCCGCCCCTCGCTCGCGGACGTCGGCGACGAGCGTGGCGCCCGGCCAATCGGAGGCGCCGCCTCCCTCACAAGCACCGCCGGGGCCCCGCCCCTCGCTCGCGGATGTCGGCGACGAGCGTGGCGCCCGGCCAATCGGAGGAGCCGCCAGCGCGTCGGGGGCGGGAGGCGGAGGCAGCCGGTGAGAACCGGTTAGCGAGCGGGGCGGCGGGGGCGGGAGCCGCGCTGAGGGGAGGGCGGCGCGAGGCGGCTGAGGGCGGCTTGGGGGGGGGGGGGCCCGGTCCCCGAAGGCCTTTGGCGTCAGGCCGCAAAAATCTCTTTTTACGAGGTTAGCGGCGGTAGGGAGCTCTTGGCGCGTCTTGCCCGCGGGTCGTTCTGGGCTTTTACGTCGAGGGACGCCCACGGTTTCTGGTTTTACCCACCGGAGAGCAGCCCGGTGGGCCAGAAGCGGGGCGGGAGGAGGGAAGATGGACCCTCTGGGCCTCGTGCTCTCTCCCGCTCCCAGGACGGGCTGTCTCCCAGGGCACGGGCGCTGCGGAAGGGCAGGCGTCTCCAAGGCGAAGGCCGGCAGCGGGAAAAGCGCCTGTGGTGGGAGCCGGTCCCCAGCTGGACACCCCGCAGCCGGACATCATCACCCTCGCCCGCGTCGGCCCCAGCCTGACGGAGGGACGAAGAGGCTGCTTCGAGCTTCAGCCAGTCCGGTGCTCTCCCAGTTACCGTTAACCGCTTAGGCCTTTCTCCCACCTGTTACTTTATTGCTGCCGCGCAGATTACGAGAGTCTGCAGAAGTTGGTTTCGGTCTGGGAAATAAACAGCTCAGTTCTGAACCTCAGCAGTTTGTATCGGCTTCTACAAAGGCACGGCTGGTTCCTGGTTTTGCCCAAATTTTCAGTTTTTCTGTCACCTGCAGGAACCGTGGTTTGTAGAGAGGAGGTTTTCGTGGTAACTGACACAGGGGGGGTGTCTTATTCGGAACAAGTCTGTATTACCTTTTGCTCCACCTGGCTTCGGGTGGGCGTAAGCTAATTTCTAACCAGGAGCCAGCTCTCTGCTAGGATAATATAGTCAGCTTTTCTGGGCTATAAATACATCTGGGCTGTATTTATTTACATTAGCCTGTCGTATTTACTGACTGACTTGGGGCACGTGTCTGGTGAACTTGCAGCTGTTTCCACTTCTCTATGTAAAACCTGTTCAAAACATACTCAGCATCCTGTAAAATAAGATGATGATCCCAAGGTTAATAGCTGCTTGGAATATTGTTTATTTGTTGGTGGTTACAATGTTAGGAAGGTTTTTGAGGGAAAAAAAGTGAAAAAGTCAACAGAGCTTCTTTCTGTCCGCAATAAAGCTTGAGGAATTTGCTCTGGATAGAATTCTAAGACAGATTAAACAGCTCTTTACCTGCTCTAATGCATGCTGTTCTTTGTGGTGTTTTTTTTTTTTTTGTGTTTGGGTTTTTTTTTTCCCCCACTCTAACAATGCAAGCTTTTGTTTACTGTTTCACTGCACGTTAAACTGATCAGGATTTTAGGATCAAATTACTTTCTGCTGCAACATCCTTTTGGTACCATAGCACAGTAGTTTACACTGGAAATAAGAGTCACTGTCAGTTTCTTTGAAATTAGACACCCTAAGAAGAAAGGATTTAGTTCAGAAAGCTTTTAGTCTAAAACCACACAAGGTTGTTGGGGTTTTTTTTGAGAGAAGAATGCCTGTGTCATTTTGACTATTTAATATTCATTTTTACTACGATAGTCCCTATCTGGACCATTTAGTTGGGATTATGTCATACTAGTTGGCACTTAAGATGCAGTTCACGCTCTGAGGCGACAAGAGATACTTGGAGTGTTGAGAACAGTAGGCTACAATAAAGTAGCCTGCTCTTTTTCGTATGACATAGAACAGAGACGAGGATACTTATAGGAGAGAGAGACAAGTAGACAGTTACAAGGTGCCAGCTAACGAACTGATGAAACAAAGTGGGTTGAGGAGGCAGAAAGTAACAGAAAGAGACAAGGCTCGAAGAACTTTTAAAGATAAGAAAAAAGGAAATGCCAGTAAAGAGAAGTCTCTGGGGCAATTCAGAAGAGGCAGATATTATCAGTTTGAGAAGCAAAGATGGGGTCGTCACCGTTGTTGTGGTATTAGGACGATTAATACAACTTTTGTGACAAGAGGGTGTAACAGGACAAAGTTTGACTATGTTTTTGAAGCAGCGTGAGTCAAAAATAAAATTTGGGCATAGCCTGAATGTTCAGCCCTTACCTAGTTGACTCTTATCGATACTTTTTGAAAGTTCTAATGGGAAGTTGTGCATTAAACCAGTCAATTTAAAGAACACCAGAGCTTCAAAAATCAAAATTGTAAGTTACACCTTATGATTACTTTCTTTTGTTTTCTAAAACCTGCTGGTTTGTAATCTCTGATAATTTTATGTTGCCTTATTCATTCAAGTGCAGTAGTGAAAAAAATTCCCTATTCACTTTCTTTATGTAAAAGTGTATATGCTTTATATGCTTTGTTAGCCATTTTTGTCAAGAAGGGGAACCCTACTATAATTAGGAAGCCATTTCTTACTTCTGGTCATCTTTCTCAACCTTCCTGTACTTAAAAAAAAAAAATCCATCATACTATTTTTTAACTGGAGGAACCAGAACAGGAAGTAGTCTTCAATATGCAGTCACGCAGTGTCCATGCATCGCTTTGAAGTGGTTTGTATTAATTTCTTGCTAGTACACATGTTCTGGTTGGAGAATGCTGCTTCTGTAGGTTTTGTGAAAGTGAAAATTTAAAATATGACTCATGTTTGAAATATGTATCTTTATGTATCAACTAATGTAAATATTACTCAAAGACTAAATAAAAATAGTGATTCTTAATGTGTTTGTCTTTTGCAGACAATTAACGTCCTTAGTTCCTCTAGACAGAAGTCACTTGTCCCTGATACACATGTGGATCTTCTGTATCGTAACACGAGGGCAAAAAAACCCAGACAATTTTATACTGGGAAGAAATATCAGAATCTGAATTTGTTTAAGTATCCATTCGATGTAGTTTCACTGTGTTTATGTGGACTAATCCTATTTTAAACTTGAATGGAATTGGCGGGGATTTTACATAGATAATGATGTCACATCCGTTACTAGTCTAGCTGTATGGAATTAACTTACCTACTTAAGGGTTTGCTGGTAAGATCTTTGATTTGCTGATATTAACTGTAGCTTTTTATGGTGACATTTCTGAAGGCTGTATTTATGCCCGTCTCATGCCAATGTTTAAAAAGGTGAAGTGATTATGACTGGCTTAGACTGTCATCTAATAGAAAACTCATACATGACTAAGCTGGTTAAAACAAAAAAAAGAATTAAAGGATAAGAGTATAATTAATGCTAATCAATGTAGTTCCAGGGAAAATAGCTATTGTGAAGAAAGCTGGCTTAATGCTTTGACAAGATTACAAGATTGGCATAAAAGTAACTGCAGAGCTGTAACACTAGATGTTTTCGAACAGTTTTATCAAAGGAGTGTAACCAAAGATCACTGAAAAAAACCAAGTGTGACTGATGCAAAGACTGATGAATAGCAAGTAACAATGATGTCGACGTAGTTCTGCAGAGTAACCTAGATTGTTTAGTAAGTTGCGTTCACTCAGAAATACATTTTAGTACAGGCACTTGCAAAGTCATACAGCTAGAACCAGGAACGCAAGCAAGATTCATAAGCTTTTAAGAATGCTTCTGTTACTCTAAAAGGAGTCCAGGGGTTATAGTGGACAAAGTAAGTCAATATGAACTCCCAGGGCAGTGCTGTGGTAACAGTAAAACTGATCCTTGCGTGATCCTTAGATATGTAACGTGAAATTGTGAGAAGGAGTAGAGGGATTTTTAAATAGCGTCGATACTAACTGTTGGAATACCATGTGCAGTTCTGTTGACCACAGACCTCTCAAGTTACCTTAGTTTCTGATATTAAAAAAAACCCCAATGTGTCTGGAGCCCGTGTGTGGCATTTTTCACGTGCCCGATTACCTGTTCCTTCCTTTACGCTTACCGCTCCTACTCTTAGCCCTTTTTCTCCTCCCTCTTCAGATTAGGTTCAGCACCGTGGTGTCTCTCAGGTCAAATCTTCAAACACTCTTTTGTTTGGCATAAACACACTGTTGTTTATGCATCCCAGAATGGTTTATTTTTTTCACGATAGCAAGACAGTGACGGTTCACCTTGGCTTACGGACCGCAGTGACTCCCAGATTCTTTTTTTGAAGGAATTCTGTCTAGTCATCTTGCAGTGGCACTTTTGGTAAACACTAAACAGAATAAGACTTTGAACTTGTCTTCTTTTTTTATTGCATTGATCGTTTCTCCAATTTGTTCAAGCATCCAAATTCTTATTCTGTCATTCAATCTGCTTATGTACTCTCCAAAACTTAATATAAAATGCAACTGTAATAAATGACTCTTTTATTTGATAATCTAATTTACTGATTACACATTATTGAGTAGTACCAGATGTAAGGAAGATTTCTGTGGTTTTATACTCAATCGTCCCTCCCTTTGGACAATGAACTATTATTGTTTAAAAGATTTTCTTTAAAAAAATAGTTAAAATAGTTTCCAAAGTGCTTTTGCACCCATCTTACTTTAGTTTCATCATGATTTTTTTTTTTGATTGCTTGAAATGAAGTCTCATGGAACTATCAAAAAACTTTTGCAAGTTAATACCTATGATCTTTTCTGCTTCCATCCTGCCCACAAGGCCTATTGCCTGGTTTAGAATGAGATTAAATTGGGTTTAATGCAAGGGATTCCCTACAAATGGCTTATTCTATCCCTTAAGGACCTTCAAATTGTTCAGTTGTTTATTGCAGTATTTTTCTGAGAATTGCAGTTGGCTGACTAGTTTGTAAGTTCCTCATTCCCTCTCTGCCTCCTTTTAAAACGTGTTATAATTCTTTTTGGAACCTTATTTACTGCCTACGGATAGTGTGTCAATTAGAAAATTCTCTAGAAAATAGAAACCATGGGTTTGAGGTTGAAGAGGAATTTTAAACCCAAGGCAGTCCTTCCCGTAGCAGTGTGTTAACCTCAGGGCACTTATGTAGAAATCATTCCGTTGCAGTCTAAAAGGAAAGGAATAAATCTGGATCCAGCCTACTCTCCAGCAAAAATTCCTGTCTGTGGATCACGAGTGGACAGGAGTGCCTGACTGTTGTCTGGCATTACATGCAACATTTCTGGAGAGGATGGGTTTCAGACATGTCGCTATCCTCGGGATTTTTTATTGTCTGGGCAGCAGGTTATCCAATTTTTTGCTGTCAGTCTAAGTCACTTACATACTGCTGTGTGCTATATATATATGTCATACGCGTGCCAAATCCTCAGTTTTGAAAGCTGCTCCTGGGACTGAGCGTTTAAATATTTTTATTGGGTCTCTTTTCAGATCTTCTTTGCATAGAGGATGCCGTGTGTTTTTAGGCTAAGGGTTTCCCGCTGAGAATACCGGGGGCAGGGAGGGCACAGGAGCAAAGACGGGTGCTGTTCGCTCCGAGGAGCAGACCTGATAGACACTCTGTTGAGCTTTCCGAGGGAAGAACTGTCTGACTATAGGCTTACTGGATTTTGCTGCCTTTTTGCAAAGTTAATAGCATCTCTCTAGCAAAAAAGTCAAAGAGGAAAAAGACTACATGTGTAAGGTAATTCCCTTGCGGGGGGAAACTTACCTCTTCGAAAGCTCCCCAAGCTCCCAACATGCTGTTTGGCAGAAGTCCTACATTTTTCTGTTGGGAGTTTTAAGATCGTGGCTTCCTATAGAAATTGCTCTTTGTCCCACAGGTCTTGGCCAGACAAAGTCTAACTCGACAGCACCTTTCCTCAGGCAGGTGAGATCAGGCGGGCTGTGGGCCAGCGGCTGTAGCTGGTGGGTTCCCCTTGTACTACGGCTGCCATTGAGCGCGTTGGGTACCTCCTCATCGCTGCAGCGACCTTATGTGCTCCGTCGCCCTCGGCCCATCAAACTTTCTCTTCCCGTGTCAGTGCCAGGCAGAAATGTTGCCTGAAGAAATGTGAAGGAGTGATAGTGCGGAAAAAAATAAGGAAAATTATTTTTAATGTCAACTGTTTTTTTTGATCAACCTACCATTACTGGACTCCACTTTAATATTGTTTTATGAATCGTTTCCCCAAAATCCCAGAGAAGAGAAAAAGGTGTAGTTAATTTCCAAAGCACACAGGGCACTTACGTGCTTTGACTCTGATCGTTGTAGCAGTACAAACAATAATTAGACCCCAGCAAAAGAGTAGGTTATTTCCCACTACTGGTTCCTTCCATCTTGTTTGCAACCTGTTTTTGCACAGAGCACCGCGGCTATTTATAAACTGCAAGTGGGAGCTGCGACTAGGAAGAGCTTTGTGTTCAGAGAATGACAGTGTCAGGAGAGCAATACTTTAGCTAAATTGGGATGGGCTCTACAAAGCCCTATTTTTATGATTGTAATACTACTGGTATTTTGGGGACTGCAGTCTCCCAGACACAGGCCCAGCTTCATGTGATTTATCTCTTCTTACGTACAAAAATAAAGCAAGTTATGTTAAAAAGCCATTTTTTTTTTTTTTTTGAGTAAAGAAAATCTGAGTAAAGCTTTTTGGCCTTCAATTTTAGCTATATGAAATTAGTCAATAAGACAGGCTGTTCACCATAAGATACAAGTGGTTTGTTTACCTGAGAAGGCCAAAAGGTGGTTGTTACAATACTGAATTATTCTGAGGAGAGAGTAGGGACGTGGGTGGGACAGGTAGATGCATTAAGGGAAAAAAACCTGTCTTCCGAAGACTTTGCAATGGTAGAAAATGCAGTACAGTTCTAGCAGGTCTGCATGTGCCTGCAAATGAGCATCTCCGATACTATTTTTCTATTTCTCCTCTCCTGTGTTCTAGGTAAAAAGAATAAAAGAACAAAATAAAAGTAGGGCATGTTTGAGTCCCCTCTTAAAATTACAGAAAAGGAGTTTCCAGTTTCCTGGAACTGGAATTCAAAGCAATGCATTACTGCTCAGTTAACGGGTAACATACTTTTTAAACCTACTGCTCCTATTCATTCAACACCACTGTCTTTGGGGGCAGTGGGGAATGAGTCAGCACCAGAGTTGTTACTGGTTTTAGCACTTCTGTGGGTATGACTAGGAAAATATAGTTAAGAAAATGATAGCTTCTTAGTTTCTGCAAAAGAACATTTAAGGATAATGGGACTTATACAGCACTTTAAAAATGTAAAACAAGTACAGACAACTCCCAATTAATAATTGCCAATTGCCTTTTGTCACTGTCTAGTGATTTGGAGACCTGAGATGAGAGAGGCAAAGGGAATTACTCAATTCAGCTGTCCAGCTTGTTAAAAGAAATATCAGAGGAGAAAAGTAGAAGAATGATGTGAAGTTAAAGAAAAAGTGGGCAAACTTCCTTTTTGATATACAGGAGGATTAGGTAAACTTGTACTCTCGTATAACTACAAACCAAAACCAATGATGTTGCTATCTGATAAATGCAAGTGAATGATAAACTGATATTCACAGAAAACTGGTTTTACGCCAATAGGTACTTAAAGAAGTATTTTTAGTTGTTAATATTGCTAATATTTCATGGATAAGGGGAAAGGCTAGATGGATTAGGTAACTTTCTTACCGAATCACTGTGGTTGTAGTAAAAGAAACAACTATCTACGTGTGTAAAAATGCCTTGTTGGAACTAAGCATCCTCCTTCTTCTTGGTAAAGAGAAATCTACTCTATCATTTAACATCCCGAAG
Organism: Elanus axillaris; assembly: GCA_026212715.1. Taxonomy (NCBI): domain Eukaryota; kingdom Metazoa; phylum Chordata; class Aves; order Accipitriformes; family Accipitridae; genus Elanus; species Elanus axillaris. The sequence goes on along the minus strand of JANZLQ010000013.1, from coordinate 1,227,432 downwards.
CTACAAATAGAGAAAGTATTCTAACAGCTCAGCATTTTTTCAATGTATTTATGCTGTTTACGTGCTTAAATGCTAATGTAGGGCAGTGATCTGTAGCAAAGACTTCCTAAACCTTTGTTAGTGGCTGGGAAAGCCTAGAATCCCAATATACCTGCTTTTTGGACCCCGGCCCCATAATCAAATGCAAGTCTTCCTACCGGCCTTTAAGGGCACTGGGGGGAAGCGCTGCCAGCTTATGGACTTGATGCCCAAGGTAGCTTAAAGTTAGCTTTCAGGTACTAGTGCTTGTAGGTGTGTTGTATTCCTCTTCCTTACTACTGTGTAAGGTGCTCCGTGCCTCTGGATAAAGCTGGGGAAGAATCATTTGTATGCTGAGGGAAAAGCAAATTCTGACATATTTTAAGACCAGCATAATTTTAATAAATCGTTGAGTAACTGAAGGAGGAGACTATGCATGCAAGGTCCCTGAATTCATTTTGAAGAATCAAAGGAGACTTTGTGCAGCTAATCCAGTGAAGATTTTCTCTTGAGGTCGGAGCTTACTGCGACAGGACCTTAGAATTTCAGTCAGCAAGGTGTAAATAGGCAATGATTATAAAAAAGAGGAGAAGAATGGGGCAGGAATCTCTTAGGGAATCTGTTTCTGAAGTTTGTGGTTTAGAAGCACATCCTACAAGCACACACTAGCCCATGAGCTGAGTTGGTCCAGTGCTCTTTACGATCACCCTCACTTAGACATAGTACAAAACTAACAGCAAGGTACATAAGTATCTTTGCATTAATCCAAGTCACAAGACGTGTGTTGTTACTAAAACTCTTGCTTTTTTCTGTTGTTGCTGGCTTCTGATCTGATCGGCTAAATCATTAATGTATGCTAGAAAAAATAAATGCTACTCTGCTCCGTGATCATACCTTGGATTTTCCAAGGGTTCGAAAGGAGCCTACTCCTTCCTTCCATTCTTTCAGTCCTCTCTGAATATCCTTGCTTTTGTGACTGAATCACTGATTTTAGGAGGTCAGATCCTTAGGAGACCTAAACCTTATAGTAGTTTCATGTTTGTTATGTTCTTGTTCCGTATCTCTTGATAATTTATTGATGTTTATCATGTGATTTGAAAGTGGCAGGATTTGAGGGTAATTCTGATAGGGAACAACTTCTGTAGGAAAATTAATACGTATCCAAACTCAGATGGTCTTTTACATAAACCATACCCCATAATGAAATATACAGTATTCTTAGTAAAGGATTACTGAAGGCATGAGAACACTTTCTTTTCCATTTTTGAAGTCCAAGTCACTCTTTGTGAGAGGGAAATTGTGTCAGGGCTTCAGAAGTCTTCGTCTGAACCACCTGCTTTCATGTACACAAATGGAACAAATAAATACTAATGCATACATACATACATACATACATAGCTGGCACTAGTTCCTTTAGTGCCAATCAGCTGGAGTAATCTCAGTGAAACTCATCATCAATTTATAATCAATTTTGTACTGTTATTATGTAAATCAGGAGAAGTTAAGAAAGCATGTGGCAAATTCCCTTCTCACCATCTTTTGAAAGCTGCAGAGATGACACCAAGGTTCTCTAAAACTTGGATTTAGAGCTTGACCTTTCAGAATTCTTTCTGCCCGTCCTGTCTACTGCTGTGGTTTCACCCCAGCCGGCAACTAGACACCGGGCAGCTGCTCGCTCACTCCTTGACTTAGTATAAACATGGCTTAGCAACAGCTGCAAACATCAGTGTGTTATCAGCATTACTCTCATCCTAACTCCAAAACGTAGCTTTATACCAGCTACTGGGAAGAAAATTAACTCTATCCCAGGATACTACTTAGCTTTTTTTGGTATTTTACAAAACCGATGGCAGCTGTTTGGAGTTGCAAACGTTACTACGTGACTTGAAGGAATCGCAGTCATGGTCTGGTTCAGATCCTGAATAGAAAAATGTACAGGAGGAACAGTTTTTGGATAATACTGTGACAAAATGAAACAGTTGGGATCTCTGGAGGAAGGTTTGGAAAAGCACAGGCAGATTGGAAACGGGATCAAGTCAGGCCTGCAACAGCGTTTCTAGCATTTACAGTGACTTTATATGTAGAGAACAGTGCTGATGGCATGGTCCTGCTGTCTGTTGATATATTTTAAAAGCTCCTGTAATTTTTATCTTTTGGGAATTCTGATTTAGCATTTAGAAGGAGAGGGAGGCAGGACAGAACATTTTTGTTACGCTGCTTGAAATGTTAGATGTCAGCTCTCTTCTGGCTGTGATGCAAATTGGTCTTTATGGATTTTGTAGGAAAGCTTGAAACTTATTGTCATTATTGATATAACATGGGAACCACAGTGCGGTGCACAGTTAACTGAATTTTAACTTTTATTAAGTTTGGGCTGTAATTTTCAAAAGCTGTTCTTCAATGCGATGTTGGTTTTGCTCCCTAGCAGCTTGCTATGTCTCATTACTGCCCGCACGTGGATTTGAATGCTACCTAACACCCTTCATATGGGTAAAGTGGCTGCAGTGCAACAAATGTATTGAAAAAAACCCCATCAGTTTTATCTTTTAAAAGCTCCAGCGAATAAAACATTTTCAGTCTGTATTGTGCCCATACTGCGTTGCTTAGAATGGTGACCACGATTCCCTACGGTTTTTGTACACGGGATTCTGTTTCTGACGGGTTTGGGGATGCTGCTAACATACCTATGTATGTGGTACACCCGGTTATCCTCATCTCAGGCTTCATCCGAAGTTTCATGTTCTTTTTACTTTTGTGCTCTTTGAGCTTATTAAACTATGGATGGTATTCCAGACTTAGCTGTGAGGTAGTACACCAAAGGTTGTAGCTATTCTTTTGTGTGATTTTCTCCTGCACGCTTTGTCTCTAGTTTGTCACTGAGATAAAGGACTTTTACTTTGTAAAATTGATTTGCTATGATGAATTTCTCCTGCTGCTATTTTAATCTTTGTTTATCTGGATTTATAGTGACCTCAGAGAAATTGTTTTGTATAACCTGGGGTTTTTCCTTAGGATTTAAATGATTGCTTCAGCTAGATCCCTCAGGTTTTTTGTTTAGTTTTCATCTTCAGGATTATTTCTGGTTTACATTAGCTGGGTTGCTGTTTTCTTGGTGACCTACTTGGCTGTCACAATGTCCAGACTCAGTCTTTTTGGCTATGCTCTTTTTTAAAAGACTGTTTCTAGAAATCTGCCTGCTTGAACAGGATACAAATAAAACAACAGTTCAAGTCGTCTTCCTGACGATGTGCAAAATTCACCACAGCATCTGTTACTTTTGGTGGTTTTCCATGTTGGCTTTAACCATGGTATTGGCGTGAATGTATAGTATAGGCGTGTTGTCTTTTCTGTTAACTCTAAGCTACTGGGTGCTACGGTTTCGACTTCCTTCACATTCTAGCTAAATTGTCAAGCTGTGGCTTTCCCTGGACAATTTTTATGTAAATATGGCACTTTCTTACCAAGTAAATCCATTCCTTTATTAACTGAGAGCCACACCTGCAAAAGTAAGCCAGCGACAGAACAAAGTAGAAAATATATCCCTGCTAACCCCCTTTGCATCTCTAGATTTAACATCAAAGACATATTTATTACGGCTGATTTTAGCTCGCAACAGTTAAAAATGTTATTAACTGTATTGACATGTAGCACAGACTGAAATTTTTAACCTTCCCGCAAGTCAAGTGATGCTAAAACGAACTGGTCAGTAAAAATGTCCCTTAGAGGTGAAACGGGGCAAGAAATGGTAAACTGTTACCTGTTTTGCTGTTCATTTTTCTGATTTCATAGCCTGAAATAAGTAAGAGCAAACTAGAGTCAGTAGTCATTAATAGCAATTATAAGAGAAACAATCGTGGCAGTCGGAAGTCAGCCCCTTTCTATTCAGAGGCTGTAGAATTTACCGTTAACGACAGATTTAAAGTGCTGCTGCAGCAAAATTCGCTGGTTTATAAGACTACAAACATCAAAATGTGAGCAAGGTTGAGAAACCAAGCACTAAAAAGTTTGTAAGTGCCAGAATGAAAAATGCCTCTGCAATCTTAATTTGGCATCCGAGTGCCTGTCTATTATGATGTAGAGGCACAGATTTAAAATATTGCTTGATTCATTACAGTTAGCAGGGCACGATATTTAAATTCTTCTCTGAATCATTACCTTTCTCACAGATTTTTCTATGAAATGTATCACTTGCATCTGAAATCACCACAAAAATTTATTAATTTATTATCTCAATGCCCATGTGAAATAGTGGAATGTTTTATCCCTATTTGATTTGTAGGAAGCTGAAGTATGGAGGGGTTAAGGTCAAAGGGATCCATGAATTTCACATGTTGAACTAAGAAGGCTGGGGCCTCATTTTTCAAATAAAGTAGTATTTTTAGCAATTCGTATGTCTAGAGCAGAGGTCCCCCTGACAACTGTTACAGTCCGAGTGCTTAATACGTTAAGAAATCAGACTATGGGGTTGCAGTTTCCACTTCTCATACCTGAACCTCAGTGAGGCAGAGGAGCTGGGGACAGCCAGGAAAGGGAAAAATCTCCAAAATTCTGTGTATAAGCTCAGCCATTCCCTTTGCAGAGATGGTGCAGGAGCGGCCTCCTCATCTCTGCAAGCCTTGTACCGCTTTAGTGGGTTCAGCGAGTACGGAATTTCGGAGGATTTTGACTGCAGTGTCTCACAGGTCTCTGTGGGCTCGGCGCTCGGAAGGTTTATCGTGTGGCCATTTAAGATTGTGGCACAAAGTACGAAGGAGGGGAAGACGGGGGGAGGGAGAAATGGGGCTAAAATATCGCCAGGAAAAGATCTCGGGGGTTTTTTTTTCATATGCAGAAAACAACCTGGTTTTTCTTATTCTCTTTTCACAAATAACCAAAGTGTTATTGCTAATATTTTCTGAAAGTTTCCAGGCTCAGCCAGATTTCCAGTATGGAGAATGTCAGCTTAAACAACTATTGTTGGGCAAGTTTAAAGTAACTGATCCAACTTCTTCTACTGGGAAGTATTGGCTGTGTTTGTCTCAGCCGCCTGCCCTTCCAGTAATTCCGAGGGCCTCGTTCTGCTCTAAATTACACCGGTCTAAGTTCAAAATCATTTCATCTTTGTAAAAGGAAGAACATCAGTGCAGAAGTGGTATCAAATAATCAAAATAATGTCAAATAAAAAATTATTTTAAGTAATTTCTTGGGTTAAGAGGCGCATAGTGCCTAATACAAATGCAGTGAATACTGAACTGCTAAAAAGGAGGTAATGAGGTATGGCGGTTTTGCCTCGTTAAGTATGCAGCAAGTATTTCTGGGTCCAGTGGCTTTTCCAGACACACTCTCGCAGTTTTGCTAGGAGAAAACCTGGTTTGTTTGCCAACTTGCCTTCAATTATCTGCATGCTGACAACCAGAAATCCCAGATAAGCAATTTAATTTACATCAGATCTACATCAGATCTTTTCTATTTTCATTTTTAATTTACATCAAATATTTTTTATTTTAAAACCAGATCAATGCCTCGGCTAAAGCACATGGGGAACTTCATATGTATCTTTTAGAGAGGAATCCATTGATGTTCATAAAAGAGCAATCCCATGCCAAAGGATCAGAGATCTCTTGCACTTTTATTGTGTAAATCAGGCATCATTTCAATGCCATACAAGAAAATACATGACTTTAAAAGTGGGGCAAATGAGAGGAGTGCACTAATTGTAATGAAGTTACATGGAATTAACACTTAGGACAGTTTCTGTTCTGTTTTCAACTGTAAGTCAGAGAAGAAGATAATACTTAAGTGTATGTCGGTAAAGAGAAGGACAGAACAGCCATGAGTTTGAACTAAAAAAAGTACAAATTATGATAAATTAATAAGCATATTTTTCCTCTTTTTTTCCTTTTGCACTCTGAAGTAAGAAGTTAAATAGCTATGACTGTCTTGTCTCTCTAGGCAAATTCCATTGTCCAGAAAGTCTATTTTGATGAAGAATTATAGTCAGGACTGACTTTTGCCTTACTTCTGCTGTGCTGTAGCAAGCACAACAGTGTCTTAGCCAGACTAGGATGACTCTTATCCTGTTTATGTTGCCTTTCTTTCCTCACTAATCTGGAAATTAAAAGTATCAGATGGCGTGCTGGACTTTGTATGTATCTGGAGCTAGGTCAAACCTTTCATACACACACATTGCAGTGGCTTTTCATCACAGCAGCAGCTGTCTTACTGTCCCTATATCCTTTCTTTGAATTCTGACTTCTTAGTTTCTCACAGAAAAATCCAGTCGCTTCTCTTTGCTAGTAACTTCATTAGGCCAGTTCAAGTCCCATGCAAACATTGATTTATTTTAAAATCTTATTACTTGAATAATAGAAAAAGTGCACAGAAAATATATTGCATTCCCGTGAAATTAGTCATTTCAGGGAATGATAAAAATACCAGGCATATTGTGAAATGCTTGGCATTATAGGCATTACTGGCGTTACTGGCTTCTGTCAAGGCTTCTATGAACTGTAAGGAGAGTTGTGTGGAGCTAGCTTCTTTTTCTGAAGGAACATACAAGGATAAGAAACCTTAGCTCCCCTTCTGCCGCACCCGTATTCTTCCAAAAACAGTTACGTTTTTGAAATAACATAGTCACTTCATGAAATAATATTGGTAGAAAATTCAGAAGTGATGCATGTTACTGTTTGGCTTTCAAAATAAACATATAAAACTGTACAATTTTATAAACAAATTTTGTAGAAAACAGATGAACCTTGTTTTGAAGGCATCAGTCCCAAGTAATCAGGAGTTACGTACTACAGGTCATGCTTACCTACTACTTACAGTCACTTACTGCAGTTGTTGAAAATTTTTGTTTTGCCACACGTGAGGTTTATGGTATGACCGTCACGTGTTTAAATAGCTGAAATATTTCCTTACACTTGGACAAGTTAGTCACATATAAATTACTGTTATATACTTTGAAGAAAACAATAACCTTAGTTTCAAGGAAGCATTATGTCAATAGAAATCCAGAAAGATTTTCATAGAAAAACTGTCTTCCCTCCCACTGATTTCAGGAGGTTCTTGGCAGACTCTAGTCAAAGACCTTTTAATTCTTTTTTAACAATTATAATTGTAATAATTACCTAAATAATAATTAAAAATATTTTTGCAATATTAATTTTTCATCACACATTTAAATGGAAATGCTTTAGAACTTCTCATTTTTTTTCTTCCAGAAAGAACCATGAATACTTAAATGACATTTATAACACATTTCAAATAGATATTTGTTTATATCTACTGTAGAAAAATATTTGCAAATATTAAAATTCTTTTGAAATGTACTCTAAGTATTAGATCCAAGTGATGTGTACTCTCCCTGCTAGCCATTAATTCAGTCTCTGGGAATGACCCAAGCGTGCTGTCTTTTGGTAAATTCTTCACCCCTACCATCAGACCTTATATCCTTCTGTTAAAGGCTTAGAAATGTGTTGCAGAAGACTTAATATGACGCGATCATATATCCTGAGTTGGCCTCAAGTGTCCCAGAATGCAGGCACGTCCTGACAAAAAGAAAAAAGAAAAGCAAAATTTTCTTTAATTTCCTTTCTGAAGCTGGTGAACTGGATCAAGCAAATAACTGGGTTAAAATAGTCATCTTTTTTTTTCCCTTGGTTTATTTTTAACACGCTTCAGCTTCTCAATCTGGTTCATCCATGGCCACACAAAGAAATGAACCAACAGAACAGTGGGGGCAGCACACAAATGGAAGTGAACAGCTAGGATGGAGAGAAACGGGTTGTTTAAATTCAAATTAACATGGGAAGAAATGGTTGTGAAACTGTCTTTATGTGGGTGTCTTTGTCTTTTCCTGTTGAGTGGGAGATGAGACCTTGACGTGAGTGGTCAGCCTGGTTAGGCTTAGAAAGGTGTCCTGCTGTAGTTGTAGCACTGAACTGGTAGAATAGCTCCATCCATGCTAAGGTTTCTTTCAGGACAGATATAGCTCAAATAAACTCTGTTTGCCTAATACGCAGGCAAAACTGTTAGTGCCCTTTTATTACCTGCTTCAGTGAGGTTTTCCTTGCTCACCTATGTTTTGGGAGCAGTGTTGTCAATGTTCACTGTCCTAACTTGATCCAAGAGTAAGTGAAAACAGTGCATGTATCTCTATTGACTTCAGTCGGTGTTGGGTTGGGTTCTTGGGGAATGGTCCTTAAAAGAGGAGAAACATTTAGCACTGCATTAGTTCATACCTTTTATTTCTACAATCTGTAACATCATTTAACCCGTTATCTTCTTTCGAGCAATGGGAGTAGCCACTTCTATCTCTGTAAAGAGAGTGATAAAATAAATGAAAAGAAACAGCATTTTAAATGAAGTTCTTATTTGCAAGCATAAATAATTTTTTAAAATATGCAAGCCAGAAGAGAATCCAGTCTATCAGGGAATCCAACCCACTTGACTGGCAGAAGTCAAGTATTTCTCATGGGTAAGAAGTATAATTGCTCCAGATTATGAAACTTAATTCATACAAAATAACTACATCAGTTGGAACCAGCTGGTCAGTGTCTATTTAATGCAAATTTTAATCAGCAATCCTTTATATTAAATATTCTGGCTTTAAAAATATATCCAACATGAGAACGTCAAGTCAAGATTACGCAACAACAGAAAACCTCCTAGAAAGTACGATTAATCTGGAGTTCCTCCAGATGTAGAACAATGAAAGTTGCCTTACCTTTCACAGCACGGCGGGGTGAACTCTGGTTTTGCTCTTCATGCTGCGTTTAGTAAAATAGAAAGGGGGCAGTGGTGGGGGAAGAAAAGAGTGAAACCGAACCAATTCCTTCCAGATACTCTGGCAACATTAGGTTATGTACTCCTCCGTGAGCTCATGCTCATTAGCTCATGTTTATCCCAACAATGTGGGCGATAGCGAAAACATATTGTACTCGAATATTTTTTTTTAATATATTAATTTATATAATCCTATTGGCAGTCTCATACATCAAGGTTTCTTCTTCAGTGCAGTTTTAAGGGCACAAAAGGAGAAACGATGCTTTTTGAAACTCACCCTGCATTGAAGTAAATATGCATTTTGAATACAAGAGATCTAAATTAACCTGTGAAGAACGATGATCACAAAATACCTCTGTTTTCCATTGCATTTGTTTCCCGTCCATTTCAACCAATTTCCTTTAGAAGTGGCAAAATAGGACTCACGTTACTAATAAGTTGGTTGCACTGTTGTAAGAGAAGAGTGGTAGCATTCATGTTAGTTTTCTACATAATTACAAGAACTACTTTCACTAAAATGGAAAATGTTGAAATACCGGGGTTTGCCGTGGCTGGAATATTTCTCAGGTGTGTACATTTTCATGAAGTTTCAGCAGAATTTAATACTGTGATGGATTTCTGGCAGGGTTCTCTGATTACTTCTAGTGATGACACAACTTGAGTTCTTGAAATTTAAAGAGTTGTTTCAACAGAATGTAATTTGGGAAGAAAATCTACTTGTTTTTCTTTTCACTCTGCGTCAAAATGAAAGTAATCATGAAAGCTATCGGCAAATGGAATCGTTTTCCAAATAATTTTAGTAACTAACTTTCTTTCCAGTAGAGTTAGTAAGGACAGCAGCTACTGCAATTCATTGTTATTGACAGGGCACGGCTGGCAAATCCGCTTCTGGTATCCTCCCCGAGATGTAGTTTAATAACCGGTGTGTGTCCAGTGTCAGCCCTGCTGTTCCTGCTGGGATTCCTCCATCAGGAGGATACGTACTGGCTCTGTGCTATACAGGCATTTTCTAAAGCCATCCGCCAGCTTGCTTGCCCACGACCCGCAGAGGATTCAGAAAAACAACGAAGTAATTTTTTTCAAACTCCTACCTGAGTAGTTTTAAGTACACGATGCTTTCATCATCATAGGGCAGTGGAAGGCGAAAATGCCAACCAACGCTTCCATAAAAATCTCTCTTCCTGCCCAGAAAAAGGGGTACGGCTGTTGTGTAGCAATCATGGATGAGGGAAGGCTTGGAGGGGAAGAGACGCTTTCTTCTCTAGGATTCCAAACTCAGCGGTATTCTGGTTCCTTTCTGAATTACACATTGTTGGTTGCTCACCCTCCTTTAAATAACTTTCTGACATGTAGTTATTCTAAACATGCTGACAAGGGCATTAAAATAGAAGATACAACTTCTAGAAAATTTAGTTATTTCCACACAACAGTGTGATCGCCGCTCTCCACATATACTTTGGGAATTCATTTCAAGGATCATATGTTCATAATGGATGCTTTGGCTTAATAAATTAATTGCCCTTCAAACGTGCTGTGGTTTAAGAAGTGTCATGGGTTTAATTAGATGGCTTTATTTATGACTGGAATATACTCTGTCTGTCATGGTGAGACACTGGAAACACTGTGGACTGAATCCACAGCTCTCCAGAAAAACTTCTACTGAAAATACATGGAATTTGCCCTCAGCAGCTGCAAAACTGGTCCAAATTTAGTAAAACCTTGACATCTTCTTGATATTCATAACTTTATCTTCTTTTCAAAAAGAAAGAATGCACTGACATTTTGGGCTGCACAGAAGAAAAAAACTTAAAGACAGTCATTTGTGGGTAGAAATTAATAACTGCTCTATTTATTAGAGTAAATGTAGGAATTAATCATAAACCCGTTGCTTTCTGGAAAGTGAATGTTCAGTTATTTGGGGGCTTTATGTGTTTCTGCGACAGATTTCCAGTTTACGTTTCTAGTCTTGTCTTTGAAATGTTAATATATATCCACACACATGCCTACATCTGCCCATCCTTCCAGACGTGTATAAGTATAGGTAGAGTGTATATATAACCCCATGTTTTGATACATATGCTGAAGTGCATAGCATTGTTTTGTGAACTACATAAACTAAGACAGTGAAATACTGTATCATTGTTTGTCATCAATTCCTAAAAATGTGTGACTGTATTCAGCTAAAAAAGTCCTTCCTTGTACCATCAGAGAGCTTTATTTCTTAAACATAAATAAAATCAGTAAAGAAATAGTGTAAATTAATTTGATCTTTTTCTTACAGAAGAAAAAAAAAAGGAGAGCTAAGAGATAAGGCTGGAAAGACAGCACTGGGGAAAGAGGACAAGAAGAGGAAAGGAAGGGAAATGAGAAATTTTCAGCATTGCAAGGTGCCAAGTAAAAAAAAAAAAAAAGATTTGGGCTGGGTTACAAGAGAAAAAAATAAAAGAGAGAGGAGGTTGAAATCATCTGTCCTGAACTCATTCTGTCAGTCAGAGATAGGAAATACCGCCTTCAGAAATCTGAATACAGTTGATCCATTGACTTGTCAATCACAGGAGGATTTCAGTATGCCGATTCCAAGGCCTGATTTACACCGCCGTAGCAGTTACTGAGTGAGGATTAGGGAAATAGGAGGCTTGCTCGGGAATACAATTTCTGAAAGGAGGTTAAATGAGATTTTTAAAAAATGGATTTTTTTTTCTTGCCAAATGGAAAATATAAACTGAAGAGAGGGAAAAAAGAGGGAAAAGGAAGAGAAAAGGATCTGGCTGTAATGTCTTTTGGTTATTTTCACACAGACTCTCACATTTGCTCTTTTCCTGGGACAAATTTTTGTCCAAAGTGATCAGCTGTTGCCCGTGTCTAACAAGTGCTTGATGCTCTAATGCATCCTTATATAATTAAAAGTGATTGTGAGACCTGGGAGTCTGGCTCTATGAGCAGCTATGATGTGTGAATGTTTCATGGCATGACTTGCTTGACCTACCTCACTCCTGCTTCGGAGCATTATAGTGAGCAACAGACGAACGTTTTCAAGCTTGAATGCTCACTTAAGTCCTAAAACTAGAATTAAACACGAAATAAATAACCGGGGGCAGGCTGTGTTGGTGGAGCCAACACTTCTGAGCAGCTTCTTTCAGGCAAGATGCTTCTTTCACTGTGTGCAAGGCTCCTGAGGGTTTAGACTTGAAAGTGTTGGCTTTGTTCCTCAGAATATTTCTGCGCCATCTGTAAATTTTCCACCCCACTATTTTGCGCTGCCCATCTGTTTAGACTAAGTGTTTTCTCATAGGTCCTGAACACAGTGTGTTATCCTAGAAAGCTCCACGAAAGACTCTTTATCTCTTGGTCTCAAAGCCTTGCAATTTTTAAGGCATTTATTTCCCCCAAATCCTTGCGAGCCGGGGAGAAAAGAGTTCTCTCCATTATCTGAGGCAGACGTCTCATGCCAAAAGATGCTTAATGCAAAAGTCTTTCGCTCAGGTAGTGCCAACTCCCTCAACTTTGCAGACATACTCCTGCAATTCGGGTACTCTCTGAATTTCTGCCACTGAGGTGCTTCTGCAGCCTTGCGCTGGATGTCGCGGCATTCCTTGGGGACCTACACTGAAAACCATCTCCTCTCAGGACTGCCGAACCAGACATCTTCCCAGCTGTCTTCTCTTAGGGGACCCATTTAGAGGATGCTCTCGTACCTTTTCTGATGAACAATAAAGACTTTTACCGTCTGTGTTGTAGAGGACGTACACATTCTCTCCAAAAAAGAGATAGCTGGGGCGCTCATGTGAAAAGCAAAAAGTATATTCAAATTTTCATTTTAAAGTATCCGGATTTGCAGCAGTCTTCCCCTTCTGTGTGAGAACACCTGAATCAACAGAATGTAGGGGAGAGAAAAAAACACACTGACGAAGTTTCATTTTTATAGCATAATTACTCACTGATACAGAGAGAAAAGGCAGTGGAGCAGTTTTTAACTGGGATATAGGAGAGTCAGATTTCTGTTTCAGTGTATTTTATATTTTGCAACAACTTTGAAAAGTAAGACTTTCAGCTGTAGTATTGGGCAAAATGGAACAAGCCGCTAAAGACGATTTAAATAAGCAGAAGATAAAATCTACAACTTTAAAAAAAATCACGTATTTCAAAAACCACAGTAGGCAGGTATTAGACATTAAGAGACACTCAAGTATCAAAACAGAGAAAGAATCACTTCAGCATTTAGGCTAATGACAACCTTATCCTGAGGATATTTTTGACAGAATTAAACAGCAAGAGGATATCCCCCAATCTGCTACCACAATCGAGAAAGAAATGAGTTTCGTGTTCTGCCACTCGTCTTACATTTTCCATAGATGTTTTTTACATCATACCTCTCCTGACAGGCACGAAAAATGAATGATGGGACTTTAAAATTTGTCTGTGCACTATACCATGGCCAGGATATATGTGGACTAGTGGAAGGCTATCCATGTCACTGCTAGAGCTCATTTCCCTTGCACTTAGACATATGCCTTTTGGATGTAAATCAAAAGAGATAAAACATTACTAAAAGCATGCAGGAGTATCCAAGACCACAGTGCTATAATCAACAAAGGCGGCATCGAATCACAGAGTGGTTTGGGTTGGAAGGGACCTTAAAAGTCATCCACCTCTCTCCTATGGGCAGGGAGATCTTCCACCAGACCAGGTTGCTCGGAGCCCCGTTCGTGTCCGCTCTGCCAAAGGCGTGGGGGTGGAAGGACGCTAAGCCCTCCGTAAAACTCCACAGGTTCCAGCTCCGGCTGCGGGGATGGAGAAGGGCTGCCCGTCTGGGAGGAGGTGTTCCCACGGGACTGCCTGCCCGGAATTCTCTCCTTGGCTTCACGCACAACCGCCGGGAGGGAGCAAGGCAGATGCTTCTTCTCGGAGCTCTGCAAAGCGACCCAAATCAGGGCAAACATAAACACAATCAACCTGAATTTCCAAGGGTCTTTGTGTGTAACAGCAGGAAGAATAATCAGAACTTCCTTCAAAGATCAACACCTTAGTGGTGTTTAAGGCAACACTGTGACATCTACAGCACTTGTTAAAATTTGTTGTCGTGCTGAATTATATGAGATTCTGGACTATCGCGTGAACGGCATACACGAAGCAAAACAGAAATGAAAGTTAAGGGACTGCACAGGGCTGAACAGTCAGCAAAGAACTGTTAATAAACCCCCACAGTCTTGATTTCTACTTGTACTCTATCAACTGGACAGACATAGTGAGCTTACAAGCAGGAATCGCATGAAAAAAAGGCAGATTTCATCTCATCCTTTGGAAACTGGGAGCGTTTTATTCTGTACTGAAACTATTGGCAGCCAAATGCAGGGGAAATTTGCTTTATCGTTAGGTATGAACGTTGCTATGTGACTAACCAAGAGTTTTCAGATATCATTGTTGTCAGGACTTCCAAGAACAAGCGTTTACTCTCACTATAAAAAGAAAAATACAATCTGATCCATTACAATAGAAGTATCTGAACATTTTTTCCATGGCATGCTATCTGTGAATAATGGAAAATTTATGGGAGCTAAACAGCAAATAATTGCTCCACATATACTGAATTTCATGTCACGTAGTCTATCCGTTGTTAAACTTTCAGGAAACATTAACCCAGAGTATGGTTCCCTGTTGCACTAAGCATAGATACCACCAAACAACTAGAGCAGTGACGAATATGCCGATTTTAAACTGTGTGAAACAGTTCTACTACACAAAATGAAGCTTTAATTCAAGGAATATATAATTTAAGCATAAATTAACAGTCTTCAGTGCTGTTATTTGAACAAAGTGAGAAAAGTTACAGATCGGTCACAGTAAAGGTGTTGTCAATCATGAAAAATAGGGGGACATTCCTAAACAAACTGTTGCAGAAATGTGATTTAGAGGCAGGTACAAAGAGAGACCAATGGCATCTAGAGCAAGACATATGGTGATACTTGTCTAGACATTAGGACCCTTAAATTTAGATTTTTATGTTTAGACGCACGCAGACATGCCTACGATCCCATTATAGTTGATGGAAATCTAATCAACAGAGTTGGAGTCTAAAGAGCAGTTCAGTTCACCTCAGAGCGGGCATTAAGGCTATAACCTTACTAGCAAATAAAACAGTTCCACAGCTTAGACACCTTTAACGCTTAAATTTAGGTGTCTTAATCTCATACTCAGTGCAGTCATACATCAAAAACCTTCATGTGGCAGCTGTAAGTGCTTCATTTCAGCAAGTCATCCTGACTGTTTCCTTGGTGCTCAGCGTTTTTATTTCTACACTGTGCCGGTTTAAGCAGCTCAGTGCCTGGCTTCTACCTTTGCTGCAGTAGGATCAAAAACCTACCCAAAGCAGCTGTTAAGTTTTCGGGGGGATCTGATCTGAAAACCTTGCTCCGGATATGCCTAACTCCACATAAAGATTTGAGATCCTTCAAATTCAGTCAGAGCTCTAGCTCTGCTTTCTAAAACATAGCTAATGGAAGAGATAATAACGACGATTCTCTTATCAGTTAATAATTTAGTCAGCAAAGCACTACGACTCTATTGCCTCATGGTCAAGGCACTCACAGAAGGAATAAATTTGTTAAAGAAGTGATTATACATTTTATTTTAACTAGTCTCTCTTTGGGAACCATTTACAACAAATTCAATATGAACTTCCCTTTTCTTCTCAGCTTTGTGGGAAATTTATGTGAAAAAACTCCATATGAGAACTGACAGCAAACTATTAAAAAAGAATTCTTTCAGTCTGGCAAGGATCGTCTGTGTGCTCTGTGGATGAACAAGGATATTGGTTTTTGAATCCTCACTGTGTCTCTTGGCTTCCTCTTTACTGGTGATAACACATGAGGTTTTGGACTGCTCTTCAATACCATTTAGAAATCAATCATTATTTTAGGGTGATTCTTTTGCTTCAGAATTTAATTTCACTTTCCATGAGCCTCGGACAATGTGTTGCCTGTTGTATAAGTCACAATCATAGGATGCTGAAATTCCCATAATGTCAGGAGGTTAGCATATATATATCCATAGCAGTGTATGTATGTATGGATGTATATATATGTACACACAGTCTGTTAGTGAAAAAGCTGTCAAATTGGTGTTTTAAAAGAGACATAAAAGCAGAAGCTCTTTCTCATGTTATACCTTTTGATAATTGTCTCAACAAGAATGAATCTGGGCTGTTCTATTAAAACAAGACAGTCTATTTTGTATCTGGTGGGATTTTACTATGAATTTTTAACACCTGCAGGTTTGAAAACATAGAGTTGATTTGATTTTAGACATAGTTATGAAGTCTAATGATAAAAGCAGTTATGCCATATCCGTACAGAGCCAGTTTATCTGGTAGAGCAGATCAGGGCCAGTTCAACATGTACTTGCAAGGTCAGGTCAGGAATGCTCACTGCCTGCATTGGAAAAATCTTATCACGTGCTTTTGTGCCAGTATTTCTTGTGTATTTTATGTGATCTTTTGGGTTGTCTTGTGTCTAACCTTCTCTTTGTTTCCCACAAATCTCCCATATCCAGCATTTTTCCGTCTGCTTTTTGCTTCCGAGCTCAGCTGCTGCCCCAGGAGGCAGCTGCCCTGGGAGCCGACTCTGCCAGATGTTGCCACTGCTTCTGTCTAACTTCCCACCGGGGCTGGAGCACGAGCATGAGCACTGCGCTGGAAGGGTTCTGCAGGTGAGAAGGTGATGATGTTTCTGTTTCGAGCGTATGAGTACTGACCTGTGTCCAGCCACTGCATCACTGCTGAGCTCCGTGGGACACTTACGGTGCGGAAATTGCGCGCTCCAGACGGACTGGCTGGCTGGGACCTGCTAACCTCATCACCGCCTCTGTTGGTCCCGTCCTCATTCCACTCAATCTCTGAGTTTTTAAAGAGAAAAATGAACGTTAGCAGATGGTTGTGCTATAAGGATTGTGAACAGATGCAGAAGTTGCAAATGGGGACAGCGACATTCCCGTGTATCGCATGCTAAGGAAGAATGAGTGGCTATTAGCAACTCTTTACTTAAGCCTGTGTTAGGTCTTGGAGAATTGGTTTCACTTCCTGACGTGCTTTGCTGTGAGCTCAGGAGGGTCTTTCTGCTTGATGTTCTGGAATATCTAAGACCGTGGTCAACCCTAGCACAGCCAGGGGGGCAACCGGTCTGTTTCAGGCAAGTATATGAAAATGCTTATTTGCTCAAGCCAAGAGAAGACTGGATGCATATTTCTAGTAATGTTGCAAAAGGTGGTACTGCAAGGAAAGACAAGCACCCAGGCAAGAAATATTATCATCCGTGGGTCGCTGGAAAAGCAAAGTTTTGCTAAGTGTGCATGCCATGAGACGACTGGCGGTATGTTTGTGTCTGCTGGATATCCTTCTGCAAGGAGGGGATGATGATTATTATTCCTTCCCTGGAGATTAACTGATTCTGCTTGGAGAGAGAAACTTCCAGAGGTGATATAGGACAGGTCAAGTGGAAGAGAGCGAAGAGTCATAGCACAGAGCTCGGTGCCTGCACGTGAAGGAAAGACTGCGTTCAGTCTGTGAAGTCAGTCGTTCAGTGGCTGCGACGTGACAGGGACAATTGATACGTGGGGTTTTTTGTGGGCTTTGCACAGACAGGCCACAGCTCCAGGGACGAGCTGGAGCCTGGAGTAGGATTCTGAGCTGGACTTCACAGTTGTTGCTTCATAACACTATCTCTAGAAGCAAAACGGGTATAAGTCCAACCCGTAAGATGTCCCCGTTCGCAGAGCACCCAGGCCCCACTTATGTGCCCGTACGATGGAAAACAGAAGCCAAAGCATATACATTCATATACACATACATACTCACAGAGCATTGCTCGCCCGGGCTCGCTGTAGAGACCCCTGCGGACACCGAGGCTAATTTTCCTTGGTTTCTGCTGTAACAAATAGCCTCACACATTAGGAGATGCTTGTGCGCTCTTCAGAAAATCCCTTCAAAATCCAGAAACGAGGTCTTCATCCCCACAAAGGACGAAGCCACCTTCTCAGAATTTGGAAGATCGGATAGGGTTTCCTGCAAACCCCGAAAACGCCCTTCCTTTCTTGAGGCCCCTCGGGTGCCCACGGTGGTCCTTCGGAGAGGAGGTGAGGCAAACGGACCTGCCTTGGCAGCGAGACTTATTTCATGTCTCATAAATTCTAACAAGATGTGTTGCCAACAGGTTGTGATCGCAAACACCCCGGTGCTAATAACCTAATAGGAGAAAAAATGGGAGGAAAGGTGGTCGCTTTACCCTTTTTCTTAGGGGTTGGGAAAGAAACACGGTTGCAAAGAGTTTGAATAAGCAAGTGTCACACAGCAAAGACAATAACGTGTAGCAAAAAAACAAGCAGAAATACTTCCATGGTATTTAAAGGATTAAACAGTTTATTTAAGTGCCTCTGAAGGCATAGTAGACACAGCAGGACTGAAAAACTAGACCGACAAACCAGCTTATTTCAGAACAATGGGGAAGGTTCAAGGCAGGAGCATGATAAGAAGCAAAGTGTTCCTACCCTTAGACAGAGAACGAGAAATAGGATATACACAAATTATTTTCTGTTTCATGGCTGTATTTGCAAAAAACATTTGCAGAAGAGAATTGATCCCTTTCGCAGATGCACTTCAGTTCTAAATCACAAGTGAAACCAAAACTAGAACACGGAGTGAATTAAGAAGAACACGATCAGAATCTGTAGGGATATGCTGGTTTTGCCACTTAGTGCTAAGTTAGCACTTACCTCCTGGGAGGGCAGAAATGGGCAGCTGGAGTGAAAACCTCTTACAAGGTCCCAGCTAAATCAGTCCTTTTTAGTTTGGGTGCAGTATTGTCAGCTGGCATCGGAGTGAGTCTACCCCTCAGCAGTCCATCAACGTGTAAACGCTACAGACGATGAATTTAGCTTTGAAAAAGCAAATTAAAGCATTATTTTCTCTCATTTATTTGTCTTCTTTTCTACTGAGAAAGCTGTAATTTAAAAAGAATTAATTTATGGTCTGTCTGATTGTGTAGCAGGCGTACTGAATTTAAATATCATTAGGCTAGAATTTGCCCTGCTGAACTGGTAGAGACAGTAATTTACAGACAATTAGCTGCTTGCTGATGTCTTGCAGATGCTGATCACCGTGAAACATAACCCTAGTGCCATGTCTGCCCAAGCAGTTCCTGCCATCCCCCCGCTGCTGCCTGTTCATCTGCACCTCAGATTTCATAGGATCCTTTCAGCAGTTAAGTAAAGATTTGACATTTTTGGCAAATTTACAACTATCTGGTGCCTGAATTTTGTAATTCAGGCGTTGTTGTCGCTGTGCTGTAATCTGACTAAAGCAAATGGGCAGAAAGCAAGTAATTCACGTCTCAGACCCTCTAGACGTTCGCAGCTATGAAGAGGTTGTCTATTCCCAATACATTTAGCAACTAAAACCTGTTAAACTCTTGGAAAACAGGCTTGCTTGTTCTGTTCTCGTGGAACCTCGTAGTTACGGATTTGTCAGTGTTTGAACCTGATCGACGTCTTTCCTTGGGAGGGATCTAAAATCCATTGCTTGTCTCTATCTGGTTTATCATCTGTGCTATCTGAACTGCCGGTGATTTTTTTCTACAGAGCACGATATGCCTCAGAGTCCACATGTCCAGTAATCTGCCTGGCTTCCAAGCAACATTATTGAACAGGACTGGTGAAAAAGAAGTATATTCCACAAAATAGTGATTATAGTATTTAAATTCCTCCTTGTAGTCAAAGAGGAAGTATCCTCCTATGCAAAACATGCAGAAAAATGAAAAAGAGCCACACAGCTTAAAAAAATAAAGGAAATGGTTTATTATCAGCATGAAACCTCAGTAGTATTGTCTTTTCTGAACTAATTATTAGTTTGCAATGGATTATGTTCAGGGGGCATCATATAAACTAAAGCATTAGTAATAAAGATGTGAAAGGATCTCTGCTTCGTTTTTTTCCTTTTCCTGCCTACCCCATCACCTTCCCTTGGCTATTCAACAGCACAATGCCTCCTTATCCGTTAGGAAAACACGTATTAAATGAATAGGCAGAACTCCAGTTCAGCCTCGTCTCTGAAAGCAATGAAGTCCACTAACATGGGCTCCGTTGGTACTCCCTGCACCAACACCTGCCGTGTCGCTTGCGGTTGTCCAGGTTGAAGCTCTTCCATGGATTCTGAAAGGAGACATGGTCTGAAATTTTCATTCCTTAGGCGACTTAAAGTTAGACAGGGGCCCCAGTCCTGAAAACTGGTTAGGGTTAGGTTAGGTAGGTGCAGGGAATAAATCTGGATGGTATCAATAAGTAATTTTCAGAAGATTAGTCTCCAATTACATTACTGAGAGTTACAGAAGCACATCCCAAGACCTGGCACGCGATGAGTGGTGGTCAGTGCAAGCGTTGTGATGTACCCCAGTCTATGTGCCTTGCCAATGAAGGGGGCTGCAGTATGTTGAACCAAGGTCTTTTTCGTTTGGAGTTTTAATTGTGAATACGGCTTTAGGATGCAATCATCTCATCTCTGGGAAACAGACTGACCCCGTCAATGCTATCATAGAAAACGGCCATCAAGTGGCAAGAGCTTCTACGCACTGCCAGAGCTGGGACAGCATCAAACCAGTAATTTCATCACTAGCTTGCAACCACTGTCCAACCACTGATAAAAAGTCCAGCCATGACATTTGTTTTAAAAGAGGCTCCCTTTAGAATAGGGGCGATGTTCATACTTCCAGCAAAAAAACCAGTTGAATTCTTGTGTCAAAGTACAAGAACAACTTTGTTAGATCAGGACAAACGTCTGTCTAGCTCACTGCTCTGTCTCTGACAACGGCTACTAGCAGATACTGTGGGAAAGACAATAAAAAAGGGCAAGCACAGGATGACTTTTCCTGTGGTTATACCTTATAACTTTCAGCAATCTGAGACTCAGGGACTTTCGGGATGGAGGCCTTCCATGAATCCTTCCATTAATTTTGTTTAATTGCTTTTTGAGCCCATTTATACTTTTGGCATCCACAACGTCCTACAGCAATGAGTACTACAATTTAATTATGTGAAAAATACTTCCTTTTATTTGTTCTAAACCAGTTGCCTGGTAATTTCATTTCATTCCACCTTGTCTTTGTGTTATGGGAAATGGTGAATAGTTATTCCCTATTCACCCTCTCGATGCCTTTCACAGTTTCTACATACTTCTCTCCAATTTCTGCATGTTTATGTATTTTCCATACTAAAGAATCTTAGTTTATTTAATCTCTCCCCATGTGGAAACATTCCAAATCCCCCATTATACTTATTTTCTGATTTTAGTGTGTTCTTTTGGGGTAGAATTGCAGTACCCGATTTCCATTTGATTCTTTACTGTTTTCATAATAGTTCTTGCTATTCTATTTTCTGTTTTGGTCTCTTTTGAACTTTGAAAAGATGTTTTCAGAGAACTTCCCACAGGATCTACTTCCAGGATCACCTTCCTCATGGTCATTTGAAATCTGCTATTATGTTTGTCAACTTATGCTTTGTTTCCCTCCACAATGATAAGTAAGAATTTGCATTCATGAAGGATGAATATTATTTGCCCCTCTACCACGCAGATATTCTGTATCATAAGACGATCATTCTGCAACTTGTACTTATCCATTCCAGTGCTGACTCTCGTAATTAATTTTGTACCATTTGGAGATTTTTTACCTCACTATTTACCTCTTGACCAGATCATATAAGAATAAGGACAGATTTAATATTTGTCTAAACACAGATACTTGAGGGACTCTGCTGGTACCTTCCTTCTTTGTGAAAAATCTACCATTTATTCCTAATCTTTATTGATTGTTCTTTGACCAGTTACTAATCCATGAGAGGACTTTCCTTCTTCCTCCCTTGACATTGAACTCTTTTAAAAAAAAGCCTTTGTCAAAGAATCTTTTCAAAAGCCTCTTGAAAATCTAAATTCCTTGAGGAGCTTCAATAGTAATTCCTTAATGCTCATGATAATAGGAATAATGTAGAGTTCTTGATCAGGGATTAGCATTCAGCCATAAGATGCTGCTGGAAAGTCCAGACTTGACACATGTCGGTGTCTAATCTGTCTTGAAGAAAAGCTGAGGAAAGTAGCAGGAAGCTGCTTTTTGAGTCTCTCCAGGCAACGTTTTCGGTTGACCACCTTTCTGTGGTTCCAGTGGAGGACGGTGGGCTAAGCAATACTCCAAACTCCATGTTGGTGGTTGACACGGGAGGATGAAAGCTGGAAACTATACTTTTCAAAATCAAGATTCAGGTAGCTAGTATCTAGAGATCCACCGTAACTACCAGTGTAGAAGACTTGGATATCCGCTGTAACCAGAGGTAAAAGTCAGCATGCATTTCACTCCAAATCTTCACTAATATGCCCTGATTGTGAAGACAGGAGTGGTCTCCTAAGACTGAAGAGCTTCAGGGAAAGATACCCTACAAAAGGGCTCAGCAAACTTATGGGAACATAGGCTGGAATGAGATTTCGATCAATCTCTTCCCATTTTCTTGGACACCAAGACTACACTTTCTGTATTTTATAGTCTGGGCTCCACAAGGTATTGTGTTTCCCCAACATTTTGTCTGCTGCAGCCCTCCTTTGGCCTCTTTCATCCTCCTCACCCTTATAGGTTAGACCTGCTAGTGTACCTTGATAACTGATCCATTTGGGATCGTCAGGTAACAGAGAAGCAGAGATGTCACAAAATGCAAATGCACATCGCCTCAACTGCAGGCAATAGGAACTAAGTGTATCTCAGCCTCACTCTGTGAAACCTGACAAGTCAAGGAATACCTAAATTTAACCAAAGAGGCAGATGCCACCTTGCCAAACTTGCTAGTATTTTTCTTTGCAATTTTACCGGCTGATAGCCGTTCTTAATTGGAAATAAGAGAGAATTTAATCTCTGAGCAATAGACAAAATTTACTATGAACCATCTTTAGAGTTATTGTGGAGACTGAATTTTCTTTGTCTGGGAAAAGATATCCGAATATTGCATGTGGTGTCTGTCAAATATCAGTAGATATCTGATATCAAATATCTGTCAAATATGAGTAGAAGTTTTTAGGCTTGGGTGAAAAATCCTAAACTCGGGGAAGGTTTAAATGGGGTGTGGGAACTGGAGATTGCTTTGTAAGAGATGACATTTTAGAAGAAGGAAGCACTTTTACATATGTGCAACTGGCATGTTCTTAAAGGTGTAGTCTGCTAAAATACCCCTAAATAAAAAATGAGGCTTTCAAGGGGCTGAAATTTGATATGATTTATAGAAGAAAATACATCTGAGTGAAAATATGTAATAAAGCTGAACTCTTTCTTAATCTACCAACATAAAAGAAACACAAACAAGTCTAGGTATGTATGTATTCTTCATTAACTCTATTGAACCTCTGGAGCCTCATTATGGTTCTGTTTTCCTTCCTGGACCTCAGTTACGCACCTAAACTTGGGCATAATTGTTATATACGGATGATTCAAAGCCATGTTATGCAAGATAGAAATTCATTACACGAGTAGAGCAGAGCTGTTGACTTCAAGTCAACACTGAGTTTTGAGATTAG
This sequence comes from Elanus axillaris, assembly GCA_026212715.1. Taxonomy (NCBI): domain Eukaryota; kingdom Metazoa; phylum Chordata; class Aves; order Accipitriformes; family Accipitridae; genus Elanus; species Elanus axillaris. The sequence continues at coordinate 1,204,058 of JANZLQ010000013.1, read as the reverse complement.
AATAATAAAATAAGAATTCATGAGGCACAGTCATTAGCTTTTTCTACAGATAAGGACTTGCTGACAAAGTAGCGTTCTTGTTAAATAAGCTCTTTGACAAATGTAGTCTGTTTCTGTTACCAGAGTAATCCCAATTTATGCAAACATATTTAATGTTCAGATATTTCACAAATATTGGCAACAAATAATTTGTAAGCTAAAGTGCTTTATTCGATGCTGCGCCCAGGATTTTTCGAGTCACCGTGTTTGGCAACCAGAAAGTTACTCTTTGGATTTCCTACCAGTTTGCTATTTGACCAGTATTTGGGGCAATTCCTGATTCTGCCCATTCCTTATTCCCTAAACAGTCCTGACCTGCACTGAATCTTCTTTTTCGTATCAGTGTAGAGAAGAGTGCGTAGAGGTTACGCTCACAAGGTGTTGAGCCAGCTGCCTGGTTGGAAGGCAGACTTACTTAGGAGGAGTGTGGGGAATGGGGAAGACTAAATTTTATGCTGCCAGTAAAACTTTAATTGAATCAGAATTCACAGGAAAATTAATTAAACTTTCAGAAATCAGAGCCTTTTGATTTATCAACCTGTAGTCCTTTGCATATGGGAGAAGAGCAATACGGACTCATGAAAAACTAAAGAATCCGTGTTACTGAAGACTGCGCGAAGCTACGGCTCTCCCGGAGAGCAAAGAAAGAGGGAAAGGAGGAAGTAAGAGGATAAAGAAACACTAGGATATGACATAATTTGCTGAAAGCTTCGTGGTGTCTCAGATGCAGATTTCTGAGCTTGTATGCAAAATCCCATGCTCAGAAAACCAGCCGAGCCTCCTATGAGAAGCAATTATTGTATCTTGCAGCTACCCCTTGTATTATTGTTCGCATAAGGGTTGTAAAGAAGGATTATTTCTTCGGGAAAATCTAGCCCAAGGAATAATAACTCAGCTTCACTTCCTGACTTTCAGTGCGGTTTCTGAAAGGATTAGCTGGTATGAAAGAACTCGGCCACGGGATGCTCTTCCCTGGAGACCACCCCTCTTCCGTTAGGAAAGACGCACGGCCCCAGCCGGGCACCTCCGGGTCTTGTTTGCCTCTCCTTGAGCGCAGGCTGCCTCGCGCAGCCTCTGGAGAGGCAGAAAATGGGTATGTGTACTGCATTCAGAAGCAAACCAGAGAAAAAATAATGCTTGATTCATACCAGGGAACAAGTTTGGTAAGTATTCACGTGTATTTTTCCCTCAGAAAAGCATATGAAATCCCCGAAGTTTATACGGAGGAACGTTTTCTGAACCAATTGCATGCCCAAGCATCTCAGCAGTTCACTGCCTGCAGTAATTTGAATCTAAAACTGCGTAACTTTTGCCCTTGTTCTGGTTACTGGTATGTTTGGAGGGTACAGGCTGACTTTAGGGATTCCTAGTTTCCTTAATGTCATCGGACACCCATGATTGGGCTGGCCTGGACTCCAGAGCTGCTCCTTCGACCCGCTTATATTTATTTGTGGGACCGATGTCCAGTCCCAGGATTTACACTGTACTTGATCCTCCTCCTGCCAAAAGTAACTATGACATTAAGGGTCCAAAAGCCTTGCTTTTCCCTGGGATTTTCCTCCTGCTGCACGGAGCAGTGCAGTACGCTCCCTGCCCTTTATCAGGTACAGCTGGCATGGATAGAGCAAAGGATGATGTGTGGGAATAAGGCCGACACATGTAGGAACACAAGAGCATAAAAGTGAGTAGAGGTCCCAACACAACTAGTCGGAATTACTTTATTTAAGATTTCAGGGCAGTTATTATTATTACTCTTATCTTACAAGTTGTCATAGGGCTGATGCTCTTTAAGCTATGTCTAAAAGATGTGCAAATCTCAGAACAGGACAATTCCTAGCTATTCTGCAGCCTGCTTTCAGCCAAGTGTGGACAGTGGTATGAGCAACAAGTCATTCTGCTCCTGCCCTTTGTGGGAATAAAGCATTTGGAGAAGGAAAGCGGACCAGTTCACTGGGCTGTGAAGACAGAGCACGAGATCTTCACCCTGTGGAGCAGTAATTAGGGCGTGCACTGGAGGACAATGACCTGGATTTTGAAATGTTTCTGCGGTGAATGCTGATATTAGAGTATCGTAGGTAAAATATGTAAAACACCTCTGGATAAGGATCAGTGCTTAGAGCTCTGTTCACTCTCCTGTTCATTTTTTGCCTACTTCGTCATGTCCCCTCTTGCATTTGTGCTGTGTGGCCAAATGACTTGTATATTCTTCTGTGTTCCAGCAAAAATGATGGCAAGTACCATTTTTATACAGTTAGTCCCGTGTCCTGTGCTTAAGGTACAACCCAAAGTTGTCTGGGCTTAAATTTCCTCAAGCGGCGGAGAGTGCTGAGGTTGCACATCCACCTCGCTAAAGGAGATGTGACATCAAACTGATGTTCATCCATAAAATCTAAAGGGCAGCCCTCGCTTGTGTTTAAATATACTCCTTACTGCTGAATTCTTCAAAATGTGGCTTTAAAAACAAACACTCCACAGATAAGGCTGAGTTTTCAGTTTCTGGGGGTCTGTGAACAAAACTGCAGGTTTACGAAAGGCACCAAATCTCCAAGAGAGAGACCAGCCCCTCTTTTTTTTAAGTGATTCCTTTTGGCTGGCTTCAGAAAAATCCCTTTTAACAGGCGGGGGGGTGGTGTGGGCAGGGGGGTGATTCCCCCCTATATCTATATTCTAGACTAGGACTATCTATATTCTTAGCTCCTTCTATCGGCTATTTACAAAATCAGGGCATCTAACAGAAGAGTACGTGGTGACCAGATACTTCAGCTAGATATTGCAGTGTTTATTTTATTCAGTATTTATTTTATTATATTTTATTATTATATTTTATTTATTATATATATTTTATTATTTATTATTTATGCAGTATTTATTTTATTATATTTTTATATATATACATTTCTGTACATGTTAAAGCTTTGTGACTAATATATATTTCACCCCCCAAATTCACAGATCTGTAGAATTTAAGGGAGAGTATCTCAGAGAGAGCTGTGTTCCCAGCTCGTCTCAGAAGAGCGGAATATCTGCTGTACATCTCACATTCCTCGGCTGCTTCTCTTCCGAAACAGCAGATCTGTATGCATTTCCCATTATTACAAGACACTGCCTTAGCCAGTAAGCAGAGGCGAGGTTGGGTAATGCTAGGTCAGATCCTAGGGCAATTAAGGAAAACATTTTTGTTTTAAATTCAGTGCCAGGAATTCTTATTACTAGAAAACGTTTGATGGCAAAGAAATAAAACAATAATTATGTGGGTTGAATTTTACACTGAGCTGAAACAGTATTCCAGAAATATTACTTGAGATAAACAGCCAAAGGGGATTTCTGACAAATAGGTGTGATTTCTGATAATTAGGTGTGATTTCCAACTGAAGAATTAAACCAAAATGAAGCAGATGCATTTTGCTGCCTTTTGTTAACATACAGTCTGACTTCCCTTGACTTTCCTTTTCTATTTATTTTCTGCTACTTATTATATTTACTGTGGTGCCTTGAGCTAAGCTTACTGTGGGCAGAAACTAAGGTCTGCTGGGGTAGAAACTGGCCTTGTATTTTATACTTGTACAGCACCCACAACACAGAGCTTAATTGAAACCCTTATGAGGGATAAATAATAATAATTTAATACATGGCAAGATAAGAAATGTTGTCCAGTGTTGGAAAATATCTAGTACGAAGACATAGTCTTTTAGAGGATTTTCAAGGTAGATAAAAAATAAGCTAGAAGAGTAGTGTTTGCAGTAGCGTTCAGTATATGCTGTCAGAGGATGCGGCTGTGGCAGAAGCATTTACGAGCAATTCAATATTCAGGTCTGAACAATGAGGAAAGCTGCTCTGAAGTAATTTCTTTGACCTCCAGAACCGGTGGTGTTTCTTTCCCATTTTGTTTTGCTTTTTGCTAAGCAGTTTCTGCGTCAGTAACGCTGGCTGCTTGGCTCTACTGTAAACCCTGGAGTCTGCGGAGTGCATTCCGTCTTTGTGCCTGGATGGGGGCATGCGTGTGCAGGTGGCTTAGAAAATGATACCCCAGCGCTGGACCATTCTTTCATTCCTGGAAGGGAAGCTTCTTGCTCTACGTCCTCTCACAGCCCATGAATATGACCACGTGTGCTCCTATTTGCTTTAGTAAAACAAGAAGAAAATCTTTAGAAAGCTTACAGCAAAGGGAGATGGTTGTTTAGCTAAAGAATATTTTCCTTACTGACCTCAGAAAGGTAATGAAAACGCATTCCAATACGAATCTTTTGCCTGCGGAAAACTCTGACTCTTTGGATGAGGAATGTAAATGAAATAAAAGGCATCCAACAGGCTCTGGGCAGACACCCCTTCTGATCTGCCGGTCTCAGCTGAAGCCATTCAGGGCCCCGAAGGTACCGCCTGGTTGTTTATGAATGGGCTGCCAAAAGGCTTGTGCATTCCTTTTCTAATCCGCTTTCAGGCAAGACGGAGGAGATGGTCGTCGTCATCGTGACAGCGGTGACAGAAGACGGCGGACCAGCTCCGAAACCTTTGCCTGCGGTAAATCAGGGATTGCCACACAGGCCAGAACAACCAACCTGGGACTGCCAATGTTTTCGGCCACCTAAACAGAAGTTCACCGTTGCGCAATTTGCTGGCTTTGTCATGCTACCTTTTCATTTTCCTGTACTTTGTGACCTGAGCCCCGTTGGGTTTGTTTCAGGTGTGGTGCAAATAGAGTGGAGCACAAATGTGGGCATTAAAAATCAGGTGGTGATGAGTCATCTGTGCTTTCAGATTCTTTCTGAGAAGGGTTCCGAAACGCAGCTTAACAGACGCGTCAAGCAGAAACTAAGCTGTATCAAAGTGGAGTATCAAACAATGATTATCTTGCAATTTGATTAATTTCAACTGCCAATTGCTCCTCCTCCAGATTTCTCAATATGATCTCTGCGGTGGAATCTATGAGCCTGTCTTCTAACTGAAGGGGGCTAGATTGGGAGAACTGGTGGTTTTTTACCTCCTTTTTCCTTATGTGTATCTGAATCTTTGATATGTATAAATACATATCAGTTACACACTTTTGTATACAAAAGTGGACTATTTGCTTGTCTCTGCTGTGTGCTACTCAGGTTTATAAACTATCAGGGCAGACATCAAATCTTCCATACATTTCACTGAAATACCAATGAAAATTTAATCTGATTTATCATCTCTTAAAATTTCTCCCTTCAGTTAAGTTGCATTAACACCTTCTGTCCGTGGAAGATCCCATACAACAATTTAGTGTGCGATCCTACAGATGTCAAAGATGGCACGTGCTGCCATGGGTAGACAGTATTTGTGATCGTGAGGTTGTATTATTTTTAGTGACTTTAGAAGCTCCAAGAGAATTGCACACAGAAAAAGAATTTCAGAAAGTTAGCTAAATGCAGTGAATTAGCAAAAATATGAGGCATAAGGGGTCTATCTTTGACTCGGTTATTGGTTTTGTTTGGCATTTCACACTGAAACAGGAGATCACATCAGAGCTAAGTCAGTCAGATGGCACTCTTACAAGATGCCTTACACGTTCCTGCCGAGGTCAGCAACCTACACAAATTACGCTCCCCAAAAACCAAGCTACAATACTCTAATCAGTGTCAAATGAGCCTAACAAAGCAGACAAAATTTTTTTTTTTTTTCTTTCTGTAGTCTAATTTAGGATTGATTTGTGTTATAGAATATTTTCCAACGGGCAGAAAAAACCACTCTATTGATTTGTTACCACATCTTGCTGTTTCTAAATATCTTAGATGGGTGGTTGTTACTTTGCCGCTATCGTAGGCCTGTCACCAAGGAGCCAAGCTCTGGCAATTTTCCGTGGTGTTATGTGAGCCAGAGTCGCTTTTGACCTCTGAAGAAAAGGTAGAGGTTTCCAAAGATTTAGAAAAGTATTTTTAGCGAGATGGACACTGGCCACAGCCTGGTCACCAACTCTGCGCTTAGCTCAACGGCTGAATCTCTGGCACGGAGAGACTCACAGCAGGCAAGCGCATCCCCTTGGGGTTCCCTGGTCCTGAGTTCCCTTTGAAGGAACACCTACCCTGGTTCCCTGGTCCTGAGTTCCCTTTGAAGGAACACCTACCCTGGCTCAACAGCCTGGGAATTAGAGCCCTTGCCCAGGAAACGCAAGACCTTGGCCATCGCCCGCGTTCTGGGAGATGCTGAACCCACACCTTCCTTGTCTCAGAGTCTGGGGAGCACCTGGTCGTCCACAGGGTGGGTGAAGGTGGACCACAGCATGGGAAAGACTGCAAGAAATTCATGGAGCCAGGAGGAGAATGGGGAAATGTCTGTTCCCAATACTGCTTGCGCTGGTTATCCCATGTCTCCGAGACGAGCAGTGCACAGGCAGGGCTCAGCTCAGGAACCAGAATGAGGAATACTGTCTCAAAAAGCCCGCAGGCGTACGAGCCCTCTTCTTCACCCTCTCAGGCTGGTGCGTGGCACCGAACTATGGACAAACTGGGTGCAGACAGGAGGAGCCCGAGGTCCCGCTCCAGCCCAGCGGCTGTACCAGTGGGCGCAGGTGAGGGAACGGCGGCAGCATGAGAGGTCACTCCTGGTCCAGGCACATCCAGCCCCAAAATCCAGACTGTAGGTAAGCGGGATGGGTTTCGGCCACCGTGGCTCCAGTCCCCTTGAATCCGTCCGTGAACTGTCGTATTTCACAAAGGATGTGTATTATTGTTGGACTTCATTGAAGCCCGTGGGGAAAAAGTTGTGAAGACAGATGTTAAAAAAGCAGTTTATTACAGATGGGGGCCTATTAAATTGAAGGACATTAAGTGGTGAAATAAATTATTAAGAAAAATCAAAACTAACAGACACTTGCAGGCAGTCCCTTGGGGAGAAATCTATTTGCTTCTCAGCCACAAGCTCAGTAATGGTGAGAGATGATCCATTTAATGCTGTTTGAAATGTAAAAGCACCGTACTAGATCACGTTGTATGAACCGTACGCTCTAAGATAAATATTGCAGTGTTGTGGAACCACATACACAAACTTTCCTCTGGGAAAGTTCAGCACCCCTTTGTAGAAAGAACTGATTCTATCACCTCAGAAAATTCTTCTAAAGTTAGTCAATGTTGTTAGGATTTTGCAAAAAGACTGGTGTTGTGTTTGTGCTCATTAGCAAGCTAAGAGGTGCTCCTGCTTAGTATTCGGAGCCAGCTCCAACACTTCAGTGAACAGAGTAATAATGAGGAGAAAATGGGAGAAAGAAGCTTCCCCTCTTTTAAGAGATTGTTTAGATATGAAGAGATTAATCGCAGTCACCGGGGGATCTGAACCAAGACTCTGTCTTCAGAAACTTCCCAGATGATAATGGCACAAAGAAGTCAAAGCCAGATTTAAATAAAAACGTTGTAGAGTCCTATGGGCAGCTCCAGGTCCTAAGATCCAAGAATCCTCACATTTTAAATCCAGATCCCAATCTTTTTACAGTGCAGACCCAGGCTAACGTAGCAACCTTCAGTTTAATGCAGTCAAACCAATTTTGGAATCCACATTTTAAATTTTTTTAAATTTTATTTTAGGCTTGGGTTTTTTTTGTCAAACAGAAATGAGCTTTATGCAATTGCCTGTACTGGGGTTACTCTGCATATACGGTGAGTTTCTGAATCCTCCCTAATAACCAGAAAGTCCCGTCTGATTTCTACCACTTTTGGCAAAATGGTAGAGATCTCAAAAATAATTAAGCTCCGAGTTTTATGCAAATAAATGAACAGTTAGAGGAGAGGAAGTCTGTTAATTAAAGCCTGCAGTAGAAATTTATGCTCCATTGGAATGCGCATGAAAAACAAGCCTGGAGCCTGGAATGAGAAACGCCGTTCGGACAGCACAGTTGGTGGAAAGCAGTGCTTCCAGTGCTCACATCTGGCCAAAGTCAATCAAGTACAAGGCACAAATTTATAGGAAACCAAGCTTTCTTAGCTTCGACGTTCAGGAAGAAAATTGTTTTACTTAGTAAACAATTTATTCCTTCATGTTTTGTGGTCTGATGTGCCTCTGCTTTTGGCTGGGTTTGGGAGCAGAAACGCAGTAACACGGTGAGAAAGGCCAAGGCACTTCTGAGCCAGTCTGAAGCAGAAAGTCTGGGTAGTCATGTGAAAATAAATTTGTTATGAGATTTGCAGCCCAGCTTCTAACTCAAATAGGTTTTGATAATAAGCATTCATTATAGTGTGTCTTGTTCCAGTCTCTCTGGGTAGTTTCTAGATGGCTGTCACCTTAGTGCAAGATATATTAATCCTAATTATCTAGTCTAAGACTTTTCTTTTTCCGTGATACATCATTTACAAAGGAACCCCTCCCTGCTAGAGCTTAAGCCACTTTGTTCCTTCTTCACATTCTGACTGAGAAAAAGCTTTTTCCTGATTGCTCTACCAGGATCTCTGCTAATAGCGCAACTATATGTCAGAGCGTCTGCAAGGAAACTGTATAGACGTGCGTATACATTTAGGCTTCATGAAGCAAAATGCATCCAATTATGCAGCTCTTTCCAAATGCTTATGTCCAAGGAAGCCAACATCACCGAAGCCCAACCACAAGTTTGATCAAAGTGCAGTTTGTGACTGTGTCAGCATCACAAATGTATGACTGAGTCAGACAAATTTTTTTCTCCTTTCTCCTCTGTTTTTCTGCAATGCACAGTAAATCAAATTTAATGTTTCTAGCATGCAAATGGTAGCCTCAGTAACTACCGTTTAAGCTTAAGAATATTTGCAGTGGGATTTCCTAAAAGGCTTCGCAGAAAAAAAGGCTCATTGTTTGAAGCCCAATTCATCTTTTGGTTAAGACTGATCAAAATAGTTTATACAGATTTTCATAAGCTTTTTGCTCACACTGTGTATTATTTGGCTTAGTGATCGCAGCTGAAAAGCACGATTTTAATAAAGAAGGTGAATAAGTAGATTAAAGTAAGTTGCAGGGGCTGCCTCATTCCATGGTAAACAAAGTAAACTAGTTTAATGAAGGCAAGATAGTTTATATAGAGGATCTGTATTATCATTACTTCCTTTGCTTATTGCTTTACATTCATATTCAAAGTAGCCAACATGTGATAGGGAAGATTACTTTTTCATTACCAGCTGAGCTCCCTGATACGTTTTTACTGTTCCTTCTGATGACGTAAGGAGAGCTGTTGCTGGAAACTCCAATTCTAATTAGCATCCCCCAAACACCCCGGAATCAAGAATTTACTTACAAGCCCCTACAAGGAGTGACTGAGCTAATCACTTTGAGTATACCCCTCCTGCAAGGAGAAATCCATGCTCCTGCGGATGCCCGTGCTAACGACGGGCTGATTTTATTGACTCAGCTCCTTAGCATTAGGTGAAAGGAGTGGTAGGAAGGAGACTGCCAATACCGGGATCTCGGCGATGCCCGCAAGGAGACACAAGCGTGGGAGGTTGAAGGGGTTCCCGGCCTTGGGACTGGGAGGGAATTTCGCTCCTGGCCACGGGACTGCAGAGGATTTTGGAGGTTTCTGCCTTTGTTAAAATGCCGCCGGTGTATTCCGTACGATTGCCTTCCCGCGGGAGCTGGGGGGAAGGTGCTGGTGACCCTGGCTGCTCTTTTCCCTGCTGCTGCCGCTCGGTTCAGGCCTCGGGGACGCTGCTCATCCTGAGCCGCCTTTGCCTCTTGGGAATCTCCAGCAGCTGCAGGACGACGGCTGTGAGAGCGTTAGCGCGGGCACGCGGCTACCGGCAACTTTGGCATTAATTGACAAACAATCATTCGTACCAACCGAACACCCGTGCCCTCTTTCTGGGGAAGGAAAGTCACTTTACGTGTAAATTTATAGGCCAAGGAACTCCGCTGCCTTTCCTGGAGCCTCGAAAGCTTCTCCAGGAGAGTTTTCCCGAGGGAGAGTTTTCCGGCCTTGGACGCCTGGCCAAAGGGCCGGCTGTGTCTCTAGCACCGCAGCGCCCGAGGTTGGGAAGCCGGCGATGGAGAGCGCTCCCAGGCTGAGGGGGACGGAGGGATCCCAGGGGAATTACATCTGTGTGAGCAGCACTTCTGCGGAGACACCCTTCTGGTGGGACCGATCCTTCCCTCTCGCCCTTTGGGTTTTTCAAAGGGTTTTTCCAGGCGAACGACTGATCTTGGGCCTCTGCCGCTGCCTGGGGATGACGGTAACCATGGTTACTGACGTGGCCTAGCGACAAGTGCCTCCGGCTGCGGACCCTGTCCCTGTCCCTGTCCCTGCTCCTGCTCCTGTCCATGTCCCTGTCCCTGTCCCTGTCCCTGTCCATGTCCCTGTCCCTGCTCCTGCTCCTGTCCATGTCCCTGCTCCTGTCCCTGCTCCTGCTCCTGCTCCTGTCCCTGATTCTGATCCTGATCCTGCTCCTGCTCCTGCTCCTGCTCCTGTCCATGTCCCTGCTCCTGCTCCTGCTCCTGCTCCTGCTCCTGCTCCTGCTCCTGTCCCTGTCCCTGCTCCTGCTCCTGCTCCTGTCCCTGATCCTGATCCTGATCCTGATCCTGGTCCTGTCCATGTCCCTGCTCCTGCTCCTGCTCCTGCTCCTGTCCCTGCTCCTGCTCCTGCTCCTGTCCTGCTCCTGCTCCTGCTCCTGTCACTGCTCCTGCTCCTGCTCCTGCTCCTGTCCCTGTCCTTGCTCCTGCTCCTGCTCCTGTCTCTGCTCCTGCTCCTGCTCCTGTCCCTGCTCCTGCTCCTGTCCCTGCTCCTGCTCCTGCTCCTGCTCCTGTCCTGCTCCTGTCACTGCTCCTGCTCCTGCTCCTGTCCCTGTCCTTGCTCCTGCTCCTGTCCCTGCTCCTGCTCCTGCTCCTGCTCCTGCTCCTGCTCCTGCTCCTGTCCCTGTCCTTGCTCCTGCTCCTGCTCCTGTCTCTGCTCCTGCTCCCGCTCCCGCTCCCGCTGCTTTCCCGCTCCCACCCACACTGTGCAGCACAGCCCCGTCCAGCTGCCACCCCGGGGCAGGTCCCTCGGCGTCGGATGAGTCGGTTTGGGTTTATCGGGCCGTCCGGGAGGTCAGAATTGGAGCTGGAGTGTTTAGCTGAAGGACGGAAGGAGGAGCGGGCCGAACTCCGGTCTCTTTTCCAGCAACGCAAACCCAGCTGTGGCTGAAGGCAGGATGTTGCCGTACGCCCTCAGCTGCGCCGTAAGGCACGAGTTTGCACAAAAGTCCATTTGGGGCAGGATTTGAGGGTATCGATTGGATTCTGAGCCCAGACACAAACCAAGTGCTCACAAAGCAGGGCCTGGCTCCTTTACTGTGCGAAACGCAGCATTACTGCATTTAGAAACAAGTAAAACCCGCTTACGTTGTTTCTGAAGCAGAAAATGCCTTTATTTTATAAGCGAGATTTAAACCCACACCTACAAAAAGGCTACGAGTCAGATGCTCCCTATTATGTCAATGTAATCTGAGCTAATTGCAAATTCGGAACACTAAATTTTGCTGGATTTGGTTAGGAAGGGCTTCTCGAACGCTGCTGTTTCACGCACGCCGTGACTCGCCGGCCTCCGGTGCTGGTACGCGGAGGTTTTCGGGTGGATGTCACACCTTGGGCTCTGCGTTTCGCAGCATTTTCTCAGAACGGGGACTCGCAACCGCTTTTCACCTGAGCGCTCAGGAAGGTATCTGTGGTCCAGCGAGATTGCTTACACAAACGGGAGGACAAATCGCTTATGTAAGTCGGGCACTTTTGGGACAATCTTGTCTGCCTGGCCATAGGGATGCCCTTGTCGTCCTCGTCAGCCTCAACAAACCCATTGCCTTGCAGGAGGAACAGACAAAAGAAAATAGTTTCTGTGCTTACAGTCCTGAGTTTGCCCTTCCGAGCAGTGTTCTGCTGAGCAACAGCTCCTTCAGGAGCTTCCTTTCTGGAGTATTGATCTGTTTTCTGCCTCTGGTACCCACAGACCTGCAGTCTGGTCAATATGCTTTTGCTGTTAAGTTCTTGAAAGCCCCGTTGTGCTCCTCCAGTTAATTCTTGCTCACGACTGCCCTGAAGTTAGTGCCACAGGTGGTGTCTCTTACGCTAAATCTTCCGGAGTTATAAATCTGTAGTGCTGGGTCATTAACGTGGTCCCTGGCTCCGGCTGGATCAGCTCGGACTTCTCCCAGCAGTCCTTGGAAGCAGCTACCATGCTTTGGAAACACGAGTGGTCAGCAGGGCAGACACAGGACATTCCGGTCTGGCCGGTTTCAGTGTCGGAGAGAAGTTCGTTTGGGGTGTGTTTAATCTTCTGTAAAGTAGTGTAGTGCTTTAACTGGTTTATTCCCGCAAGTTGCTTGCTTGCCACCTCTGGAGCAGGTTCAGCCCCATCCCTTTTTGCAGAGGTACAGGCAAGTACGTGACTCTCATTCTGCTACGTTTCCCGAGATCCGTTCAGAAAATCAGGAACTTGCGAAAAAACTCTGTCCGTCAGCAGTTCGGGTGCAGATGTTCTTCAGCCGATGTCTCTTCTGGTGAACACTAATGTGTCAGGGTGCTTTCCCATTTCTGCGGGGACGCTAGGCTAGAAAGGACCGCCGCGATCCACCGAGTGATGTTCATGTGCGTTTATCTGTTAATTCTCGTGTTGTAATTAGATCGTTAGCAGTAGGGGGCTTCTGAAGTGCATAGCAAGTAGAGTTATGCCTCGCGACTGCGAATAAGCTCTACAGTTCGGTAAGGAAGGGACCAGCAATGACCTCAGCCAGACAAGGGCTCCGTGCTGCCCAGCGTGGTGCTGGTGTCCTCGGACAGTGAGGAAAGAAGGGACTTCTTGCTCGCTTGGAATCTTCTCCAGAATCTCTGTAAGAAGTGCATTTCTCCTTTATTTCTGTGCTTTTCCCAGCACCTACTGAAACGTTTCACTCTTTATCTTTTTCTCCTTATTTCCCGTTGCGATCGCATGTCAGGACTATTCTCAAATCACACCCTTCCCCTCTTTCTGCCTCTACATCCTAGCATTAGAGTTGTGTTTTTTAATTTCTACATGCTGTTCCTTGTGAACAGCTTCCTGGTTGAATATAATTTGGTTTTTTTTTTTCTGTGTTAATTTAGGATAATGGTTCCCCTTGCCCCATTTGCAGCCCACATACTGATGCAACTTCCCCTTGTTTTGTACCCAGATAGGTATTGCCACAGAACTTCAATAAAATGATGTAGGACTGTTTACAAAAGAGAGCTTCTGTGGTATCGTACTGCTTTCACAGGAAGCTTAACAGCTTGCAGAACAGTAAGTGGCAAATGTTTAGTGCAACATTATGCCAACTTGAGGACAAACTGTTCCTCTCAGGAATGTTTTCAGGCTTAAATGAGAGGAAAATCCCCCTTGTAGAATGTGAGTTCTTGGAGGGGGCAGGGAGTGACTGCCACTTCTTTGCCTTGCCAGCAGCTCCCGTTCTCAAGCACCTTCCAAGGCTTTTTTAGATCAGCCGGAGCGTATGCTCAGCAGCGAGGAGTTGATAAAGCTGTGACTGGCTTTTCCAGAGGAGCGAGGATTCCTCTTCCGTGGATGAGGCAGTAAATCTCCCAGCCTGCCTCAGACAGCAAATGTTGGCTTGTGCCCACAGACCCAGGGAGGGTGCTGGGGGGGGGATGACGTGGGGCCATGGCAAAGCTATATCAATGTGAGTAAGCAGAGAGCAGCAGCATAGCTGAAAACAACGTGAGACAGGACAATTCCGAACTTAAAGAGTAATGAGTCAGACTGAAATATGTGGCTCTTCAGCCGCGGATGCGAGTCACCCATCCAGAAGATAAGTGGATATTAATGAATTAATGATTAGTTTGACTAACCACTGAAAGGAGTTGAATTTAACACCCTTCTCTCTGTTAATCCTCCTAAGCAGCAAAAAAAAATAATCTTTGGCAAGTGGGCTCTGCCCATCAGCGGCATTCGTCGTCTCTGGACCGCAACCTCGGGTTAAAATATTCTGCCGGCTCCCTGTGGCGGCTGGGTCCTGGGTTCCCTAGAGGGGAATTGCGTGGCCATTATCTCCACGTGGACCCAGGACTTCCAGACGGGTGGCTGAGCCGTACAGCGTGCTGTAGCCTGGAGGCACAAGAAAATGCGTGGTGTGCTTTCTACTTGATGTCCGATCTTGGCAGCAAGGCAGCACTGAGGTGCTGTAAAGCTGACAGGGTGCTGAGGCGATGCTGTGGATTTCCCATCGGGAAAGTAGAGCGAGCTGCAGCTCGCGGAAAGTCCCAAGAGTGCCTGAAGGCTCTGCAGAGGCCGGATGGATTTCAGCCCTGGGTGCCCCCGTCGCACACCTCCGGGACGTGGTCTAGTAAGGGGGGGAAGGAGGACCAGAATGAAAAACTCATCAGATGAAGCCGATCCGATAAAGAAATGCCGTTCTTCACGCTAGTAAGGGATGTCTCCAGTAAATCATGGGAAAAGGAGTCTGGCTGGGAAGCTTCCCAGGAGGCAAAGGGGGGTAAGAGCTTCTAGATCACCAGGCTCCTGAAGCCATAGTTGGGGTTCAGTACGCAGCAAAGAACATTTTACCTTCCTGATAAAGTGAATTACCGCATTTCTGCGTCTCTCATTAAAAAATAAGTTTTCTATGGAACATCCAGATTTTGCAGAAACGGGGTTTGCCGCGGGAAGCTGTTTTTACAGAATTCCTCCTTCACGCCTATGGGTAAGCTTCAGTCGTGTCTGACCAAGGGAGGACCCACCGCCCGGGGTGGGTGCTGGTTCGCAGCAGAAGTCGGAGGTTTGGACAGAAAGGATTTTAGCTTTTCAAGCACACAGAAGCATTTTGGGGAAGAAGGACTAGCTAGAAGATCCTCCTTGATACCTCTGGAACTAGACTGTGGACGTGGAGTTTGGCAAGCTTTTGAGGGATCATTTGAAAAGTCCAACAGATCCTTTAAATCATGTGGAAATCCTTCTTCAAATGGAAATGGTGCCTTAGTAAAGAAAAAGGAAAGAGCATGGCTGATGAAATGTTTGCCTTATATGTAAGAGGATGTACTGAGAAATGTACAGAAAACATCACGTTATGACATGCGATCCATTTTTCATGTGGATTTCCAGCACTAACTACTGTCTAAAGTTGTTTGGTTGTTTGTTGTTTTTTTTTTCTTTTTTTTTTTTTTTTCCAGGTGATCAAATTATGCTTGCATTGAGTGATAGGAAGCATCATAATGAGGACATATGAGATGGCCTGTACTTCCCCTTACATCTTTGGCAGCAGTTAGTCTGTACTGATAAAAAGAAAAGACTGGACTTGAAAATCAAAAGCTGAGTTCAAGACCTTCATTATGAGAAACTGAAGATTAAAAGGACGGTAGCTTTGATTGCAGTATTCTGCCTCTGTAAATTAATGTTAAGTGTCTGAAGCTTCATTAGGCACAAAAACATCAAAGATGGAGGCATTTTCATAATGTTATTTTGATCACTAAAAAACTAGCATTATGTTTTATTCTCAGAGAAGATTAATTTCTAACAAAGCTTCTTGCTTTGTGGCAGTTTTGCAATGGCTGCACCAACTCGTGCAAGAAAATGAGAACGGGTACGCTAGTCAAATAAAATTTATTGGTTTGGGTTTTTTTCTTTAGTATCTTCTACAAGCAGTAGTCATATACCTGCGTCCTGGATTCACTTACATATCATGTTAAGACTCCAAAGCAGGACTGCAGGAAGCAACAGGAGTCTGAACGCAGCAAAAGTCAGTATGTTTTTGTGCTGCGCTGGTTTCCCCCCATTTTTATTAGAAACAGTTGTGTGAAAGTTCTACTCCTGGCACCCATTTGTGTCCCATGTAAATTATCATCAATATCGACATGAAACCAGTATTTTTCATGACAGTCTACTGCAATGTCTTATATACCTTTGTGATGTTCCTGGAAAAAGAATTTATTTTTGCTGTAGTATTATAGTAGATAGTAACTAGTTAGTAGTAACTAACGTGTTTTATTGCTCTTCAAAGATGAAACTCATTAAATGAATGCCAAAAAATGGTGGTGTTATGAATAATTCTCAAAGAATAAAAATCCTGTTTTCATGCAAATGTTTATTTTCATAACAATAAAAGTGAGAGCCATGATCAAAAACCCCACAACCTTGTAACTGCACCGTGAAAAGAGAAGGCTTTTCTCAAAAAGTGTTTCCACAAAGCAACAGAGGTTCTCTGAAAGAGCCATATCCAGTGCACAGAATCAGATTCGATTCAGATAAGCAAACCCAATTACTAATTGTCATTTCTTGAAGAGATTATTTAGAGGTGCCTCTTGTGTGCAGTGGGTTCCCTGCCCCATAAACCAACACAGCAATGAGGTAGTATAGGCAACCTGCATCAAGCCACTTCTGATGCAACTGATTTTAGTGGGGTGAAGGCATTTCAGTAGGATGAAGGGCTTTTGGAAAGGAGGAGTCCCATAGGAATCCACAGCACTGCCTTTTAA
Organism: Elanus axillaris; assembly: GCA_026212715.1. Classification (NCBI taxonomy): domain Eukaryota; kingdom Metazoa; phylum Chordata; class Aves; order Accipitriformes; family Accipitridae; genus Elanus; species Elanus axillaris. The sequence continues at coordinate 1,187,648 of JANZLQ010000013.1, read as the reverse complement.
ATTTGGACATTGCAGCTATTTATTAGCTCCAGGCAGAGGATGTCTGGTACAAGCCATAACAAAGTCGCAGGGAAGTACGGTGAAAAATCTGTTTTCCTAAATATTCATAAAAGAACTTAATACAAAGCCCCACCAGCCAAAAGTTGTTATCACAATAAAACTTTGTAAGTCTCAAATATTTCCTGTGTTCTGTGGTAGCATCGAATCTCCTTGACTGATTAAATAGGTTCACCTCTAAGAAAGCTTTGTTTTTCATCACGTTCCTGGAGTATTTGGTTTCTTTTATGCTCTCGCTTCAGGCTTAGTTACCAGACTGAAAAGAGGAGCTGAAATGAAGAACATCTGCCTGAGGGCAGCCAAGAACAAACTGCAGGCAAACCCAGAAAAACAGGCTGAAGAAGCGGAGAGACCCGGATAGAAGCAGCCAGGACAGAGGAATCACCTCTTCAATAAAGCGAATAAAGAGCAAACCTGAGATCCAGACCATATCAGCTATCCATGGATTAAAACAGAATAAACGACCCCCTTCAGAGCAACGCAAAGAGCTTTCGGGAGCGGTCAGCGGTGTGTTGGGAAAGATGCTTTTAAACAGGCATTAAACATAAACGGCAAATATCAAAGCTTCTCAAATTGCCAACAAGAAAACATCACGTTGTGTTTTCAGTCCTTGGGGCAACGGGCTGGCAGGGACAGAAACAGCGTGTTCTTCGAGGGGGTTCGTCCTGCCCCTAGAACTTCATTCCGACTGCACACAAAAGAGCTGCAGCAGGCAAAGTAAACAAAACAGAAACAGTTTTTTCTCTTAAAATCCAAATGCAAGCTCAAGTACATTGAGGAAGGAATTTGGTTTCATTTGTTCTCGGCTCTCCTGCCATTGCCTAGTAACATTTTTCAAACAGTGCTGGCTGCTGCTCGGAATCAGAATTAGCAGGAGGCTTGACTTTCTTCCCTCAAAGCAAATATTGGCTTTTTGGTGAAAAATTGGATGCTGAAGGTCTGCGCCTGACCTCATCAATTTTCAGCCTCAAGCTTTCATGTTTAAAACTATGTTTTTAAAATGCGGAATGCTACTTTCATGCCTTGTGGGAACTGCAGCTCAATTGCTCGTGTCCCATTTTCTTTTATGATTTCCAGTGAAAATGCAACATCTCACATGAAAAATGATCACATTTTCGTGTTTAGTAGAAAGAGTTTTGTTCTGGAAACAAACCAACCAAACACTGGAACTTTTCACAAGGCAATGCACGTTGGAGTTTAAGCTTGTGACGCATGAAAAGCAAAGGCTGCCTCTGCTAGCCACTTGCGAAGCCGTGGTAAAGGACGCTCAAAATTCACCTGACTCTGCCAGAAATATAATTTAGGGTGAAGGGCCAAGCTGCACAGAAGCGAGGGATCACTCCACCTACAGTCGCCTGCAAAACCCTAATTTAGCTACCGTGGGAATCCATTTTCTGCATGAAATGTAAGAGGCAAAAAAGGGGAATAGAACGTGATTACATAATTAAAGGCTGTATTGAATTGTCATTGCACAAGGGACCAGAATAAAGGTCGCCAGGAAATAATTTATCCGATGTTTCCTAACTTCCAGTGTCAGACCTCGGCTCCCCAGCCTGCATTCCCCGCCGGACGGTCGCCTTCCAGCTGCGGTCCCACAGCTGCAGGGCTGCGTTAAGGTAACGCGGTGCCCAGCTAACGTATTCGAACACTCATCTGTGCTTTTTAGGTCGAGCAGGGTAAAAAAAGTCAAGCGGCTGCGAGAGCGGCTGCTAAAGCGACTCTCCACATCTGGACCGAAGCTGGCCGGTGTCTGCGTTGCTGACAGCACAAGCAGAGCAGCAGCACTTAAAAAAAGCAAACGACAGCAAAAGAGCTTGCAAGCTAAGTAATATTCTCCCTGCGTATTGGTTTTGAAGTGAATTCCTTAGCTGTTCGCTTGGAAAGACGACCGAAACACCTTGTGTTACGTGACGGTGGAAGGATCCCCCGCCATCGGATTTGGGCCCTCGGTTGTTTTTCACATCGCCGACGTCGAAGCTTGACTGCGGGACAACGGGAGTCTGTTGTTCTTTGCGGGAACAGAATTCCGTGTGCTAGTGCTTGGATGTCCTCACGGAGGAGGAGCACAGTGATTCTTCCGTGGAGTGAATTTGTGCTCTACGTGGGCCTTCTTGCCCGGGGGTGGGTTCCCTGGCTGAAGCGTTTTGGGCACGAAAAATGCCACGACACTGTGCGATGTGGCTCAGCTCCTTTTCACCAGAGCTCAGGGAAGACTCCTACCTTACAACAGCTGTGCGTTTACTTATTTTAGTATTTCCAGATATCAAAGATTTGGTGGAAAAGATGCTGTGATAAGTCCTTCTCAGAAAAGGAGGTGCAATCCTGCTTTGTGCCAGGTGCGGAGGCACAACCAGCCCCGTGCAGCAGCATCTCATTGTAGAAACGACGGCAGGAAGGTACTGCAGTAACTAAAAGAGTTATAAAAAGAAGGAGACTTTGAAAGCTACCATTACTCCCCCTAAATTCTTTTAGAGATGCTCTGGTGCGGCTGTGCAGAGGACTCTTGACTCTCCGTAGGGATGCTGAGTCATCCTGATGTCAAATGCCCGAAGGCTGCAGGAAATTGCAGGTTTGTTGTTGCCGCGTCATCGTGGCGAGTACATCTTGCTAACTTCAGCTGGCGTGCAGGAAGGATGGATACGGGTACGGATATGGATACGGATACGGGTACGGATATGGATACGGATGCGGATATGGATATGGATACGGATATGGATACGTGTCTCTCCCTCCTCGCAGGTCTCCTTGTCTCTCAGGGGCTGCGAGGACTGCAGGCTGCTTTGGAGATGTCCTAGGGAATAATCCCGGGAACGCCGTCGGATGATGTTTATTTTCTGGTTGCTTCTTGAGCTCCTCAATAAATGGGATGCTAGGTGGGGAAAAGAAATGAATATTATATAGAATGGGTCATTAACGGCCTTTTAAACTCTTCTGGTATTTCGATGGAAAGATCCTTTTCCCGGCTGCAATCCTGGAAAGAGGAAAGCTGGGTCAGAGCTGTGTGTCTGTGCGAGCAGCACCACTCGCTATGCACCGCTGCAGGCCCCGGAGAAGGCAGCCTGTACTCCGTGACACAACACTGCCTTTAGTTGTTTACACCTTTTCGGAGCTCTGAGTTGAAGCCAAAACTTTTCATGCCCTGCCTGCGCCCCTGGCTGAATTCTGTAATGTTTCAGCCAAATAATTCAGCTCCTTTCAGTGAGGGAGCCTAGGAACAAAGTGCCACTTTGCTCGTGTTAATACTTTGAGGTCTTTTCTGTAAAAATTCTCCAGCACCACCCTGCTTTGAAGCAGGGATTTTAAGTTTGGCAGAGCGATAGCTCTCATGTCAAAAATAAGCCTTCCATCACACCTGTGAAAATTCTCCCCAGTTTTTTTGAGGTCTTAGTAATTATGTCAACTGGAATTCGTACAGGTTCAGGAAAGCTGTGAGAAAAATGTTACTTCAGGCTTTTTAGAGATCTCCTACAGAAACTAAGGATGACGGCAAACTTCACTTTAAGGCGCTACTTTACCCTTCGCTGACCAGATGTGTTACGTGAACTTTCCCCGCAGGGTAAAGCTGCTGCAGTCGATGACTTTGGGGGAACTCAGGAAAACTTGTCATGGCCTGGGCCACTTCTAACCCTGGACGGGCTTGCTGTAGGTAGAAGAGGAAGCAACACGGAGTAGTGCAGTGCTCGGCCGAGGAAAGAAAGGAGTGCAGAAAAGGAGATGGGTGAGACGGGCTCTGCGGGGGAGAGAGAGAGGAATAAGGCACAGTCGCAGAAGGGAGCCCCAAGTTTTCCCGGAGACTGACTGTGGAAAGGGTGGGACCTGTGTTTTAGGGTCAGAAATGAGCCTGGGAGAAGAGAAGGGGGATGACTGGGTAAGGAGACTGGAACAAACATGCTGGGAATACAGGCTGGGAGTAGGAGAACAAGGAAAGGAGTGTAGTACCTTGAATTATGGACGGAGAGACGGGTGGTGGAGAGAGGTTACAAGAGGAAAAGCAGAGCAATTCTTAGAGAAGAAATAGCAGAAAAGTTGCCGGAGAATATTTGTCTCTGGAGGTTGGAACTCAAGATGCTGGAGAGTCCTCTTTCTCTCGGTACAAACAAAGACCTGTGGAAACCTAAAGGGAACAGTTAGGATGTTTATCTGCAAGTATGAAGTGTTACACACTACACACATACCAGGACGTTGAATTAAGTCTACGTAGAAAACTTTCATTCTAGTGTTATTTAACTTCTGTCTTCCTAACTTTGAAACTTTTAAAACAGTCATTCTGTAGCTTTATAATGGTTTTGTCTTCTGCGTGGCTTAATAAATATTTTTTTCTATTACCCCAACACTGCAACAAGGATCACAAGGACAAGCAATTCAGTCAGCGTGCTTGCAACCTTTGCAAGTAGTTCATTCTTTATTTACTTTCTTGTCAAGGAGAGGTATGTATATTTTGAACGGCGTTTTGTTTTGGTAGGCCTCCCTTCCTTTCTTGTGTGTTTACACTGGAGGAGGCAAGGCAGTGGACACTTGTCTTGCATAGTGAAGTCTGCAATGATCCTTAGTTTCTGTAGGATATATCTAACAAAATTATCTTTTTTTTTTTCATGAACAGAGATTGATGTACACTGCATGAAGTTTGATTGTACTTGAATTGTGTTTACTTACCTGACGTATTTGCATCATTCTGTATGCAATATCCAACTGTTACTTTAAGGTGAAAAGCATCAGGAAAATATATTTTTACTAATCAGTGTTATTTGTGTATCGGTATGTCTTGGGAGAGAGTTGAAGTGGAAGATTTGGTATAGCATGGAGGATAAATAGTGAGATGATGAGCTTTCTACCCAAAATTCATAGTTTTAAACCCAGCCCACACAGGTAGTAACCAATGATTTTGATGACTAGTAACAGTGTTTTTACCTAGCTTCGAAGAAACAAGTTATAAAAGCTTATCTAATCTGTACAAGCAATTGCTGCCCTGATATGAAGAATCATCGGCACTAGTTCTGCCCTATTCCTTCTCTCCTAGGACCAGCGGGGAGGGAAGGTTCGCTCTCCGAAGCTCTCCCAAGGAGCATCTCCTTGCAGCTGCCGCTCCCGGGGCAGCGTGCGGCGAGCCTAAATGTAATCCCCTATAGGAAGATGGCCAAGAACAGCTCTAGGATCCTGAGGTTAACCGGGTCTGGGCAGGTCCCGAGCCCACGCCGGCTCACCGGCGGAGGGAAGGGTGGTAGTTGCCCACCATCGGCAAAGAAGAGCCGTGGGCCCCCAGTACACTGTTAGAGGGCTTCCCAAACGGATTCCATCACGGGCCTTCAGTCGGCTCCTCTGCTGTGCGCATGGATGTTTCCGTACCGCTGTCTGGAGGTCTGTCAGGGTATGAACCATCCTCACAGGCTTGATTAAACGGAAAGGTAGCGATAACAGATAAATCTCTTTGTGTAGCCTTGGCCCAGTAGTATTTCAATGGATAGGGTAGAAATGCTAAGCGCGTGTGTTGTAAGGCATGAGAGACAGCACACTTAACTTCACTCCGTCCAGTTCCTTTCCCATTAGAGATAACGAGTATTTAACTCAACGGTTCAACCTTGCAGATGTTTGCTTCAAGTATGACAAATGATAAATGACATTTGTGGAATCCGCTGATATTACCCGACACAAATAAATGGGCAAAACTGGAGCGCCACGATGAAAAACAATCGCTATGTTCTCGGCTGCAGCATGTGCTACTGTACATATTAACTCAGATGGTTGGGTTTTTTTATAGCCAAACCTCTTTTCTACAGTTGCAGATACAGTCCCAGCAACAGTACACTACAGAAAAAGCCTCCGATTCTTTCCTCCTCCTTCTAGGTATAGACGGTAAGTACTATTACCTGGGAAACTGGGTAAGAAAGATATGCAGAGGTGCGTGGGAGTAAATCTGCTTTCCAGGACTACTGTGGTTTGCTTTACTGAAAACTTACCCAGATGACTTGTCATTTTTTTATAAATGCCATATATTAGGCAGCTACGTGTTTCCATTCTCCAGTTGACCCCGTAGGTGCTGAAAGCCCCGTTAGATCTGCTCCGTAAAGACCCTCACAGGTGGTAGGAAGGAGCTCAGACAGGCACTTCAGAGTGACCCGCTAACCCTCAGTCTCTAAAAGTATTTTCAGCAAGCTTGTGCTGCAGTTTTCTGAAAACTCTTTAATGTTGATACCAACGCAGTTTCCCCGAGAGGAACAGAAAAAGTATACTCTCTTCCTTTGCAACATTTTCTAACTTTTGTTGCTGCTATTTGAGAGAAGGTTTTTTTTTAATAAATAGATCAGTCATCCTTAGTTCAGCTGTGAAGTGGCGATATGAGGAAGAAAACAGCATAAGAGTGTCTTGTCATCAGACCAGTCTTACCTGGGACTGAAATACTATGATGCATTTAATAATAATTGCATGGCCATTGCATGTTGTTATCCCAAGACACAGTTAAGGCTGGGCATTTAGGGCCTTCCATACCTTAACATGCTTTTTACCTGAATCACCTACCTTGAATCATAACTTCAAATTATCATAGCTTTTCTACCCGGATATAAACAGAGTGGAACAACATTTAACATTACTGGATTAAATCTTAAAGCTTAGGAAAACGCCTTCCACTAGCACCAGTTGTAATGGGATTCAGAGGCTGGTTTTACCTGGTATCTAAAATTGCATATTGGGTCCTCAGGAGATTTACCCCCCCCCCTCCCCCTTTATTATCCAACTCTCATTTCAGTTATGGGTTGTTTGGGTCACCTGTCTCTGTGAGCACTGATAAAGCGATGAGTTTGCACTGGGGTGAAATTTGGTATCAGGGGATCATCAGCAATAAGAGCAATAAAATGTGTAGGTGAATATTTCAAACAACATCTATTTGTCTTTACGAATTTGACCCTAACTCCTTAGGCCATGAAAAAGAAGTTACTTAAAGTGATTGCACGAGCTCCTAGGGTGTTAAACCAGGATGGAACAATTAAATAGAAAGTCACATTTCTTCTGAGTTCCTGAAATATTTCGAGACACTAGTTCCCATTCAACTGTTCCCATCTGTTTAACTGTATTTATTTTTCCAAGTTTGGCAAAACTAAACCCTAAGCTTTCAAGCCCAGCTCTTCCAAGAGTTCTCCTTGAGACCAGGAACACCAGTGTCATGAGTCTTGTAAGACTTTCTTTCTAATGAGATTTTTCAGCTGTGATGGCAGACTAATGGCATGGAGTTAGTTAGGACGACAGCCAGCTGGAACGCTGTTTCCAAAGTATTGAAGTACCTCAGAGCGAAAACATTTTGCAGAAATGTGTTTGAGAGTACAGAAAGTTTTCTTTTCTTCAGAGGCAGGCAGCCTTCCTACATATCACCGTTGGTTTTGGGGTACCAACAAGGGACACGGAATATCCATGCCTAAGTCCATGCCTCGCCTGACGTAGAGGTGATCTGAGAAGAGGCTGATCTTAACCGAAATTGGTGCTGGTTGCTGTCGCCACTTACCCCCTCCTTCATTCCTTTTCTAAGAGAGTTTTAAAAGTTCTGATTTCATTTTAACACAGGGAGAACCACGCTGGGATAGTGAGGAATGTTACCAAATAGAATTGGCAACCTCAGCCAACTTTTCTGAGAAATTCCTCCTTTATTAACCGAAGGATGTAAGGGTCCTGGCAAATCATCACAACCCAGCTAAATAAGTTGAATCATAAGTGGGTTTTAGCTATTATTTTTCTGGGAACAGGACCTGTTTAGAGGTGGAGAGTGCATTGCAGGTTTAGCAATAAGCCTATTACAGAGCAAGGTTTACTAGTAAATCCCTTGGCATTTCTACTTTCCTCCTAGCTATTCCTTGCAGCTTTTCTTCAGTAATGGATGTTTCTTTTATGCTGAAACTAAGTACTCTTCCTTGTCTAAATAATGTAAGCTGTTCCTATTGGTTGCAAATCAAGTACCTACTGAACCAAGGTATTTCATACTCGGTTTCAGAATGAATGTTTTACAGCTTTGTGAATTAAACCATAAATCTGTGAGGATGGTGCCACCTAATGTAAATAGGGAACATGACAACTGTTCTCCGTTCATTCGACGTTACCAGTTAGGGTTGAAAAGTTAGGAATTTAGTATTTTTTTATCCCTTCTGCCTAATTATCTGGAAGGCTCTTCTGCCAGGGATTTCCATGGACTGACTGAAAGGGTCTCATTCCTACAAGATTCACTCCTATTCTGATCCTTTTTTTCATCAATAGGCTTTGAACTATTTCAAGTTTTTAAAACGTCTACAATACAGAAAATGTTTGACTAAATCCCTTAGGCTTAGCTGCGTGCAGCTCTCCTGGCTTCGGCTGGATTCATCTTTATCACCTGAGAACCTTTTCAAACGCCGCTGGAGGAGGAGACAGCAGAATTTAGTAGATACTCCGCCTGCCAGGAAGAAACAAGGGAAAAATGACTCGGAGAACGCCTAAGAGAGTAGCAGCTCTCCGGCATCCTCCTCAACGATCCTTCTCCCACCTGCATCACTGCAGACTTGGCCATGGCCATGCCCACTGGGTGGTGAACGCCTTAGTGCGCGCGTTGGGCCATCGTCATGTGCGCCAACGGGGTCAGCTCAGACTTTGAGAGTGTGTACTGTGATTTGCAGCGATCTCCCTCTTCTGCATGGCTGGAACTCCAGGTATTAAGTCTCAGCGCTGGCTGAACGAGGTCAGAAATGTGTTTTAAAGAACCTTTTCCATAAGAGGAAAAGCGATTTGTACGAAGGCAAGGAGAGATTAGGTACCTACCTTGAGGAAAGACATTATGGAGACCTACTTTCAGATACTCTGTTTCTTAGGCCGTTTTTGGATAATCGGTATGAAAACTGTGGACTTGATATAAGCTAAGCTGTTTGATACAGTGCTTTACAGGACAGTGCCTTTTTCTCTTAACTTGCGCAAATGCTATATAATTGCTATATAATTCCTCACCTTTTTTTCACGTAATCAAGCAAGCTCATTCAATCATAGTGGTTTGGGCGAGGCTGAGGGTCTCCATCACTTAGGGTGTTTTTTGGAACTTCTTTCTAAAATTACAGTAAGGATTCCTGATTAAAAAACATCCCAAACATACTTATGAATAAAAAAAAGGGTAAACATTGTGACTGTGGATGTGCATTTCAATTAACTAGAAAGTCATCCCTTCGTTTCACAAAACCTCCTGCTCTTTCTCTCCCTGGGCTCACGTGTGGTGATTGTAGAGCTGAATAAGGTTTTAGTCACACAACTTTCATTAAAGCTATGCAGTTAATTCCTTGAGCTCAGCCTTGAAAACATAGAGGTTACTGTTTATCCCTGCATCTATGAGGATGAGCGCTTTTAACGGGCTTGTTGCTTTATGTGGTAATTTTCAACATTAGTGTGATATTCTTTGGGTCTTTTGAGAGCCTCTTTATAGAAACATGAAGATGGATGAAAAAGCACAATATTCAAATGACTGGGGACATGACCTACAAGAATCCAAAATTCAGTCATTACACAGCTGGCAGATAAAAGGGGTGCAGTGTCGTCTATACATACAAGTCACTAGATGAAAGGGGTTTTGCGTCCGCTATGACCTTTTTATTTTATCATCTGCTGACCCCACTAATACGCATTGTAAGTAGCTTTTTCCTTCACACAGAAAGAATTAACATTTTTATTGCAAAACCAGCCAGCTTGATGGGGCTTTATATTTTGCTTAACATACTCGTATCATTCCATAGTTTAGCTGACCATGGTACAGCAGAGCTGGCTGTTGTGCCAGACTATAAAATCTAGGAGAAGGGTTTCTTTCCACGTATAGCGCAGAGCGTATCTTCTTCTCGGTCTCCGTCACGTTGATTGGTTTGGGACAGAAAACTTCACTTGCAGTCAAAGAGTATAACACTCAACAGATTCCCAGTTCAGTATGGTTTTATTTTTCCCCTCTTCCACCTAGGTCATCTTGTTAGACAGATGAACACTCCACCCTCCTTTTCTAATCTGTAGGAATCTAAAAATGCTCCTTTTGGGATATATCTAAGGGTGGGAAAAGAATGTCCTGCAGACTGCTCATAGTCCTCATTCCCGGCCGTGCTCCTGGCCGTGCCCTGACTCCGTGTCAGGACGAGGAGCGGCTGTACGTCGTCCTCCGTCTGATCCGGCTTCTCTAGAAGGGAAACTCAAGTGTCTGGGTAGCAAAGGAGCTAAAGCGACGGTGCAGTCAGTAGTTAGGTCTGCACTGCCTGGGCCGGATCAGCGCGGATCAGGTCGGGGCGGACTAAAAAGTGTCCGCCGAACCACCGCAGTCAGTGAGGCAGACCCATTAATATCAGCGGCAAGCTGCGCACGACTGCGTCTGGACACCATATGATAAAAGGCGCAAGTGATTTCTCATACAGCAGACAAACTTCTGTTTAGTAATGAAGGCTGGTTTAGCACAGGGTTTGGCAAGAAAAATCAAAACAAAAAAAACCTCCCCGAAGCGACCAGACTCTCAAAGAAGCTGTTTCCTCTGGCACTGGCTTCTTTTCAAGGCTTCCTTGAAAACAGGAGACAGAAATGTAGTTTTTAAATGAAAGCGAGGATTCTTAAATTGTCTCGCCCAAGGGCTCCAAGAAAATGCAAAAGCTATTGTGCCACTTGTCATAATATTCTTGAGTGCTGTTAATAATATGTCTTTACACTGTTGCTTATGGGAATTCAGGAAAACATGACCTTTGTTTGATACCATCGATTCTCTATATCAGAACCATAATCTGATTTCAGTGGCTCCTAGAAAAACTAGATTTTTGAGGTTAATTTTAGTTGAACTCATGTAACTAGGCTTGCATTTTCACAGCCGTGATCTGTTTGCTCCTGTATTCTTACAACTGGTTTAGTTTTGTTGTCCTAATTAGGAAAATATTTGAAGACTACATATGTCCAAGTGTGACTAAACGTAAGATGACTTTTTGCTTTTCCCTTGCTTCTCTCAGACTAGAGCTTACGGGAACTAGAACAGAATGGCCCTTGATGCACGTTTTTCATATAACCATTTAAAATACTGAACTGTTTGGATTGGGGTGTAGTTACTAAAGTCATCCCAGTCATTTCAGCAACATCCTATCGATATTACTGGGTTCCTGCTGGTGCAACTGAGATCACAGTGTAGTCCCCTTGGATTGAAAGAATATCACCCAAAGGGATGGGACCCAAACCATCTATTCTATCCTAACAGAATTCAAAAACTGCCTGGCAGAAAAGCTAGGTAGGAAAAAACTTCAACATGAAATACATAATTTTTGCCAAGGCAGAGATAAAACCTGGTGCTCCCCCCGTCTAGACGAGTGTCTTCCTAGTGATATATAGAATTACACTTATACTTCTTCTCTTTATCTGACCCAATAGTTTTGTAATCAGTTTACATCAAGTGGAACAACTTTAACATGGAAGATTAAGCACCTTTGTCACCTATTCCATTAGAAACAGCAGCTGTTGGCTTGATTTAGAATAGAATAGAATAGAATAGAATAGAATAGAATAGAATAGAATAGAATAGAACAGAACAGAATAGAACAGAACAGACTAGACTATTTCAGTTGGAAGGGACCACCAATAATCTACTAGGGAAAGGGAATAAGAATAAATGAATACAAGTTAACCGGAGCGTTCTGTGCAGGCAAATAGTGTAAAATAGAATTTATTTTCATAGTGGGCTGATATATTGAGGAGATAAAATATAAAGAATACTGGATTTATGGTGGAATAGCACAAACACATCAAAAGATCTAGGTAATTCGGCTAGTAAAGGTGGGGCCAACTTTGAATCAGCAGAACTACAGAAGTTTAAAGTAAGCGTAATCACCCAGTAGAGAATTCCTTTCCAACTATAAAATGCTAAAAATTGTTCTAGAATTAGTCTTACACATAATTTCTCTTAGGTTTGTTTTAAGATTCCAGATGTCACTTGAGAAAGAACCTAAAGTCAGCAGGTATAAAGATTTTTTGAAAAACAAGTGCATAATGTGGGCAAAGATGTACTTTTTTTTTTGTTTGATTTCTTTGACTTTTGCCAATTTATAAGTACAAATTAAAGGAGCAGACAATTAATTTCTCCTTATTGATCATATACAGATGTACTTTTTGGACAGGCAATTAGAAAATTCTGAACTGGAGAATGACTTGCATGAATATTAATAATAGTCTCAGATTACCTACTAAATTTCCTAATTTTCCTATGGTACACATCATTACATGATTTGCATAATTCTGTATTAGGAAACTGCTGCTAGTTCCTCAGCAAAAATTCTTGACAAGCCACCTCCCATCTACCAGGCAGGTTGAAATATTTGCACGCTCACTGCAAGGAGGTTGGATCAGTCTGTTCCTGTTGTACTTGAAGAACGTTTCCCCATTACCACTGTATTGCCATGGAGCACACCTCAGCGTAGAGCTAACGCATTTCAGTGGCAGCTTGCAGTCTGGTTTAACTGGGGAGGATTTGGAAGCTGTGCTGGAGGCACGTCTAAACTCCCTTCCTAAGTCTAAGTGGAAAGCCAAAGGTGGTAAATGTCATTTTGCCTCACTTTCTCCAGCAGGCAGAGGTAACCCTGGAAAAAAAAGAAATTATTGAGGCATGGTAGGCATCTTGCCGTGTTGAGAAGAGGTTGGAGGCCGTAGAGGCCTGTCATGGTTTAACCCCAGCCGGCAGCTCAGCCCCACGCAGCCGCTCTCTGACTTCCCACCAGTTGGGATGAGGGAAGGGGAAAAGTGGGAAAACTCGTGGGCTGAGATAAAGACAGTTTAAGAGGGAAAGCACAAGCCGCGCACGCAA
>JANZLQ010000013.1:1131996-1169665 GCA_026212715.1 Elanus axillaris | reverse complement strand
ACATTCCCCCCCCCCCCCCCCCCCCCACCAAACTCTGAGCTGAAGTTGTTCAGGCTTGCATTCAAAATAGAAAGACATGGAGAGCCAGAAGACCTGTTTCTGTCTGGCCTCTGCTTCTCAGATTATTTGGTCTCAGTAGTTCTGCTCAGAAGTCTTCTCCTCTTGGCACAGCTCACCACAATATAGACCGACAAGCAACTCCGCTACGGCAAGCCATAGATCTGTGACACTGGTACGTTGCCTAAAGAAAGAGATCTATACCATTGTGCTAACTGTTGTGTGATGACAGTCTGAGGGCAACTTTTTTGGAAAATGTATTCTGCAAGCAAAATGCTGACTTCCGTCCTATCAGTCTTGCAGGAGCCCAGTCTTATAGAGCGTGCCGGGTGTTGGTTTTTTTAATGTCAGCTTGACAACATGTCAAGTCTTGTAAGTAGGCCTATTTCTTGAATACTAGTGAACTTCTAGTTGTTGTCTGCTCTGCTCTGCGACAGTGGGGCCGTTCAGAACGGGGGCAGATACCGAAATTGTCCAGACGGAGCCTCCAAGTTAGGAGATGTGGCCTTTCAGTGCCTCCAAGACAAGGAAGGATTTTCAGAATCACAACCTGTGGCTTGGGCACCTGTAGTTAAGAATTTCACTGGAGTTGCCTAAGATTTTCATGAACTATAGCTCCTAACCCATAGTTATTGTCGTGATGTGGCAATTTTAACAAAGTATTTTTGAAATTATTTTTTGAAAGTATAAAAAAAATGCCAAACCGGCATTTTCACAGGGTTAAATGCCAATCCTAACATCACGCTTACTTGTGTTTATTAAGCGATGAGCTGTCGGGAAGGGTTGCTGTAAGCACACTTGGTGGGGTCACCCTGTAATGTCACGTCCGCTAAAGGAACCTGAATGAATGAATGAAATGTCAAAACACAGTCCTTTGAATTCATATTAAACCTGATAAATAAAAAAAGCATGAGAAAGACAAGATTAACTATCTAATCTTTGAAATATTTTCAGAGATCTAATGCAAAAAAAGACCCCTCTCCCCAATTCTAATACAACCAGGTCCACCAATATTAATTAACAACATCCAAGCACCTAGAATAACAGGCTAGTACCACATGTTGTTCTTGCAGTGTGCTGTGTCTTTCAAATCCCTGTCCATGTGCCTCAATAACATACTGTTGTTATAATGCCCAATATAGGTTTTACCTCTAAGGAGCCTAACAATAGCTTCTGTTCCAGAACAGAAATGGCTTGTTCCAGGACAAAAGCCTTTTGTGAGGAAGTTGAGCAAAACAGTTTTATGCTCAGTTGTCTTTGTTTCCAGGCAGGCAGGCAGCTAATAATGTGCATTTGTCCGTTTACTACTTTAACGCTGTTCCAGAAAGCAGTGCCCTTGGCCACGACACGTTGGGGCTGCTCTTTATGGTCCATCACCTGCGTGGCCTTCTGGGAAAAGAACTTTACAGCAATTCTGTTTTAACTAACCTTTATTGTATCTATGCCTATAAATACGGGATGACTTTCTACTAGATTTTTACTAGGCCATTTCTAATGGTGCCCTGAACTAGAATGAAGTGGACATGAACAAAAAGGAAGATCTTACTCAGCAGGTAAGAGACTGATTGTGAATGACTTTGGGGCAGATACACTGATATAAAATAGTTTTTGCATCCACTTCAAGATTTCAAGTGAGCGAAAACTTCGTTGTGCGTTGTGTGCAAGGCTCTTCGTGCATGTAAGTTGAGCATGGTCTAACTCTGAAGCAAAGGCAGGTCAGGGAAAGGCTTGTGGTTTGAGCTGAAAAAAACCCATTTGCTTTCGGAAGCAAATCTAACGCATTTTGACTTCCTATGTCTTTCATTTATAACTCTATCAAAAGTAGGTAGAAATAGAGGTCTAAAATCTGATCCCATTAGTACTTGTGGGAAAACAGATTCGCTTCATTAATACAAATGAAAGCACTACAGTTTGTGGACCAGAGTCTGTCCTGAATGAGAAAGTGACACTCTTGAGTCAGGCTACCAACCTAAATGGAGCTGCTGTTTCTATATGAGTGCATTTTAAAACAGTTTCTGGTCTTGACATTGTAATATATACTTCCAATAAAGTAAAGAAAAAAAAAAGAAAGAAAAAAGTAACTGTTATTTTGAGTAGTGTCCAGAAAATCTCATTGTGAAAACGTGAAATTAAAATGTTTCATTAAAAATATAGAGAAAGATGTAATGGGGCTTGGAAGTGATGGTGCAGGCAGACGTCCTGAGGCTACCACACATTTTTATCAAGGTGAACAAGTGGATACTTTATATGCCAGAGATGCACCTACTCTGAGTCACTGACTGTCTCCTAGACCATCTTTGTATATGAAATGAGTCATAGAAATTAGACATGAAAGTCTTGTAGATCATTAAGTCCATTCCCTCGTAAATGTCTTCCTGAGGATTAGTCAACTGTTAAATGGATCCTGCTTTTAGATCTCATTTACACTGCTGCAAATTGGAGCTGACACCATCAGTCTACTTTTGTGGCCCCAAATCACTGTGAAACAGGATCAGCTGCTTCATTTTGAGACTCTATCTTACTTCAGGGATTTTTTCTTTACATGGTGCAGGTGGCATAGTCCAAGGGAAAGTACTTGCGAATAACCTTGCCACAAGGACAACTCTGCTGCTTTGAGGCAGCGAGAGAATCGGTGACCTTGAGGAGCTCACCTGATAATTGCATACGTGGTAAGAAGGCTTCGGATGGGAGTAGCAGATAAAGGCAAATGTCAGATGTGGAAATAAGCGACACAATATCACAAGCTAAACTCATTCCATTCATTTTCACGTGAAGGACGTTAATAATCTTGAGCGTATTTAAAAGTTGCAAAGAAGAAAGGAGACTTTGCTTCTGCTCCTAACGTTGCCACACATCTTCTTGTGACCCACGGCAAGTTTGTGCTTCGGCTTCTCTAACTGCAAAACAATGACACGTACCTAATAGTTATGCCACTTGCAGGTCCTTCACTGGGAGGGTTTTGTAGCAGTAAATCACTCCCAAAGAGCCACTCCATCAAACAAGGTCACCGAGGGAGAAATCCATCACGGCGATACCCTGACAATGTGCCGTGCTCCTCGTGTCCGGCTTAACAAGCCACCAGTGTCCGTGGTAGCACCGGCGGTTTTCGCCCTGGGAGCAAGAGCCAAACCCGCTCTCTGTGCATGGAGCTCCTCCCTGGAAAGGTCCCTGTTTGTCCTCCGTACGACTCCATCAAAGCCGTGTAGCTCCGGAGGCTCCAGTGAAGCTGCAGTAATTCCCAGCAGCGAGCAGTTTGTTCCCGCGTCCTCTGCTCCCTCGCTGCCCGGCTCCTGGGGGAGCAGCTGGGCAATGCTCTCCGTCTGCCGGGGAAGGGACCGGGAAGGCACTCGGACACGGACGTACTTGCTTTATGGGTGCTGTCCTGTAAGGTCTCAAGCAGCGTCTCCCGTGGACTTCTAGTTTTTGAAATTCATTTCTACACCAAAAGATTAATTAAACTTGGCCGTACCAAGCCGGGGGAGCTGCGAAGGGTAACCTGGTAAGAGCCAGAGCGGGCCAGAAAAAGTTCCTCGACACTTACGGTTTCATAGCAATTCAAATACTTTGAAAAACTGTGTTACTTTTGAAATAAAGCTGGAAAAAAGTTCAGACGATGTGAACAATGTCACATGTTGACTTCACTTGAACAGCATTTTTAGATTTTTTTAGATTGCGAGCATTTTGTTGCAGTTTTTCAACATCGCTTTGTGTGATAGAAAAAAAAAAGTCAAACCTAAGTCCAGCAGTTTAACTTGTCATAAATAAAAAGTTCTGCCAACCAAACCTCACATATTTTTGACTTTCCTATTTTAGCTTCCTATGTTTTCCTAATTCTTAGTTCTATCAGATTTTGACATTTTGATGTTCTTTGCAAAATTAATCTTTCATTCTTGAAAAATCTTTGACGACGACTCGGGAAGATCATCACAATTTGACCTCCTAACAATCCGTTAAAATAATGGCTAAAATTGGTTAATGATCTGCAACCAAAGAGAAGAGGAGAACATGACTGAGAACCCAGCGCATTTTGCCGAGTGTTTCCGTCGCTTTTCGGGTAGCCAGCAGCAGGAACGCTGGGTTATCCTGTTGAGCAGGTATACAAAGGCTGCGGCCAGAGTTGCACCTTGCCTCTTCCACCTTTTCTGCGATAGAAATCCTTCTGCAGCTGTTCATCTACGGTCACCCAGAGCATCTTTTAAACTAACTCCCTTTCTCCCTGTCTCTTTTCGTCAATGTGGTTTTGAGAGGTTTATGAACCCCAGTGCCGTTTGCAGTCTTGCCTGAGGTCATGACGCAAACGGAGAGTAGGAGAAAAAAAGAAGGTCCCCTCCGCAGCCTCTGAATTTGCCTCATAAAACGTTACAGATATATTTTCAGTGACCTATAAAATCCTTTTAAGGCAGAAGTTCAAGAATTGCCTTGGATTTTCACCTGTGTTTCACACACCAGAAACCGCAGCACTTAATATTCCTCCCAAAGGCAACACTTTACATTTCCAAGTGCTCTCGGCTTGTGGGCTGGCAGGTTTACAGCTGAACTGCCTTTTGGCAGTGCTGTATTTCACCATATAGTTCATGTTCCACTTCAGAGCTCGTACGAAGCCTAAAAGTGAACGCCAACTGATTAAGAAAAATTGCTTTAGATGTATGTTTTCTGTGTTACCACAAGACATAAAACGTCCATCAGCTGCAGAAGCCTGATGGCACGCCCGAAGTGGCCCGTAAGTGGGTTAAGTAGAGCAAGCCATTTCACCGGCAGGGTGCTGAGGTATTTGCTGGCTGGCACCGTCCTTCCTCCTCTCCTCCTCCTCCTCCTCCCCGCACGCTGCCCTAAACCACCGCCGTACCGCTCGAGCGCAGCCCTTCTGCTCTGCCGACGGGCAGGGACATCCAGATCCTTGCGTGCCCGAAGTGAGGCCGTAGGTCCCTTGCGCAGACAAACGAAGGTGGTTTTTGTACCAGTTGAGGT
Organism: Elanus axillaris; assembly: GCA_026212715.1. NCBI lineage: Eukaryota > Metazoa > Chordata > Aves > Accipitriformes > Accipitridae > Elanus > Elanus axillaris. The sequence continues at coordinate 1,164,640 of JANZLQ010000013.1, read as the reverse complement.
TGTTCACGATGGAAACGAAGCCTGATCCACCCCTGCTCCTCCTGCTCGATGTAGGACTTGCGCTGGTCGGCCTCTGCTGAAGCCTTACCCCGCTGCGGAGGGGACCGGTGTACCAGCGCGGGGACAAGAAGTCCCGACGGAGATCGGAACCTGGGGCAGCATCAATGCCTATCAACGACAATTAACATCAATACGTCTTTAGAAAGAAAAAGAAAAAAAAAAAAGTCATAGATCTGTTGCATAGTGTGGGCCACGCTGTTTATATTCTGGACCTACTCCTTCTGGCAGGAATATTTGGATCACCGCCCGCGTGTTCACTGGCTAAGAAAGAGAAGCAAATCTTGAAACTTTCAAGACCGCTAACTTAGGGTGCCAGTAAATATTTGAAAACACGCAAACAAAAATTGGATGATGCTGAAACAGATGCTGGCTAAAAGAACTCTCAAGTACCTTTGGTATCTCCTGTTACTGTTGCTACACAGCAACAAAAACGTAGGAAGGTTCAGCAATGAAATAAAAAATAATCAGAACTTTTGCCATATTAATACCATGACTGTTTTGCTTTTCTTGCAGCACAGCAGGACACATGGTTCCATGAAATTTAGTTATGATCTGTAGCCGGGTCACTTGCAGTGTAACTCTTGCAAGTGGCTATTTTACTAATCACTGCAGAAACAAACTTGCTAGAAATAAACCCAGATAATTTGTAAGTCCTATTTCCTGGGTGTTCTCCCCTCTGTGCCCAGGTACTAGGCCTTTTCTGATGGTAGACACCACAGAAACTACTCGACAAGTAAAGCTGTGTCAAAACTCATGCATGCGACTGTCTTTAGTGTGAAGGGATGCTGTATTTGTACCTTGCAACAAATCTAGACCCGTTTAATTCACTGCAGAAAATACTGTGAGTGATTTCTAAATGAAAGTCCATAAATGTCTGACTTTATTTAGAAATGCAGAGTCATTCTGCAGAAAGTCACAGTGTGCCTTGTGCTGAAGACCTTGGGTCATGCATGGGTTGTTCTCTGCAGAAATGTGAAGAGTTTTGTTTATTTGAAGGTAAAAATGATCATGGTTTTAAGAGCAGTGTCTCTTTCAGGTCTATGATCAAAAGGCAATACCACAGTCTCAATTTCTTCATGGGAAATAAACCCTTTGCAGACTACTATGAACACATTAGTTCCTCGAGTTCTATTACAAATGAATGCTTCCATTAACAAATTTGCAAGTGATCGGTCCTATCCTGCTCATGTCTATTCAGAATAAATTTGTTTTGATAAGAATTACAATGTGGGGGTGGTACCTTGTGTTCACAAACCCGTTTAGAGTGGCTAATGGTGAGAAGAGGCAGTTTTCTGACGTTTTGCTTTTCATACATGAACTACTTTTTGTCTGACTTCAGTATACAGCTGTTATAAAAAAGGATATGCTGGCCTTTCCTAGAGTCATTTTACTGAACATTTCTCGGAGACCTACAATAGGGACAACAGGCAAAAACTTAGTCTCACAATACAATTTTCAGTGGTTATCTCTGAGCACAGGGAGTGGGAATTCATTATAAAGCAGAAATGCAGATGGTGTTATGATTGTGTTACTGTCTTCAAGTTAGTCAAAGGAAATAAAAGAACTTTGAAAACTTCATAAAGTGGAAATCAGGATATTTTAATGATGGCAACCTCTGCCACAAAAGATATTTATGTAAATATTTTTCATAAATACAGTCTTTTTCTGACTATAGCTTTCATAGCTGGAACTCATCTCTTTTATCTCCAAAAAATAATTTTATACAACTAGAAATTTAATTTGATGCCTCTCTTATTTCAGAATTATTTGGGTTTTTTCCATTTAGCAGACACCAGTTCCTCCACCCCTACTGTTTGTCCCCGTTTTGTTCACCTTCTTGTATTACTAATGAAGGTGTTAACAGTCTCCATTATAATTCTCCATTATAAGCCGCTTTTGTCTGCTTCGTTATTCAGAAAGCTTCCTTCATTACATTTATGTTCCAGTATGGTGCAGAGCTGCAGGAATTAGGCCTGTTGTACATGTATGAATGTGTAGAGGTATCAGCAATACACCCAGAACTATTTTATGGGGTATTGTAGGGTGTGCTATGGGAACAAACCAGAGCCTTCAAGATGAAGAAATGGGTTCATTAAAAACTGAGTGCTAAAACTGGGGTAGGCAAGGATTTCTGTCGTGAAGGAGCCAGTAACTGTGTTCGATTGCAAGCGGGCATGTCCCAAGCATGTCGCTATCAAGGTCTGTGCCTGGGCGTTACCGGCAGCCAGTGGCCGATGGCCTGGTAGACCTGGCAGCCAGCTGCCTTTCCTTCTGCGCGCTTTTGTCTGCCAACAGGAATCTCTTATGCCTTACCCAGACTGGCATTCACTTTGCTTTTGTGCAGATCCCTACTCCTTCTGGAAAGTCAGAAATTGGAGAGAGTGCAGATTATTCCTCTGTGGAAAAGGTAAAGAATGGTCTCATTCAGAGGATTATCTCTTGATTTCCCAGTGTTTCTACAGGTGTCACTTCCAGCCCAAGCCAAGCAAGCCAAGGGCTGTTGGTTAAGCTACTGGGTCTTAAATACCTTCTTGAGTAGGTATTCATAAGCAATAAACCAGTTTGTGATCGGCTATAGACTGATTTATATTTTGGTTAAACTGTATTAGGGAGTCTGTTTTAAGACATTGTGAGATGGAGAATTCAATCCCTACCTTCATAGCTTGTAAAATAATTAATCACCCATGATAGCAAAATCTCTGTTTGGGTTTTTTTTTTACATTTGAATGTATTTGGTTTTGATCTTCTGTCCTTTTCCCTGTCACCATCAGATTAATCACACTTGTGGTAGGAGGATCAGGAGACTTAGGAGGGACGATGAGCCAGGCACCACTTGATATTCTTTGGGGTAATGCAAGCAGACTAGTTTTTGTAGCTCCTGTTTGCACCTTCTCCACATGTTTGCATCCGTTTTAAAATCTGCTCCCAGCACTACAACATAAATCGTATCGATCCTGTATATAAAGGTAAACATCATCTTCTGGTTCTTTGCTGTTTACACATCCAAATATGGGTTTGTCCTTTTGACCACTGCCCTGGAAGTTGTTATTTGGCCAACCTAGAACCTGAAATTCACTTAAAAGCTGTTTATTTTCAGGTTTCACTCCCCACACTTACAGGGCTTGCCAGTGTTCTGTGCTTAAGGGCAATAAATTTCCTTTATAAATACAAACGCTATTAATATGAGCAAGAATATACTTATATGTAATTATTAAAATACATTTTATTGACATTTAAAGGGCACGTTTGACAAATTATGTCACACACCGTATAATGTCTTACATTTTAATTTACTAAATCTCCCTAAAAACTCTATTACGAAGGCATTGTCACCAATTTTGTTCCAAAACATATGAAAAAGAATGCTGTGAGAATTTTTTAAAATCAAAATAGCAGAATTTGAGGGTCAGTAAGTGTCCACAGAGACCTCCATCAGCAAGAAGCAACGGAAGTGCTAGAAGGTAATTGCAGCTGGTGGTGGTACTCCATTGCCATGTCCTGTTTCATTCATGCATGTTATTTGGTTGTATATTTTATTGCTGGTTACAGAACACATCTGAAAGTGACAATGATGAAGTTGATGGCAACAATATATGTGGTTTCAGAAAGAAAAAGGGAGGCAAAGGTCCTACAAAGTACGCTCCTCCTTTAGAAAATGAGAAGATGGAGCTGTCCCGCACCTCGAAACCCCGAGATCCCTGTCCGCTTCCAGGAACCGCTGGTTGCTCGGAACCGCCATCGGAACCATCTCTTCAACACCCAACTGGCTCTCCTCCCCCACCGAAGGACCGAGGGGGTCGTGACAGTTCCCGCGCTGGTAGTGACGGGAAAGAAGACGTGTCTGGAGAAACACGGCAAATCCAGGAAAATGCTGACACCGGGAAAAGAGTAATAGGGAAAACGCACAAGGAGACAGACGCACCGGTGAAACCGGAGCATCCCACGGGCGTGCAGCCGGCCCGGGCCGCGGGGAGAGCCGGGAGCACGGAGGCGGCGAGCAGGGAAGAGGGCGGTGAGAAGGCAGAGAGTAAGCCAGAAGAACGGGGCGGGATGGCAAGAAAAGACGTCAAGTTTCAGGTGACGAAGACGGGCTCGCTGGGCAGCACCGTAACGACGCACGGGAGCGGGGCCGCGGAGTCCTTCGCCGGGGCACCTGACGTTTCTAAGCGAAGACTGCAGGAGCTGAAAAACCTGCTGAGTGAAGGTCCTCTGCCCGCTCACGGGCCCGGTTACGGTGGGAAGGCAGGCGGCAGTTTTCCTCAGAAAAATACGAAGCCCTGGGAGAAAGCAGCTGACAAGAAGGGCCGGCCCTTTGAGACTTTTGGTCCCCATTTTGGAGAGGAGAGTCGCAAGTACCACGGCTTCCCCAGGGAGGGAGCGGGGCAGCAGAGCAAACCCCTCCTGGTCCTCAGCTCTGCCGGCTCCGACCAGCAGCAGCCGGGGGGAAGTGACGTGGATCAGCTTATCCTGGGACTGCCGGCACCTTCCACGCACGCAGAAAGCACGGCTCCCGAGATTCCGTTTGACGCCTCTGCAGGCCACGCCGGTAAGGATATTTAAACATCACCCGCTCTCCTGTTAGAGCAAGTGGTCCTGTTGTTTTGTTGGGGGTTCGTTAAGCCGCAAACTTTGGTCAGAGCGAGCGCACGAGAGAAGTGGCACCTGTGGTTTCTGTGTGGTCGGGGTGGATCTACACCTACGCAGCTTTTATTTCTTTTTTTTTTAAGTAAGGCGTTTATAAAGCCCAGCTGCCTGCCAAAAACTGCCACGCGCAAGTGGTCATGCCTTCTTCGCTAAAACTGAAATATTTCCTCATTTAAACTGAGCGCAGGCAACATTTCCCAAAGGTCTGCTAGACACTGCAGAGCTCTGATGGCATCTGGGCTTCTTAAAATTTCCTTTTTGTTAACATTTCCAGCAGAGGAAATTGCTCCCATGTAGGGATGATGTTTTCAATTATCTGTCCTGTGAGAGGACTGGAATGCAAAAACATCTCATATAAACGATAGGGGAAGAAAAGCAAATGAGGCAGAGAACTTCCACTTATCTTCATGCTGTTCAATAAGTCCATTTCGGAAGTGTTTATAGAGCCAATTAATTGCTACTAATAGGCTGTGATTTCTTTGAAACTGTAGAAGTTATACTTCTGGGCTAGCTGGCTCAGCAAACTGAAAGCTACTATTAGCTAGGATAATGTAATGGGCTTGAGCAGTTCATTGGCTTGTGTCTACTCCAGGAAGCACACAAACAACAATTTGCCAGTTGAATAGATGTCATATTAATAAATTTCCAGGAGCATCAGGCTTAGATCATGTTATCAGCTTTTCAGGATAGATATCTCGCCCTCTGAATTATCTCGCTGGTACAAGAAATACAAATCTCTTCGTTGATAGAAGACTTGGTCCATCGTTAACTATGTAATAAAATATAGTAGTAGCAATTAGATTTTTGCAACAATATGAAGTTACTCTGCTTTTTTTTAAAGTCTCCTTTCAGACGGGTAGAAGAATTGCTATCCGTACTCTGAAAACAGACAATTTGAATATATCAAATGTTGTTAGCTGCAGCAGGATTTCTCAATAGACATATTGTGTTACCCAGTTTGAACAGGTCTGGACAAGATATCCATGAACATTATCAGTGCTAACTCAGGGCACGGCATGAGAAATATAAAGCTTTGAAAAGAGATTTGACACTCAAACCGCTCTTTATTCCTGTAAAGAGGTTAGAGGATTATTTCTCAGGCTACACTTGATGCTGTTCCCTTCCCAGATTACATAGTTTTTCGCATTGTGGAAAGGCTAGCAAAATGCGTGGTCCAATTTAGATTAGTTCTGTTTTCTCATTATCTCATTGCAAACCCAGCAAATAACTTCTAAAATATGGGAATAATTATTTGTCATAACACCATTTGCAAGGCACAGGGAACTGATGAGATTAATTGTAGATTCCACCGGGAGATTTCAACCCAATTGTAGCCACTTAACGGGAAGTGGCTAAACCCAGTTCGTTACGACAGGCGTTTCGTCTTCGAAGAGGTAGTAGGGGTTGATGAGCAGTTGACCTCTGGAGGTGGGCATCTCTTTCCACTCAGTGGGGAAGAAGTCCCATGGTGATTAGATTATTTGCCTGACTCTGAAATGCCTAAAGCTGCCTGGGGTTAATCCTACTCTGCATCACTGGCAGCAGCAGCGGCTGTAAGAGAACGACAGATGAGAACCGACCAGGAAGGGAGGTGGGGGAAAATGGTTTTGTCTCATCAGAAACGTATCCAAAGCCAAAAGTTTTTTGGAATCTCGTGAGGTTTGGATTCCATTTGGCTTTGACCAAAGAAGTTGTAGGGCTCACTATGAGTTTTCACTAGTAAACGGAATGCACAGAAATAGTTTCTACTTAATTAGAGATGTATGTGTTTGAAATTTAATTTTCATTGAACACATTCAGTAACTTAAGAAAGTTTTACATAAATTCTGCACTCTTTAATGAGCCTTTGCATAAAGAGTATTTCATCGCTGCCAGTGATCATTTATTAAGATTGATAAGAGAAAATCCTAAATATTTTATTTTTATGACTAAAGTATTATCTTAAATATTTTAGTTACCAAAGTGTCTGAAGTCTTGGATCTAAACATATCTTGACACTGAGTAGATCTGAAATACCACCTCCTGTATTTTGCAAGTTTTCAAGTACTGGAACTTGCTCAAATCAGAAATCTCCTTCCAAAGTGTTTGGAAAAATTACAAAAAGAGGTTTTTTCAGGTCTACTCAGTGTCGAGACAGAGCCAAAGCAGGAATATACCTTATTGTTCTAAAAGTACACAGTTAAGGGACAATCTCTAGAGGTCAGCAGTAGAAAGGCTAAGACACGTATCCGAGCTTTAGTGAGTCAGTGTAACGCAGAGGACTGAAATACATTCGTGCTAGTTATGTGGTTAACACCTCTCTAAAACAATAAGTTCATATATTTGTTCCAAAATTCTGACTGGAAATTGTGGAAATATGACTGCATGTGCGTTTTGCCCATTGCTTGTCAGCTCTTTTGTAAAAGAAATGCTTGGACATGGGGGTTGAAAAAAAATAGAAAAGAAAGAGACACGGAATATATTTGGGTCAGTATGAAAAATATTACTTGGACAGTGTCTGTGAAACCGGGGCTGAAGCTAAAGCCCTTTTAATGTACTCCATCACTCATGGAAAGATAGAAACTAACACAGGCAGCTAATTAGGCAAATATACTGACTGCGCTAACATGAATTTAGGAATTTCATTTACATAAGTATCTATAGACGATAACGGTGTGCGCTTCTGCAAATTGGTACGTAGTCATCAAAAACCAGGCGCTGCTTGAGCTGTTCAGCGCCTGCATTCTTGGGAGACCACGGGGGAGGCTTCCAAACAGTAAAAATTGAGATGAAATTCCATGCATTTAGCGTTATATAACACTTCATAGCACATACACGCATACACACACAAAGGCACGCATGTACTTGATGTATGGTGTCCATAGCATCCAGCGCACGGGTATACTGACCTCTCTGAAGCCAGACCTTATCGCGTGCTGCTCCGCATGCTACTAAATTAGACTATTTATACTACAGTAACCAGAAAGGAGGCCAAAGAAAATAACTTTATTTGAGCAACGTGAAGCTCCCAAGGGTCACGATACGCCACGCTGTTGGGTTCTCCTTGCTGCAGGCGGCTCCCGCGGGGTCCGGCTCTGCCTTCGTCTCCGTGACCTTATGAGGCAGCAGAACCTCCAGGGAGCTGTAGGTGGGCAGCCGGCTTCAAATTCCCTTGGGCTGTAGCTGGGATAAAAAAGTTTGGTCAAAACCGGTTGCGTGCAGACTGCGGAGGTGGGTTCCCGGACCCTGAGCTGCTCCCGGAGCAGGTCCCCTCCGCGGGGCTCACCTTCCTGAGCACACATCAAGTGGGACCATGGAAACATGACCAGCACGGGGTCAGGAGCCCTTGGAGGGGGAAGGAAATTTCTGAAGAAAGAAAATATGTCTTCGCTATATTCATATTTATATATATATATATATATATCTGCAGGCATCAGTAGCTACCGAGTGACTGTTGAAATTCCAAGTGCGCAGAAAAAGAAGGTTTGAACGCCCCAAGAATCACACTAAATGTTGTGCAGGTGCTGGCCCCAAACACTAAGTTCCTTTGCTAAGCTGCCCTTTTCTTGAAAAGCCTATCAAGTAGATACTAACAGGCTGTATTTTATACTTACGAGTGGATTTCGTCAGTCCTACAAGTGATTCCCTTTTCTGTTGTAATGAGTAACCTCATGCTGTCACTCTTAACTTGTTTAAAGCCCTTAGTTTTAGTAACAAGGCAGTCACGAATTCTGATACCTGGTATTTAGGGGCAGAATTCTGAAAAGCAGTCTTCAACAAAACAAATAGCCCGGCTTTTTGCTCCGCTGAAATTTAACCCACACTTTTAACATTTAAAATTTGAACTCCCCGCCTGGTTTCGCTGTCCTCTCTCCCTCTCCAGCGCAGGGTCTGTATCTGGAGTCTACCTGCCGTCACCACCATCCCTCGCGTTGGCGGTCGTCGTGTTTCTCAGCGAAGAGTTTCCACTCTTACGACATTTGTCAGGTCAGCCCGTTCCCGTCATTGTCGAGTCCCCCGGCAACATGGAGCGCCTTCTTTTCGTTTCACCAGTTTGACACGGTCACCTCGTGTACAGCTGAGAGATTGTTTGCTTTAGATGCGGTGTGATTTAATAAGGGACCATGGGAAAGGATCTCTTTGAACAAGCAGATAATGACAGATAGGTCTGGCCCGTGAGCGCTTTCTTCTGTCGTGGCACTTCTCTGTCGCTGGGGAGATCAAGCTGATGGGAACTGTTTGCCCTGGCCCCGTCTCAGCTGCCCTCAGCAGTCTGAACAATTTCAGTATTAGTAACCTGGGAATGGCACCACTCTTCCGCTAGAAAGAATAATAATGTAATTTGTATAATCTCTAGATTTTGGGGGTAATATTTTTAGTTTTGTGTTATTAATCTTTTTTTAAATACGTAAAGGCAATTTGTTTATATCTGTAGATATTTTGTATTAATTACAAATTACACATTTTTGTAAGTGTACTAATTATAAAAGAAACATGAGTAATAGCAATTGTTTCTCAGTGGTTACTTAAATGGGAAATATAGACAGAACCATACAAAAGCAAACGTCAAGAGCTTTTCTGTCTATTATTGATTTGATATAGATATCCAAGGATCTGTATGTACCATTCTGCTTTAAGGAAGATGGCCAGTCTGGATTTATATTTGATTTTGAAAATGAAAATCTGAACCAAAATCTGAGCTTCTTGTGCAATTTACATACGTGTTTCCATAACTAGGTTTTCTGAAATGAAAATGAAGGTGCCATTTTTTTCTGGAGGCCCAGAGAGCTGGGGAAACAGTTATACTGATGAACGCAGTCCTCCCTTAGAGGAATGTAAGACTCCGACCGTGAATCTAAATCAGCTAGACCTGTCCAATACTTACTTATTAGCTACCTTATCTCCAGTAACTAATGCTCTGGATAATGACTGTACGAACTGGGAAAAGACAGCGTACTCGGTTCCCTACTATGAGACTTTCCAAAAAACTTTCCAAATTTTAGTCATCGTTGGCTTTGTGGACTTAGTTTGCCAGTCATTTATTTAGTGGCTACCAAGAGAATGTATTTTAGGACCTGTTCTGGAGAAAAGTAAGTACTGTCAGTAGTTACTCACTAAACATTAGTTAAGAAACAAATCCCCTTTCATATTTCCAAAATCAGAGATATTGAGTCATGATGATTTTTTTTTTTTTATCTAGCGTACAATTTACAGAAACTTATTATTTCAATGGGAAAGATAATCTGCAAATGGTGTAAAAGACAAACTGCCTCTAAAGAGTATGTGAAAGCTGCGGGAGTGTTTCTATTGATTCTAACAGGTTTTTGGATAAAGGCTATTATAAATGAAGAAGTATCTGTCTTTTGACTAGTGGGCTGTCTAGACTGGTATATAGCCTAATTTTAGACTAACACCTGACCAATATATAAATTCTGGTCTCATCGTTTAAAAAGATCTCTCGTTAATCATAACAAGTCCAACTGGAGAAGACGAATTCTTGCTTCTTCAGTTAATCATTTTTGGTTGCTTAATGTTCTTTAAAAACATTACTTTACAGGAATTTTCTGTTAATTTATGTTACTTCATATAATCAAATTATGTATTTATGCATTTATTCGAGAAAAGGTAGCTTGAAGACCACAGATACATGTAAAATTTGGAAAATCACCTACCATTGGTAGAAGTTTAAATTAAGTATATTTGTAGTTTTTACTTTTAAAAAGGAGTTCGTGCATCATTAGTATGAATGCATATCTCATTGGTGCTTTTCTTAGATAGTGATTTTTATATCATTTATATCTCTTAGGAATACTGATTTAAAGAATTACTTGGATCAGAGTTATAAGTTGCGTTTCATGAATGATATGTTTTTACCTGAAAGAAGTTTATTCAGTAGATGCAAATTTGACAGGCAACATTTCAGCACATTATAAGACGTAACTTGCAAAATTTACATCAGAAGTTGACAATATCCCGATGTCAAGGGTTGCCAGTCAAACTTTACTTTGAATAAGATGAAGACATAAAAATCTTCATGTGACGGGTGGTAGATGGGAAACGTCTACCGCCTTTGCAGAGGAAATGAGACACGTGCAGGATGAGGGACTGAGCGCTGCTTTTACAAAGGCAAAAACCCCCAGGCTTCTGTCCCTCGAGTTGAAGAAAACGCTGCTTGCTGCAATCCGTAGGAAGATTTTCAGAATCTTTTAAAGTTCTATTAATCTAATACATAGCCACGGTTAATAAACTTCTAATTGATGGGCAGGTTCATAAGGAGGTCAAACCTGCTAAAGGTCAGTAAACATTCACGTTGTAAAACAACGTTACGGGATGACTGACGTGGAATTGAAGTAACTATTACTTGGCTGGCCTACGCGAGACGAGGCAGCTTACATACCCCCCCGCTCGCCGTTGTGTTTTGGCAGCATCTGTAACAGGATTCCCGATTTAATTGTCCATCCGTTAAAGGACACAGGGCCCTCGTGCTTATAGAAGACAGCGGAAAGCGCGATCTCCATAGGCAGCTTACGGCTGCAGCAGGCAAAGGGAAGGACGTCACGAGGAGCAGTGGATGTGACAAAATTCTTTTTTTCCTGCTTCTACCTTCTCAGTTTTTACCCTGTGTTCCTACAGACTCTTCTATTCCCTTAACATTTTGTCCCGCGCTTTCACCTGCCGTTCCTCAGGGAGCACTGTTGGTACTTCACCTCTTCTTGCATTACCGACCTAGAGCATCCTTGTCACCTCCTGGCCATCTGAGGCTGGAGGTTGCTCCGATAACGTTCAAAGGCTCCGAGAAGGCTGTGACTGTGGGTGAGTCTGCTGCCTTCCCAGGGAATAATCCCACAGCCTTGTGCTGGGCTGCCCGGCGATCCTCCTACCGCCTGGCAGCCCGGCTTACCCAACGGAGAGGTCAAGCCGCGGTGGTTGTGCCGGCTGGCTGCTGCTGAAGGAGCTCCGCTCTGCTCTGGGTGGTTTGGGACCGGGAGGATTGGGAATGCTCCCACCAACCTCCCCAGTGCCTCAGCATGAAGCTTTTATCTTCTGCTTGAATTGGGGGGGGTGGGGTGGTGGTGATCTTCCACGGCGGAACGGAAAGCTCCGCAAAAATTCATCTGATCGTATCTGCAGGCAGAATGGAGGACTTTCCTCCCAGAAATGTAGAAAAAACCATTTTTGCATATTTTCTCATATCTCAATATCAGATTTTACCCTTGGCCTAGTTAGTTTATTGTACTAAATGGAAATGAATACCTTATGCAGTTTAACTTGAACAATAACAATACTCAAAAGAAAAGCGGGTGGAGAGATGGAGAGGTTTGTGTAAGGAGGTTACTACACCCAGCTCTCCGCTCCATTACAGAAGTTACGCTCCGATATTACCGCTTTCATGTCCAGAAGTTCATACAGCCCTACAGCTGCTGCGGTGCAGTCCAGAAGACAATTCCGTAACAGCAAATGCATAAATGCATAAACTTCTCTTAAAGGTCTGCTGCCTGTGGCGGAGGCGGCTGCGGTCCTCCTCGGGAGGTCTCGAGGAAGGTTTAGCAGAAGACAAGTGCCCTTTTTATCACGTCTCTGCACCCATGCGCTTTTCAAAGGCACTGAAGAAATACAGCAACTGAATTCTATCAGCTTTCAGCGGGAAATAGGTATCCAGCTGCTATTGGCACTGCTAAGAACACCCAACAGAGCAGCTGAGGTGTCCCTCAGAAAGTCCTGGCTTTACCCCACGAATCCCCTGTGTTCTGCTATAAACTTGAAAAAAAGCTTACGTTATACAGACCATTCCAAAACCACGGGATTTTATACAGGTCCTTGGGGAAAAGAAAGCGTGCTTATTTAAAAAAAATGTTTTGTGATCCCATATCTTTTCCTTATTTTTGTTTTTGCACTCCATGTCACAGTTTCCCACTGTTGCACTTTGGAGGAGAACAGCCTGTATTCCAGCACTCATTATTTTGTTTGACGTGAACATTCCTCTTCACTTATAGCGTCCAGCAGAGAGCCTGATATAAACGGCCTCGGAAGTTCGACTCTCCTTCACCTGTTCTCTCATATTGAATTTATTAAGCAGCAGATGGCCAGGGACAACGTACAGTTTGTCAGATTTGAATCAATAGACCTCCATGGTGTGTCAAGATCAAAGAATGTTCCTTCTCGTTTTTTTCACGTAAGTTTTTTGGTTTCTAGCTGTACCTTCGTGTGTTTTCATGGCCCTGTCCTTCATTCATTTATTTGTTTGCTTATTTATTTTTCATGGTGCAGGCAGAAACTCAGAACAAATTACCCCTTCCCTCCACTTGTTAAAGTTCCCAAAGGATCTGGACTTTTTCCATCCCTGCAACCATCTATTCCTCTGCTCCCCCAAACAGCAATCTAATTAAATAAGGCTAGTAATTTCAGTTCTTTGAAGTTCTAAGAATCGCCTCCCTCCGAATTATCTTTCCAGGTTCAAGGCATTATAAAGATTTTGTTTTATTGAACATCTGTAAATTGCAAAAAGAAATGAGCAAACACTGAAAGAAAGAAAGAAGTTGACTGAATGAAAATCACTTTAGCTATGAGAAATTTCATAGTCATCAATCACATAAGAAAATACCATTGGGTTGGCATTGCTTAATAGCAATATTTGCCATGTTAATGACTGAGGAAATAAGAACCAAATTAGGAAACAATCCTCACCGTGCCTGTCCGTGACCAATCAGCCCTCTCAATACACCGCTTCCGTGATGCTTCGTGTGCATAACCACATTATACTTCCCTCACATATCCCTATGAATATTTTAAACTTTACTGAGTGATCACAAAAAAAAAAAAAAGAGAAGAACATGAAAAGATGCAGAGCACTTTTGTTTCAAGTTCCTTCTGAAGTCGTGTTTTCATTATTTCCCTGTTAGATGTTGCTGAACTGCAACTGTGTCATCTAGATACAACTTGCTTTCTCTGATGTCATTTGGATTTTAGCAAAATAAACTTTCCCTCAGCCATTTTAATTCTTGTGAGGGGTGGTAGGTTAACTGCAACTCCTATGTCAAATCGCAGGTGTCTAGATCAGGATGCGCAAAGACAGCTTTTGTGTTTACCTTACTTACCACCTGCACAAATCGGACCTTTGCACGGCAGTCTACAGTTTCGGACGCTAAAAAAACATGTATGTGTGCACACAGGCGCACGTATGTACAGATACAGAGCAACTGAGAGTAATTTCCTTTTTTTTTTTTGGCTTTTCATTTTTTTCAGTCGGGGGGTTGGAGGAGGCAGAGGTAGTACTACAGGGCAGGCACCTTCGGCACCTTTTCAGTGCCAGACAGAGCTTAGACACGGCGGAGCAGGGAGAATTGCTACCACTGGACTGCCACCCCCTTCAGAGAAGGCAGACCTTCTTTCTTTAAAGAGAAGCCACCGTACGCAGTTTGAAGTCTTTCAACAATTTTCCATCTGGATAGGCAAAATTTTCTTTTTTCAGCTCTGAGCTTACCCCTTTCTAGGTTCGTTCTGTCTCCAGGGCTCACTCCGACGGTAATCCTTTCCCTTAGAAGAATAAAGGTAAGAGGTAAACAGGAGCCAAATTTCACTGATAGAACTTGGCATAATTGCAGTTTTCATCAGCTAAAGGTCTGAATGGAAGGTAAGATGTAAAGGTGCTTGTTTGAAGGCAAATGATCCTTCCTTGGGGCCCTATCTACATTTCATTTGCGTAAGCTGAAGCTCTCTGGTCAAGTGGAGAAGAAAGTAGAACTATGAGTTTATTCTGTTCGCTACCTAGAAGGGGAGTGCGGAAACATTAGCAAAAATCTCTCACTTAGAAGCGCTTCCCTCATTTTACCCCCCAAATTATTAAGCCCAGAAAGCGAGAATTTTCAGTTAAACTTTGCACCTGAGAAACGGTGAGGTACGTGTTACAGCATTCGAAGAGAAGTCACAGCCTGAATTTGTATTGCCATGGGTCTCGTGTGGTCACTTGGATCTATGTAAAAGAAATGCTCAGAGGACAGAGCTGCAAAGTTTGCACCTAACTGGCGACGCCCATAGTTGTATAAAGACCATGCGAGGTTAAGCGTTGAACATTTTTTCCGTTCTTTCTGGAAGTTTAAAAAATGGTCATTGGGATAGGTGATGCCAGGGTTTTCATACCAGTCTTGCAGAAGGTTGCTCTGCTTCATAATGACAGTAACTGGCTGTTGTCCTCCACTTGCGTGATAACTGCCTTTCAGTGTTCTTTTAGGACAACTACTATTGTTCTTACTGAGAATCCGCGTTTTCTATATTTTACATACCCCCAAAAGCTGTTGAGTTCTTTTCTCATTTGGAAATCTGTCATTCTGCTCTGTGTCTAGGAGAAAGCAATTCATGGCGTTGCCATGCCCAGAAGTTATCTTGAGCTGACGCTGAATCCTAAAGATAATGAATTAGATTACATCAACGCAACCAATTTTAATTGTGACATAATCCTGAACCCTGATTTATCAACGTTTCGAATACTACCCTGGACTGAGCAGACTGCAAGGGTGATATGTGATTCCTTCACCGTGCTGGGCAACCCGCTAATGACCTCACCAAGGCACATTGCCAAGAAACAGCTGAGCCAGCTCCAGGACAATGGTTTTTCTCTGCACTCTGCCTTCACTTATGAATTTTGTATTTATGGCATTACTGAGGTTGTAAATTCGAAGACAATATCCTTCCCTGCAGCCACGATACTAAATAACCATGACCAGACTTTCATTCAGGAGCTCATTGAAGGAATGTATTATGCTGGTGCCAACATTGAAAGCTTTTCTTCTTCCAGTGGGCCTGGGCAAATGGAGATCACTTTTCATCCCGCGTTTGGCATAGATGCCGCTGACAGCGCCTTCACGTTTAGAACAGGCATTAAAGAGGTGGCTAAGAAGTACAACTACGTGGCTAGCTTTTTCTCGGAATCGGGATTCTACAATTCAGGGGCTCTGTCGCACAGCCTGTGGGACTTGAATGGCCAGAAGAATTTGTTTTCTGCTGGTTATGGAGTTGAGGAGCTCTCAGAGATCGGAAAAAATTGGTTATCGGGTCTCTTGGCACACACAGCAGCCATCAGCTGCTTGATGGCTCCTACCACCAGCTGCCGCAAGCCTTATTCTAAATACAGTAAAGAATCAAAAGAGACTGTAAATGCAAAATGGGCATATAATGATAACAGCTGTGCCTTTAATGTCAAATGTCATGGTGGCAAAGGCACTCACATAGAGAATAAATTAAGTTCTGCTACAGCAAACCCCTACCTCGTGCTTGCTGCTACTATTGCTGCGGGACTAGATGGAGTAAAGAGAGGACTTCGGTACGATGATATGCTCCAAGAAGAAAATTACACTGCTGACCTGAAACATTCATCAGTCCCACTGAAACTAGAAGACGCTCTGGTTGCGCTCGAGAAGGATTCATGCATTAAGGAAGCATTAGGTGAAACTTTTATCCGATACTTTGTTGCTATGAAACATTATGAGTTAGAAACTGAAGAAATGGATAGCGAAAGGAATAAATGCTTGGGCTATTTTATTTAGAAGGAGTGCTTTTCTGTAGTGATGCTGTGTAAATGCATACAGTGATCGGCGAAGAATCTTGAAATTAGTAAATATATTTAAAAATGTTTTTAATGCTTTGGGATTTCTCCCCCCTCCTTTGTCTAGTGCATGGTGATTGCATTTTATTGTCTGTGTACATTCAGGAGAGTGCAAAGATGATATTCATGCAATAACATTAACAGGCTTTTGAAAAACAGTATTTTTTTCAATTTAAGAGAACGGATCTGCTGGTGCAAAGAAGAAAAGAGGTGAAATGGAGAAGAGAACTGTACAACCCTAATAGGACTGCATAATGTGCAGAAAAGTAGGAATAATGAGGATGGTGCAGGGGGGCGGGTAGGAGAACTGAGGAAGGAGGGGAATTTCTTGTTTGGCATCGATATGGGATTTCTCCCAGCCTATGCAGTAGCGGAAGGGTTGCCAAACCAGAAGAATCTGACTTTGATTTAAAACTTAGGCTAGAATGGTGAACGTTGTAGAGAGAGGGGCAAAGGACTGAGGCTGTAGAACCTGAGAGTCAGGGGTCAGTATCGTAATGGGCATAAATAAAAAGACGGGAGGGATTATAAAATAATCTCTACATCAAGAATTCTGCTGCTGAATGCAGTTTGCAAGAATTATAGTGAAGAAAAGTACCAAAAGAAATCAAATAGTGGCCTGAAGAGGGAATGATCCATAGAAAGCCAGGAGTGTCAGGCCACTGCGCAATAAAAAAGGAGCTGGTATTATGTCTGTTTTGATAGTTAATGGGTTAATTCAGAGTTGAATGGCAAATGAAGAAAAAAAAAGGGCAAAGAAGCCAGAGAATTAAGAGCTTAAACTGGACTTTATTGGGAAACGTGATGTTATCAAGGATGAGGAAGATGACTGTGAAGAAAGGAACCGAAAGAGTGGGTTAAAAGCAGAAAGAACGAGTGAAGATGTGAATTCAGAGACTGGCCAACAGTGGTTAAAACAGCGGAAGACCAGACACATCCTAAAATTAGAAATGGCAGCTGAGGTAAAGAAAAATAAAAGTTTTGGAATGGCAGGAGGTGGGTTTTAGGTTTGCTCTCTGTTTTTGTTGCTGTTGCCGCTGTCATCCTTTATTATTAAGGATAACCTTCATTTCATACTCCACCTCCACATTAACAGTGATTTCTGATGTTCTCTATCTTGTCAGAATATTTTGATCTATGTGTAGGGATTTGTGAGTGAAAGTGTTTGGTCATCGGTGGAGTGAAAACAAGATTCAGCCAATGCCTCTGCCGGAGGCAACTGGCCGAAGTAGGAGGTGTGAACAGAAATGTGCCTACCGATGGATCTTCCACTCTTCCCCTGCAGAGCACTGTACTTGCCATGTGGCACCTGGTGCGCTAAAACCTTTTGTGGGATTCCGAAGAAGAACTCACCTCATACTCGGGTAGCAGGAGGAAATAAATAATCTAAGGAAACTTGCTAAATGCATTCCCTTGTCTCAGTCCGTGGTCGGTGGGTGGATTTGCTTCTCTCCCTTACTTTACTCGCCTGACCCATTTTTTTGGGTGCCCCAGATGATGGGACTACTTTTCTTTGCTCCAGGCTGATTTGCATCGGGCAGGTCTAGACTTGCAGAACTTCCCATTCTGAAAAAATGCTTCTCTTTTGCTGCCCTCACACTTCTTCTGGGGCTCTGGGAATCTCCCTGTCTTCTGACCTGTCCTTTTGCCGTTATTTCCCACTCTCCTCCTCACAAGCTCTTGGCAGAACACACCCATAGGAATCCTTGCTCAGACACTTACTCACCACAGTGATTTCTTAGTCCCAGCAGTCACGCAGGTCAATAGCTGTTCCGTGGTTCTTCATCCGGCAAGGACGTACTACAGCACAGCACCGCATGTATGACGTGTGTTAATGTGACAGCATTTTTGTATGGCAGTAAACACGCTGGCTAAGCCAGGCTGTACCAGAAATGGCTACGGAACGTGTATGCAGCTTCTGCAGGCGTCATGAGCTTCATTTCCAAGTTTATCCAGAAGTTGACCTTGAAATAGAAACACATTCCCACATCAGAGTTTCCAAAATCCAATTTCAGGTCTCTATCTCCTTTTCACAAATTATTCTTTGATAATAAAGCACATTAACCAAAACATAAGTGAACTCAGCCTTCTTAGTGAAATACCGTAGAAGAGTGAGTGGCCCTGCTCTTTCAGCTCTTTGGGGGCTTGGAAAGCTACTCTGGCATAACACTGCCCACATTTCCAAGCTGAAATCTCGGAAGATAAGTAGGTTCACTTTCTGCATTGTACTTCTTCTGGACCTGCTTATAAGGATGGCCAAAGGAATGAAAGAATGAGACAAAAACATGTATTCTTCTCTTCATTATATATACATATATATGCTTATTTGCAGGCTGTCATGCTACTTGCTGTGCCAATTTTCAAACAATTTTTTTGTGTGGCTTTATAAGACACTTTGTGGTTTGGTTTGGATTTATAATTATCTGTCACTATATACAGTCACTTTTAAAGAGATAATATATAATGAATTTCCGTAACTGAATTTGATGAACATGAAGCTCATTATATATACTATATGTATTATCCATGTTGTTTTCTTATCACAACATTAAAGAAATAACAACATCAGACCTAAACCTTTTGCTGTATATATCCAACTACCGGATGACATTCAGTTATGGAAAGCCACAGGTAATGAAACAAAAAACCGACTGAGTAGAACTGATGTACTACAGGTTATCTTATAGCAAGATGTGGTAAATAGGTAAGATAAATCTACGTGTATTTTCTAAGTAGTCCTCAGTGACATACGGTCTGAAAAGACAGTGGCTATATGATTAAATAAAGACATTTCATCTTTCTGGCAACTTAATGCCTTTTTTTTTTTTTTTTTTTAAATAGAAGGTTCACAAATGCAGCTTGAAATTAATATGCCCTAAATTTTGGTCAGTATTTTGTTCAATACTGTTCCTTAAATATGTTCTATATAATAAAAATAAAATAACTCCAACTCTGTGGGAAAACATAAAAAATATTTATTTCAAAACAAGAAGTTATGAATTTTTAAAGTTGTGCACATCCCCAACCAGATTTTCAAGCATATTCTTCAGCAAGGCAACAAGAAAAAGCTACTTCATACTGCTCAACTGAAATGAATTACTGTCAACGGCTGTATCGCTAACTTTTCTTCTTGAAGTGTTGTCTGAAAAAACTCTTCGCTGTTCTACAGGTCCAAGATCAGTTGGATCAGTTAGATAATTTATCTATCAGTTAGATGATTGAAACTTGTGCAGTGTTAAAAATTAAAAAAAAAAAAAAAGACATTTAAAATCTGTAGTTTTGCATAGGGTCCTGCTGCTTTCCCAGGATACTACAGTCAGAGGTTGCAAAGCTTTACATCAGAAATTTCGGATATTAATAAAGCACCTTTTAAGCTCTTCAGCTTTAAGCAGACTATAGTTTTTATGTCTTTGTTGACAAAGTGGTGCTATGTTTGACACAGCGCCATGTTTTGACTGCTTTTTCTATATGTTTGTCCATGCCAGGCCTTGGTTCCATAACATACAGAAGAATTACAGGGAGCATTGCTATAAACTCCTAGGCCTTGTCACAAACTGGAAGGTGGATTTTGCAATGCCGGCATGGTAAAGCTGTTATGGCAGCTTCCAGCAGTTGCTAGGCTAGCTAAACTTTTTGATCAATAACTTTAATAATCATTAAATAAACATTTCCTCAAAATACTGCAAGGATTATGTGGTGTTGTTGTTTTTACCAGAAAAGTTAGAAGACCTTTTTATAATTAACAGCTGGGGTATATAGACTTTTATGTAAGAATATTCCATACTGTGAAATTTGTATAACCTCTTTAGCGTTTGCATCGTTACTATACATCAACAAATCTTTTCTCTGAAAAGCAAACTGATAGTCTTGCTTACAATGTGAAGTGGGGGTTTTTCCACAGAAAGTGTATCCCAGAGAGGGACAGCATAAATTTAGGTGATATTTTTCAAAAGTATTTTCTTAAAAAAACCACAACAGTTGACCTGAAATGAGTAGTAAACACGATGTATGGTATGTAAACACCATTCCAGGTATGCTTTCAGTGGAACAGCAAATGAAGTAAATTTTACAGAAAAATCTAAAAAGAGAAATGGATAATTTTAAAAGATTCCCCTGTCAAAATGGAAGAATGTACAGAATAGGACTCAGCAGGGCTCTGTCCCGGATCTGGTGTTCACTGTTTTCTCTAATCACCTGGCTAATGAAACAGAGAACAGACTTACCGGCTTCGAAAACACCAAGCTCGATTTTTTTTCCTCCCACTTATGTCAGAAGACAAGAGACAAAGAAAAAAAGGTGTTACCAAATTTGAGAAATGTTCTGGGAAAAAAATATCTGTGCTCGAACAAGGGTAAGTTCAAGGTACTTCAGCGAGAGGAGGGCGAGAACCGCGTAAGGAGTTTGTCCGGCGAGGAGCGCGGTTGTGGTCAGGCAACAGAAACAAGGGTACGGCTTGCAAGGACCAGAAACTGATCCTTTTGCTCAGGTAACTTCTTCTTGGGATCTGGTGACACAATTTAAACACATGTAGATTAATGGGAGAAAATCCAGAGGGAACCAAAGCAAACGCTCATCGGTCTAGGTAGGTCCAATCTACTGGGAAGAGCTGAATGACCGCGGCCAGGTTAGAGGAGGTAGGGTATAGGTGTTACTAGCTGTTTTCAGGCACGTAGAAGATGTAGCTAAGTAGCAGAATATTATCTTTTTTTCCCTGTCCATTGTGGTTAGACCCAAATAACAGACTTGCATCGAGGAAGATTTAGCCTCGACAGCCTGGAAAACGTTATAGTGTTAGGGAGAATGAACCTGGTACCAGGCAGATGTCTGTGGAAGTCTTCGGAATTACCAAAGCGTAATTTAGGAAACATGAAGATAGGACATCCTTAGATGCACGATGTTACAGGCATAATAAACTGGCTCATTTTGCTTCTTTGCTGGGGTCTCGTGACCGGGTGACCGTGGAAGAGACTGCTAGTCTGTGCTCATAGCTGACTTTATAGGAAAGAAAAATGCCTTATCTACTTGGGAGCATGAAAGTAATAGCTAAGTCACATTATTTTTTAATGGGGGGGATTCTGTTAATAATGTGTGTATGCGGGGCAGAGAGCAGATCAGAAGAGAAGCACTGGCAAAGCAGTCGGAAAAACTGGCTTACAGCCACAGTTAGACATACCATGTAACGAAACGCTGGGAACACAGTGAAAATGTATTGAAAGACTACGCTATCATGGCCCAGGTAAATTTTATGTTGTGCAATGAACAATGAAGGTGCCTCACCCCCCTTGTTACACATCCTGTCTCGATCTATTTTGTGATATAGCATCAGAAAGTAACACAAAATCATACAGGAGCTCATTTTGAATTTGGAAATGCCATACTTCTAACTAGGCTTCAGGTTTTGTGAGATATGAAAAGAGAATTTGATTTATTAAGTAACACTTCTCCAGCATGTCAAGCTGCGGACATCCACGCGAAAATGCAGAATTTCTTCCTCTGGGCTCCAGCCAGAGGGCAGCAGTACCCTGTGCGGCTTCCCTCTCGCGTCATGCTGTGCTGAAAAATGCCACATAAATGCAGACCTATTTATTTTGTGTATGTACTTACCGTATTTTAAAAAAAAAGGTGGTATGGCGGCTGAAAGCTAACGCATAGCCTTGTCATTTGTTTAGTTAAGCTTAGTTAACTGTTGTATTTGCGTAGCCTTTCCAGCAAAGGATGCACCACAAGGCTCAAAATATTACTTTAATTCTTGGTAACACTGTATAAACCTTAATCTAGTAAAAGGTGTACTCTATATTTCTGTGTCCTTGCCTACCATCTTTATGTATTCTTTAACAACCTTGCAACAGAAGTACAAATCATTTAACGGCAGTATCCAGTATTTGTAATTTAACGTAGGCCATTGCCAGAAATTCTTTCATACTTCCATCTTATTAAAATACTTTGGGAAGTCTACTCGCTTACAGGCACTGCCATTTCACCTGTACTGATTCTCTTCCTTTCCAAATCATTTTTGCCTCTATGCTGGAGGAAAATAATGAATGCATAGTGAACAAATGCACCCTAGACACACCTATTCCAACCACCTTTCTATTTCTGAGCAGAAACCTAACTCTACCCAGAATTCAAATAATTGGAATTTAGCTACACATTCTAGATATCAGTCAGTACATGGAACAGACACTTTTAAGTGGTTCTGACTACATACATTATATATATATATATATATATGGCTTTGCTCTGCAAGTCTGCTTCCACAACTCACATTTTTCACATATTAAATCTCTTCACAAAATTGCAGTATTCAAGTCTTAACAACCCCTTTCCTCCAACCCTTGCTTTGCAACATCTTCATGATTCTTTTTAACTAAAGAGCTCAACTATGTTCACAATTCTTCAAATGCTTGAAAGAAAAATTGATCCTGCAAGGTTGTCACAGGGCGTTAATTTAGCTGCTCTGAAACGTTGCTGTTTTAAAGCATTTTAATACACCATCTGTGGAAAACAGACAACTGTGGTCCCAGGGTATGGCAGTAAAGGAAAGAGGAGAGGAACTCTTTACAAGCAATTCCACTAAACACATCTGTTAGACTCGAGCAGGCGGAGAAAGACACGGAGAGGGCTGAGCAGGTGGGAGTGCTTTGCGCAAGCTGGAATTCATCACCTGGGAAAAACCCGGCGAGGCAGCGGTCGGGAGCCCAGCTCCTGGCTGAAGAATGAAGGATTGGCGGAAGGTGAGAAACCGCTTGGATGAGTTTGCAACTCCTTTTTTTGTTGGTTTGGCTTATAAGGCTCCAGTAGCTGCGATGGAACCTGTCACTACTCACAGAATTGCAGTTAATCCACGACATTGGTTTGTGCCTCTTCCATACACACTCTGCACGGTCTCTCCGTAGAATGTAAAGTTGAATTCAAAGCTACTGGGCACAGACTCACCCCACCGAGTTTTAGGCACTTAAGTGGTACGGCCCAGTTAGGATGCTAGCTCCCGTGGCACCCCTGGCCTCTCGGTGGCAAGGGACAGACATCTCCAAAGGGCAATTTAAATATTATATTCTTTTCTACACTGTATTTTTTAAGTTCTCTTGCAGTGGCTTTAAAGGTAAGGCTAAGGACAACCCTACTGAAACCTGCTTTCCTAGACATCGTTCAACAGCGTACTGGGTCTGGCTGGGACGGAGTCAATTTTTTCCATAGCATCTGGTACGGAGTTATTTTTGGTCCCAGGAGCTGGCAGGGGGCTGTGGTTTGGCTCTCTGCCGAGATGCCGCGTTGCTGCCCCATCCCTGTTGTGGTCCCTGCGGAGCAGGGCTTGCCCGGAGCCAAGGGCTGTTCTGCTCCTCAGCCCACCCCACCAGCGAGGAGGCCGGGGGGGCACAAGGAGTCGGGAGGGGACACGGCCGGGACAGCCGACCCCACGGACCCCAGGGATGTCCCACACCCTATGGAATCGGGCTCAGCAATAAATCCAGGAGGAAATCTTTCCGAAGTAGCTATTGCTTGGAGCCTGGCTGCACACTGATCTGCTTGTGGAAGGTAGTAAGTGATTGCCTTTACGTCACTTTTTTTTTTTTTTTTCCCCTCCTCTTTCTTTCACTTATTAAGCTGTATTTATGCTGGCTCACTAGTTTTTCTCATGTTTGCTCTCCCAGTTCTCTCTCCCATCCTGACGGAAGGGTGAGTGAGCGAGTGACTGGGTGGGGGCTTAGTTGCTGGCCACAGTCAGCCCACCATGAAGAGTTTCTTGAATGCTTGTGCCCCTGGCCCAGGACAACCCCAGGTGGAAGACAGTGCATTAGCTAAAAATCTTGGGAGTTTTTGGAAGGGGACTAATTCTGGGTAGTGTTAGTAAGACTAGAATTTCTGTGGAAAAGTCTGATGGTTTTCAAAACTGGGAGATACGAGGCACGCAGAGCACACCGCCTGTGCCTGGGCACTAGATGTCTTGGAGAAAATGATCTTTTCTGTATGACACCTTACTGGTGGACAGATTAGGAACAACCGTGTTTTAATCCAGGTTCTGCTCTCTGGAGGTTGGCTTTTTATATTTAGATATTCCATTGGCTGCAGATACTCTTTGCCATGGGGCAGCAGCAGTGGGTTGTTGAAGTCCAGCCTGCTCTCCAGCAGGACGCCGTGAGCACCGCGTTGGGGGTCACAGCGAAATCCTCTGTCCCCCCCAGTAAATCAGAGCGTTTCGTACTGACGTTACGGTTACAGCTGCACGATACTGGAAGTGAGTAAGAAGAGTCTCACAGTGAGGCTGCACCATAAGTTTCTGTATATCGTACAACAAATCAATATAAATTTACAACAGAATTACATGCTAAGCTTCTCTGTATTATACGCTAAATCATGGAGATTCACAACAGGGTTCACCTTTAAGCTCCCATGCAACATATGTTAAATCACTAAGTTACAGCAAGGCCCATCAAGCACCTTGCTTTCTTTGGGCTATTATTATTATTATTGCTGTAGTGATATGGGGGCATCTGTCATTGACAGGTAAAGTTAAGGAAAATGGCAAATCGCTTTGACTTTGAGGGTGTACGTGGAATGCGGCCACCTCTCAATGACTCAAATCTGTGCTTCCTTTGGGACGCGCACAGCGCTGCTTGGAAACATGGTAGCTTTGCAACACACAGGGACATATTAAAGAAAGAATTTTAAACATCCAAGGACAGCGAGATGGTCTCTTTAGCGTAGGTATGCTGCACATTACTCCATCGCTTCTGACCTGCTGACCTCACTTCACAGTGAGGATGAACTAATCCTGGGGCTCTGTAGGTTGCCTTAGCAGCATATGCATTCATTAAATAAAAAGTGGAAAGTAACTTTCAGTTCTCTTTGGGGGATACTTTGCCATTCGGTCTTCACCAGACACTGGCAAAAGTGCATTTGCAAGAAACTCTGTGAAAACATCAGTTTAAAACTTACTTTAGTTTTGTTTTGATGAGTAGCTTCAGGTCTTAGTAACATTTTCTTTTCCTAATACTTTCACTGAAATCTTAGGGGAGTACTCTCAAGGATATATGCTTACAGAAGTGTTTGCGCTGTAAGTCTGGTGTGCTGGGGGTTGGAGGGGAAAGGGAAGATTCACGCAGGTGAACAGCCTTTGATAAAACCAGCAGAACGAGAAAGAAAAGCTGATGTTGATCATGGGAATGCAAAAGAAAACAAAGAGACTTCGTATGGCTGCTTCAGGCAAAAGGGCTCATCCTTCATCCAGCTGAAGGCCTGGCACAGACCAACCAACCAAGAAGTCGGTGAGAAGGATGCATCTAGGGGCAGTTTCCAAGTGGAAGTTATTTTGGAGAAGGCTTACAAGGCTTTGGGAAGCTCAGGGTGGCGATGGAGCTTCCCCGCTCAGAGCATGTTTTTCCCCTTGAAGTACCTGCGACAGTGTCAAATGACGTCATTGTGCTGAAACACAAATATTATTATAGAAGCCATACAGAGATCGATGGTTCCGCGGTCTCATCATTGGCTTCTCTGGAGTTCCTTTGAACGTAAATGACGAATTAATTTGTCATTTTAAAAAGGGTGTGACTCTAAGCCCTGGAAGAGACCCTGCAGCTGCGTGGAGTGACCAGGGAAATGCCAATGTCATCTTCCATCATTTTCATGAAGTCTTGAGATGTCACAAAGCATCAGCGGATTGTTTTTGTGGATCTGGCTCGCTCGCTCGGAGGGAAGTAGATGGTTGGAAAGTCTGCGCTACCCACCTTGCTGAACCTGAATGAACAGAAATGGGTGTTATCACCATCTGCTTCTCCTCGGAGCGGGGGAACAGCTCTTTCCATTGATCCTGTCAGAACATACTGCTCGTACGAGATATGCTCTCCATTCACGTCCTGCATTGTGCATCTTTGAAAATGGCAGCACGCAAAGCAGAATCCGTTTTGTTTCGTTGAAACCTGTTGAACCATCACACGATATCTGCCTGACCTTCTGTTTGAAGCCACAAATCTTGGGAAAAGACAGAGGTCAACTGCTGTTCCTCTGTGATAGCAGAGGGTGCTGTGTCCCTCTCTGGGAGCACTGAGCTGGAAACGCATTGCCCCATATATTGTGAAGTTGCGGAAATGACATTGAAGGGGGTATCGAAATGTTGGCTTCTTTGTCCCAGGACTGCGGCTGTCAGAGTCACGGCAGAGGTTTATTTACGCTATATCTAAAAGCTTCTGGGAACAAAGATAATCCCAACGGCAAACCCTAAGACCTTCTGTCCTTCCCCACGTCCTCAGGGTGGCAATTCCTGAGGCCAACCAACGACCAGACACAAAATTAGTGCGTGTGAGCACCAGCGCCTGTGCGTTACGTGACCAAAGCTCATCTGTACGCCCACGAAGGACCGCAGGGAAGCAGAGGCACGCGGAGGGGACCCCTGCTCTGCGTCCCTCAGCCCACCGCAGCTCCTTGGCCGCCGTTCCGGAGGAGCACGGAGCTCCGAGGCAGGTGGGAGCCCCAGCTGAGGACTCAGAGGCAGGGATACCCCATCCGGAGCCCTGCCGGGGCTGTCCCAGGCACCTATAGGTGATGGCTATATGTGCTTAGTGTCCACATGCCTACTGGGTACCTCTGCTCAGCCTTGCCACCGTGGGACCCGCGGGAGGGAGCTCGGGCAGCATCACCTCCCTCGGGCTGCTGGATCCAGCGCAATATAGTTTCCCTGTACATCATGCCCATAATTTGTTCTAAAAATGAGGTTAGACAGATGTGTCTTACAAAGCCACATGCAGGATAAATGCCCATAAACTCAGAACAAAATGAAAAGAAGGAACATCCATAGAGCTTGCTCCTGTCACATCATATCTCGTTTTAAGGACAAGAAATACTTAGGTAGTAAAATTTATATTTAACCAGGAAACTCCAAAGAGCACACATCCAAGTTGACAGTCAAGGGCTGTCACCATCTTAATTTTGTCTCATTCAGTACGTGACTATCCCAGCAGCTCCGTGCAACCTGCCGCTATGTGAAGGTGCTCGAGCAGCACATTTCGGAGTACAGCATACAATTTCTGCAGCAACAAACTGTTTCCGGAAAGCTCCCACGGGATTCCTTTCTTAGGTGTGAGATCCAGTGGAACGACAATAGAGTTTGGTATTTTGCTGTCTTTACTGGCCTGATTTCAGAGGTGAAGGGAGAAGACTCACACATTTGATGGCATTCATGTTTGTATCCCGCTCGGTTTATCTGGTGGCTGCAAGCACACTCCTATGAGTCCTGGAAACCGAAGAGGCTCTTATTTTAAAGATTCTTGGGTCATAGAAGAAATTAGTCCGAGGTTGAACTTTGCAGTGTCTCTTGCTGACTTGCAAAGCCTAAAAGTACTACTAATATCTATATAGCTTTTTTTTTTTAGTAAGGCCAAATTATTCAAGTGAGCCTGTTTGGAACAGAACCATAAAAATATTTTTTCCTACAGCAATGTTAGATGTAGAGATGGGAACATGAAGAAATGGATAATCAAGCAGCATAGCACCACCCCTAAAAAAAATCTTAAAATGCAATTGCCACCTACTAAGAGAGAAAAGAAATTCAAGATTGTTTTTATTTTCATAGATTTCCTTCTGTTTTGCTGAATCTGGTCTTGGAAAGAAGAAGAAAAAAAAATAGTATTTTCTTAGTCTTCTGTCTGTGTATCACTGTGTCTTAAGCGTGCATTTTTTTTCCCCCATGCAAGAATATCACTTTTTAATATTTATGTATTCTCTTATACCAATCAAAATCGGTGCTATTAATTATCATAATTATCATTAATTATGCTGTTAAAATTTATGTAAAATTAAGAGGTTTTTAAATATCCTCTTTTCATCATACTCACTTGTCGTTTCTTCTTTTAAGAGCTGTTCTGCCAACTGAGTGCATAATAACTGACTACATTTTTTGTCTTTGTTCAGGATTTTGGCTGAGTTACTGCCTAGCTATTCCTCTCTACAGCATGCAGGCAGAGACATCTTGTAGTTCTGTCTGACACAAATGCTGTGAGTTTTTTTATAAAATATTTCCTTCACCTGTTATAGTGTAGAACACCAACTATGTGTATTTAATTCTAAAGACAGTTTGAACAGACACTACGATTAAGAATTTAAATGTGGAGACTTCAGAAAAAAAGTAACATTCTTACAGAAAACAAATCGCACTTCTAATGAGACGTACAGAATCTTACTTATTTTAGTGCAATGACGTCAAATAATCACAGCATTCAGTTCCTTGATATCTTTTAACCTGTTTAAACTCTAGGCTGTTGCCTTGTAAGATTTTACATTTTTAGAGATAGAAGGAGGGGGGGTCTGAGCTTATTCTGCATTTTTAAAATAAATACCCCATTTTGCTGAGTAAATAATAAAAATGAAAGAAACTATTAGCTTTAAGAAGATTTATTCTAGCTCATCTGATGCTTTCAACATGATTCCTGACATAGTAAGCTACGATCTCAGTTTTTTGCATATACGAGTCATTACTCCTGTACATATGTTTGTGTTTACAAGAATTAACAGGACAAGAGTCCTTCTTCCCTGATCACCCCGGATGGGGAAAGGTTAAGACACACTTTGGTCCCTTTCTGGCAGGGGATGCCCAGGTTTCCATCCCACAGACCGTGAGATGAAGCAGGGTGAGAGGAAGCTGGTGTCCATCAACATACGTCCCAGTAAGGGATCACGCGGCGTGTGGCCGTGGTGGTTCCCCTCCGTCAGCACACGGTAGAGCCGGGAATACCCCTCGTCTGACCCGTCTTTGGCAGCCTGGTCTTGCTGAGCCCTTGTCACTGCCCTCCTGGGACGGCCGCCGCTCCCAGAGCCAGCGGCACCTTTCCCAGCTGCCGTCCGGCGGGATGAGAGGGAGAGGGCTCGTATCTTCTGCTATACCTCCGATATACGGCCACTGCCTAACGCCTCCATACTGCCTCACCCACGGCAGCACTCCTGAGCGTGTGACTGATGGCACCTCTTCGCCTGGGCACTTTATCCTGCTCTGCCCGGCTCCTTATTTCCATTGCGGGACCGCCTACGGCAGGAGTCTGCAAACTGGGAATTACAACGGGAAGCAGAGCGGTAGTAGGAGATGTAAGGGAGCGTTAGAAGAAATGCGGTTGGTTTTTACCGTATTTGCGGTTGCATAACTGGACACAACCAAGAAGAGAAGCTGCAGGCATAAAAAATTTGGGAATGAAGCCCATGGTCTCTAGTAGTGACTAAACCCTAATAGGCAAAGTCCAGTAGAGACAGCACTCGGAGACAGAAATATACGGTTTACAATCTCTGTAGCTACTCATATAATTTAAACAGGTGGGGTGAAATGGTATCCCTTCACCACTATAATGAAGAAAGGCCTGAGAAAGAAATGTTAAAAATGTTTCGGCCAAAGACCAGAAGCATTTCACGTCTCTGGGAGTTGCCTGGCGCGGGTTTCACAACGGTGAAGGTAAAATTTGTCTGTGCGGACAGACCGTAGTTTGAGCCTCCACTCAGGAGGCTGATGCGTTGCAAACTGTTAAGTAGCAGGGCTTCAGTAAATCAAATAAATGTCTAATCAGTACCTATGCATTATGCACAGCTACTTCTTGTTGTCAACAAAAGGATTCAGGATTCGTAGAGGCTTTCGCGGTCTTTTTTTCCCCCTAATCAAGAAGAAATAATCTGACGGGTTCATTCCTCATTTTCAAAGGGTCCTCGGGGTGTAGCTGCAACTATGCTAGTTACAATTCAATTAAGTGGCAGGCTATGCAGAATAAATTACTGTTATCTACTTATATTTAGAGTTTCAAATTATCTGTAAATCCTCACCAAAGGATAAAAAAGTCTTAGGAATTTTGAAATTTTTCAACAAAGTAGTTTGCAGTTTTACAATCCTTCCCCATGTAGTGGAGTTTCGACTGTGAAATCATTGAATTGCAAAACTGTGATAATATTCCTATTTTCATTCCAGCTTTTAATTTTAATTAGTTGCTTATATAATCTCAAGCGTGTGAATATGTATATTTTTTTTGGCTTGGGAAAAAAGCTCAATCCATAAGATCTGAATGCATGTGCAATACTAACAGGACAGAGCAATATTAGTATTATTTATTAACAAGATTATTAATGTTAGAATAGATATGATTCTGATGGACCGCTGTCTTGCACCAGACAGAACAGAGGTGTTCCCATCCCCAGCGTGATAGCGTTTTCCTTGTAGTCAATTTTTTCCTGAGTATCCCCTTCCAAGATAGCACTGTGTTCTCACCAGACTTCCCCTAACATTCGCTTCAGCTTCAGGCAAAACCAATAATTAATGATAAGACTCGAGTGGTGTACAGCTAAGTACTAAACCAGGCTGCCTCTTCTCATCTCTGCCAGTTACTTGCTCTCTGATCTTCAGCAATTCCTTAGACTGACCGTAGGTAAAATTACACGAAGAATGAAAACTATGACGCATGTATCTACTGTTACAAAATAGATCAGTTTAATTCAAATCTGTGCTTCCAAGGGACACTCAAGATCTTTGGTTTAAACAGAGGTCTGCTAAAGCTAATTAAGGACATTAAGGTAAAATCTGCTCTGCAGGAACCATTATCTCTAGTGGAAAACCCTTCAAATTGTCTATACTTTTAAAAACACTAAAAAAAAAAAGTTAAAAAATACTGATTTAAGGCTAGGTCGATGCTAGAATCTTTTTGACATGGTGATACTAGTTGCAGGTATTAGTGTTGTAGCTGTGAGGGTATGAAGTCTGGGAGGAGAAGGAGTATCTTGGTTAGATAAACTTTTATACTATAAAGAACAATGCATTTTTGAAGATAAAACTTGCCTATTTTTTTTGTAAGCGATGTCAATTGGTCTGAAAAAATCACTGTATCACCTAAAAAAATCACAATACTTAGCAGTACAGTTTTCTATAATAATTGTTGTTGTAAGTCTTAATGTAAACACGACTATACCGGGGGAAAAAAGCTTTTTTGCTCGTGCATTTTAGTTTGTTGGAGTGAAGCCGGATATGTTACACTGCCAAAAGACATGTCTAACTTAGAAAAGTCTCTTCTTAGAGCTGTACAATAAATCTTTTTCTAATGCCAGCAAAGCCTATGATCTTTCATTTCCCTTCACTTCTCTTTTCCTTTCCCGAGATTGTCCTGGTTTATTTAGATTTGAGCGGTTCTCACTGCAGTTACACTTCCAAGAATTTTACAGCACCAGCCCTTTGCCGATTTGCAATGCATCACGGATTTGACGGCTTCTCAAACAAACTTTTTCTACTTTGAAAGACTTTCTGTGGGAAAGTTAAAGTTAGTTAAAATGTTTCAGCAGATCAATGCTGTGGCAGTACACAAAGTTTCAACTATAGAGGGATTTACAGATCAAAACAAAAAGCCAAACACTGTGCAGAGTTAACCGAGAGTCCTCGGAAGAGAAAGACTTATTTCTCACTCCAGTAAACAAGTTGGCAGCTGCATTCAGCACAAGTATACATTTCTTGCAGGCCTTCAAAAACAGCTCATGTGGCAAACATCTCATTAGTTCATTTGGGAGACCCCAAATATGCATAAACTTGTGCAATGCATGGCAACGACAGCGAAATGGTACAACGACTCCAACAATGCTTCACCTCCCACGTCCCTTAGTCTGAGCAAGACCTTGTTGAGAAAGGACTATTCTGGCGCAGGCAGGTATAGCGGGACCTCACGTGAAATCTGACTGATCCCGAGTCCTCCCGAAGCCCCGGCTGGATTTGCAGGCAAGTTTCCAGAGGGAACGCTGTAGGCACCTAATAGACACATCTAAAGTTTTCTGCTCCTCTTGTCTTTTATTTTGTTTACGTAGGTATAATATATCAAAATGAGGAAAAGGATGCCGTGTTAAATTGTCTTAAGAAAAGTAAAAAAAAAAAAAAAAAGTGAAAATAAAAAAAGAACTCTCTGCATGATATAGCAAATAATGATTATTTATTATTGTTTCTATTACTGGCATAGTCATGATATTTATGGAAGACTTTTTATAAGGGAGACAAGCAATATCTTTGTAAATAAAGGATTCATGACCACGTACCAGTAATGAAGGAAAAGAGAGGAAAAAAGAGGAAAATAATTGTCATTGTTTAACCCCAGCCAGCAACTCAGCACCAGGCAGCCGCTCACTCACTGCCCCGCCCCAGTGGGATGGGGGAGAAAATCAGGAAAAGAAGTAAAACTGGTGGGTTGAGATAAGAACGGTTTAATAGAACAGAAGGGAAGACACTAATCATGCTAATGATGACACTAATAAAATGAGAACAGTAATAATAAAAGGACTGGAATGTACAAACGGTGCACAGGGCAATCGCTCACCCCCCGCCGATGGACACCCAGCCAGTCCCCGGGCGGCGATCCCCCGCCCCAGTCC
>JANZLQ010000013.1:1102963-1126015 GCA_026212715.1 Elanus axillaris | reverse complement strand
AGCAGGGGGATGCCCGGAGGAGGCCGGGACCCCGTGGGAAGCCCGCGCCGGAGCGGGCTCCCGGCAGGACCTGCGGGGCCGTGGAGAGAGGAGCCCAGGCTGGAGCAGGTTTTCCGGCAGGAGTTGTGACCCCGGGGGGACCCGCGCTGGAGCAGGCTGTGCCGGAAGGACTGCAGCCCGGGGAAGGGACCCGCGCTGGGGCAGTTGGTGGAGGACTGTCTCCCGTGGGAGGGACCCCACGCCGGAGCAGGGAAGAGTGTGAGGAGTCCTGCCCCTGAGGAGGAAGGAGACGCAGAGACAAGGGGTGAGCAACTGACCCCAAGACCCGTTCCCTGTTGGGGGGGAGGAGGTAGAAAAATCAGGAGTGAAGTTGTGCCCGGGAAGAAGGGAGGGGTGGGGGGAAGGTGTTCTAAGAGTTGGTTTTATTTTCTCATTACCCTACCATGATTGGATTGGTAATAAATTAAATTAATTTTCCCCAAGTCGAGCCTGTTTTGCCCATGACGGTAACTGGTGAGTGATCTCTCCCTGTCCTTATCTTTACCTACGAGCCTTTCATTGCATCTTCTCTCCCGTGTCCAGCTGAGGAGAGCAGTGACAGAGCGGCTTTGGTGGACACCTGGCCGGGGTCAACCCACCACACCATTTTTGTGTGGGTCTTACAAGCAGCTTAAAAGTTTCAGAGAAGAAATTGATATATTTTATTTAAATAATTGATTCATTGATCAAATTACAAAATGGATTAAATTATTTAAAATTATATACTACTATTTCTATTGATATGGAAATATAATCAGTGGCAGGATAATCAAAATGATAACTGATTTTGATTAAGCCATGCTTCCTGCTGGCTCCAGGAAAAGGCACTTGCACAATTCTTTTCTGATATTATGATGCACATCTGGATTTGAGAAATCTAAGAGAAAAAAAGATTTCTTTGAAAAGTGCTTCTAAAACTCTCATTTGCAAAACCTTTGTTGAAGATCCTGGTGATATCCCAATGTGATATTTTTATTTGATGGGACAGTAAAGTCAGTATGCAACATGAGCGTTATATATTTCATGAATCGCAGTTTGAATTTCTGGCATGATTCTATCTTACCCATCTTCACCCTAAAGTGTCTCTTAATGGTTTTGGTAGGTGAGCTGGGAAGAGATGAGGAGGGAGTAGTGCTGTTATGTCTACCCGTGACAGGTTAATTATTTTCATTAGTATCTAAATAAACTGCAGAGATGATGATAACACATTCCAGGTGAAGGCAGTTTCTTGTAAAACTTTAGAGTTTAGGGAGAAGTAAATCCCCAGGAGATCAAAGAAACCAATATAGTTGCTATGCATTGAAAGAATTTGAAGGAATTCAGAGAAATGTAGCTTCCTGAAGAAAGAGAAACACAGAAGAGCCATTTTAACTGCAGAACCTGTTGGGAAGAAGACTGGCAGCATAAGAAAGATGTGTCTGTAATTTGGAGGAGGAAACTGGAGGACTCCTTGCTGGTCTGGTGTTTAAAACCAGTACTTGAGGACTGCGTGGTGTTTTATCTATTACTAGTCCACACTGAAAGCTGGATTAAAACTCTCCTCACAGGAGTACTGGGGACAAGAAAACTACCAAATGCCTTAATAAATTTGAGCTTGATAAACCCTGAATGTGATTATGTAGCATACTTGTCTGCAGTGGCAAGGAACTGAATCAGAGAATTAAGATCTTTTTCCATCTTCTGCTCCTTAATAAGTAGATGCATGTGTCAGCGACAGTAGAAAAATAAAAATATAAAATTTCAACCTGTTGCAAAGTGTCTTGCTTAACCAGACCAGTCCTAATCTAAGCTGTGTTGGAATCCTTTTCAACAAGTCTTTCCAAAAGCAACTTTTCTTACAACACAAAGGAAAACTCTGCATTCCCAGACCTAATTTTATATTGCACACACTGTCCTGTTCTTATTCAGAGCATGACATAGCATAAGACATTTTTAGAATTATCCACATTATTCATCACACTATCACAGGACCTATGTGATATGGATGATGTGATGGCCTACATAGTTCAGAAAAGAGCAGATTTCAAGAGCAGAGTTGGTTCTAGTTGGTCTCAGGAAGGGATTTCCCAATGGACTTTTCTCAGCCTGCTTCCATGGTGTGTTCCGGCTGCGCGCGGCTGCCAGCAGCACTTGCGTGGCTTTGCAGTCAGCCAACTCTGACAGTTCATTCTGCTAAAAACTAAAGCAGAAAAAAATATTTGTCGGTAGGACCGGTAGGATGCAGCCATGTGCCTGATTGCATGTTTGTGCTGACACAAGAGAAAGATTGGGAACTTGTAGCCAAGAGCAAGGTGAGATTCCGTTGGCTTAAGCTGCCTTAAGCTTTCTGCAGAACAGCCAACCAACCTTAAAGGGACAAATTTTATAGACATAGTACTTAATTATTATTATGATACTTTATCTGCACCTTTCTCTTGTTACAAAGGTGCCGAATCAGATTGTAACATTTCTGCATTGAATTTACCAGAGTGCCTGCTGTTATGCCACAGAGGACATTGCCTATAGTGCTCATAAAAAATGGCACTTATTCAGATTTCCTTCAATGGGAGCTGCGTTCAGATTCATCAACAGTTTGCGTTTAAATAATAACAATAAATTTGGCCTTGAAAGGCCATTTCCTCTTTTTGCTTTTTTCCCGCATATCTGGATACAAAACTCACATGGAGGGATAGAGGAGGAAAACTATGAATATATCTCATGTTTATGAATACGCTAACAATTCTACAATTCTTACTCTGTAGGATATGGTATTGTAGAATTCAGATGTCAAAACCCAACAAATCTGGTTATTTAGCTCAGCCATTAGCCAGAAGTATTAAAATTGCATGCAGAAACCATTTTACAAGAGATTTTTTGGTCCAGTTTTGCATTTTACAGTTGTTCGGATTTTTAAGTTAAAGTACAACTAAACACCCACATTTTGTCTCACCTGAATGTAACCAGAATGCCAAACCTTTTGGTCTTGCTCTATCGCTAATAAATTAATTGTAATATTTTAGACTGTAAGGAAGAAGGGCATTTATAACTCTGATTTTCAGCACATCAGGTGTTTTATCTAGGGATGAAGAGCAACAGAACTAAACTGGAAAGAAAAAAAAAATCTTAATTACAGATACATTTTTTTCCTATGACTGGCTGTCAAAACCAAATTGTGTCCAAAATAAAAGCAAATATTTTTATTAATTATTGGTAGAAAGGCTGTATGTTAATGCTTTAAAAAATTCTCAAGTTGAATATTTCTTTTGCATTTATCAAAGACCAACTTTATGAAATTAAATGATTTCTAAATTCAAATTCCTTATATTCTTATCTTCATGTAGAATACTCTGCTTGCAATAACCAAAAGATACATAGAGAAAAAAAGCAAAACTCATTCATGTTTGTTTCTGGTCTCGCTAGATTTAAAATATTACTAGGGTTGCAGAGATCATCTCATTTCTGGTTTAATTTTTTTGTATGACAAAGTAATCACAGAAAACGTTCTTCCTTCAAGCATTTCTTTTAAAACCTACTGTAAAAAAGAAAGATGTTCTGCTAGACGGGGTCTAATTATCTATTAAACACCAAATTGCCCCACAATCTCTGTTTAGGATCTGGGATGTCAGTAGGGATTGCTCTGTTTCTGTGCTTAGGAAGCACCGGGACATTTTGTCTCTTCACATGAAACTTTGTTCTATTAGGAATGATTCAGGGCAGAAGTTTTCTATATAATTTTTGATCCTTTTTAGTAATTCATTGTGTAATATTCATTTATCTTTCTTGGCTTTCTGATTCTTCTACCTAATAAATATTCAGAAGATTTTTCATAAAGATTTGCTTTCTGAGTGAGAAGCATGGCCCAGATTTTCCTTCTACCTAATGTCTCGATTGCTGTAGGAGAGGTTTGTCCCTAGAGTAAACTGAGATTTGGCTGTAATACCTCCTCCTCGGTTTAACCCGTCCATTCTACGTGGCGGTTAGCACTGCATATCCTTGTTGGGTTTGATAACTGAACTCGCCCGTGAATGTTTGGAATCATACTCGGCAACAAAGCACCGACATTCAAAACTAGTAATGGAAATGCATTCTGTCCTTATGGAAGCCAAAATAGTCACAGACTTTTTTAGCTTTTTTATAAATTGACAGTGAATAGCAGGTGGAAAATGTGGTAGTTCAATAAATTGAAAAAATAGTAACTACTGAGCATATGGAGTCTTGCTGTTTGCAAAACACGCTGTATAATTTTCTCAAATTCCTCTCCCTAGCAGTGGGGTTACAACGAGAACTTCTGTTTTCTAGAGCTTTATACCCTCCATATTCTACTACTTTTAACCTTGCCACTGCTGAACCATTGGAGCTAAGAGCCTTTATTTATTTATGGCTGTAAGCACGGTTCTGTATCCTCCTCTGTGGGACTCAGGCCTCTGGATCAGTGCAGCAATAGATCATATGTGTCACAGGGAAAAAACTGCTCAACACTCATGTGGTTTAAATCAAATCAGGATCAAAGGGGTTTATTGACTTATTAATGACACAGTTAACTGGCAATCAGTGAACTGTACATTCAGGATCGATACTGGCAACACAACAGATAAACCACAATCCCAGGTGCCTGAAAAACGTCGATACAGCCCTACAGATTTCCAAACCCTCTTCTGCACCTAATGGCCCCCCCCCGACTTGTGTGCACCCTCGCACCCTCTGGCAGTTCGGGCCCCCCTCCCTGGGCCGGGGGGGGGCCCGGGTGGCCCCCGGCCGTACCGAGGAGGGGTGACCCCCCGCCGCAGGTCCCTGACTGGGCCCAGGCTGCTCCTGCGCCCACCGGGCCTGCTGGGCCTGGGCCAGGCGGCCATGGGGAAGCCGCGGGGTGAGGCCTAGCGGTGCCCAGTCAGCGTCACCGGGCCTTGCCCAGTTCCAGGGCCTCTCCTAGCCCCTTCTACACGTTTCCACTCCTTTTACTCTGCTTTCCAAGCAGCTTCCCTAGTCCCTTTCTAATTTCAGGGCTGCTGTTTCCTCTGACCGATGGCTGGCCTGGAGTTCCTCCTTGGCACGGAGGGTTTGGGGCAAAGGCTCTCTCAGGCGGGTTTGGCCGTCCCATCACCCAGGCTTCGCACACCCAGACGCTCTCCGCGGTGGAGGTGTCAAGGTGACGGTAGCGGGGGCCGGTCGGCCACCTCCCCACCATTACCTCCCTCACGAGTCCTCCCCCGTCCTGTCGAGGAAGGGGAGCGTGATGGTCATACGTTTGCGCAATAACATATCGGACACATTTAGTTCTGACATGCGTGGCCATTTGTACCTTCTCCCAGTTTCTCAACTATTTAAAAAAATCAAATCTTTTGTGCGTTGAAGAACAAATATATCTGTAGTTCACACTGTGGGGGAAAATACTAGCTGCTGGGGTCTGCTTCCCTGGGCTACGGCCATGTGAACTGGCTCGTCATTCATAAAGGCTGGAGAAGTTATATGACACAATATGACACAATATGAAGGTATCACACACACACACACACACACACACACACACAGAGAACATATTTTTAAACAGGCACTTTACAAAGTTTTGCATTTAAGAGGCAAGGCCTGAATATTCTTCCCTTGAGTCTGTATCCTGATATCTATTTCATTTTCTTTGGATTTGGACTTGTGTGTGCAGTGTGTTTTGTGGATACTGATCCTGAGAGGTAATTAATAGACATGATTCTCCTACGCAAAGTAAAGATATTAAGATCCAAGCTAAACAGCAAGAAAGCATAAGCTGGTCTTGAATGAACGCTTAGCTGGCCTGAGAAAGAGCAGGGAGATTAGATGCTGATCTCTTTGTGCATTTGTGGTGGCAGGTGTAAAAGAAAAAGGAAGAATACAGATTTTCATTTTCTGCATGTCCGGCTTTGCTACCAGTCAGACATAAGACACTTCCTTTTCTCTGCATTTTAAACAAATTACATTTCGCTATTATCCCCTGCTACAACCACCAAAGTTGCATGTGTTAGAGGGAGGTGAGATGTCTAGCAAACACTAGGGTACGAATCGGAAGACATGCTGCACGTGGTTTATCTGTGAAATGGCAATCAGGTGACTCTGTGTGTTCTGTTCCGTACAATTTTCAAGCAATATAAAAAGTTCTGAAAGAATACTTTCATTTGAAGAACAGGAAGAAAAGTTGGAAAGACAATATACTATATAATTTCATTGAGAGTCCCCCTTTTAATCTTTAAATAGATGGACTGACAAAGGAATCATGATGAAAGAGGGATCTTTGTTGTTAATTCAGTCTTAAAAAAAATTCAGCTAAATCTAACTAATTGCTAAAGCTACATGTTTTTTGCAAAGGGTGTTAAAATCACATACATGATTCTTCTGATTGGTATTTTAAGTCTAATTTACTCTTTACATTTTAATAGACTATAATGAATATTTCCCAGAATTTTGTAGAGGGCTGAGTTGTGGTTAGAAAAGTCTTTTGATTGACACAGTAAAATTGTCTGATTTGGGAAAAATACACAGCACTAAGGAAAAACTTCTGATTAGTCATTAGTGATCTAAAGGGGAGGAAGTTTGAGCACGATCCCCTTAAAGACATTTACTTCGTAGTTGTACCAAATGTGAGGGTTTTCCCTGGATCAAGGGCTCATTCCCAGGTTATCCAGGGCTGACAAAGTTTTTGCTAGCAATCAGAATTGCTAAGTCTTCTCAAACCTAGACAGAATTTTCCTTGCTCTTGGGTTTAAGCTTTGGCCTTACCTACTTCTCAGTCTTTTCCAAATCCCTGTTGAGTCCTGTGGTGTCCCTTAACCTCTGGATCCCTCATTCTAGAGGTCTGGGAAAGCTTGGGCTGCCACTATGAAAATAACAAGCTCCTTTTTCTTAGCTGATGGCAGAAGGCAATCAAAAAGTCCCTGTAGTCTAGGGAAATAAATCAAAGGGCTTCACCTGGAAACCAGAGCTTTTATTTAACTGCAGCACTTAGCACTTTTTATCGTTTTGCCCCCTTAACTCCTTTTTAAAGCACATATTCTATTTTAATTTAAAAAGGTAGGTTGTCATTACTAGCCAGAACATTTGTCATTGAAGACTTTCTTTGAGTTCACTGAGAAAAAGTGTTTGTAAGCAAAATGCAATTTTGTTTTACACATCACACTGCGGCATAATTTTCCAGCTGATGGTAAAAGTCGTACGGTCCCATTAGCACCAGTAAATAAAAAAGGGGCTGTATGTTCCTGTAAAGACATACTTTGCTGCCACAGAAGGCCTGCAATGTAAACAACAAGACGTATTTTTCCACCAGTGGAAAAAAGATGTTGCAAGAAATAAAATGGCCAGAGACATTATGTTCTGAGGCCATAAAAGCAGGTGCAACTCATCAAAGCCAAACACCTAATTGCACCATCTGTGTTACTGTGACATTCTCAAAGCAAATATAGGAGCAAATATTGCATGGATCCGTGATACGGGAACAGACATGTTTAGTAATCTGCAGTGCCATTTTGACTTTGCAGAGACAGTGGGCATGACTTCAGTGTTGTAATTCCAGGAAAACTCCCACTGAAATCCTCTCTAATCAGAACTGCAGAGTTGGGTCAATATTGACATTTCTAGCCCGGCAGACCAATGAAGTTAATGCTATTTGCCTAACTGCATCCCATAAAACTGA
The DNA here is from genome assembly GCA_026212715.1 of Elanus axillaris. NCBI lineage: Eukaryota > Metazoa > Chordata > Aves > Accipitriformes > Accipitridae > Elanus > Elanus axillaris. The sequence continues at coordinate 1,118,343 of JANZLQ010000013.1, read as the reverse complement.
CTACAGAGCCATCTGAAGAAACTCCAGGGTTTTATTTTAACAGTGTATAACTGATTCAGAATCAGTTCTTACATATTATGTATTTTCAGACCTCATTTTTCTGTGGAATAATAATAATCATAACAATTCAGAGACATGTTATATCATATTTCCTTACCCAGAAATGTTCTGGAGTTGGAAAAAAAAGGTTCCTCCTTCTTAGGCAGGCAGTGTGAGGTTTTCTTAGAGTGCCTCACAGGCCGTATCTTCCCTGTTCGCCTAGGAATGCAGTGCTCACAGGAGGTATTTGGAGGACACTAATAAATCACTCCTTTCTAGCATTACAAAACCAGCTTGTAGCCCATGAAGCAGAGCTGTAGAAGCTACTCTGCCTGTGCTGGGACATTCAAGAACACTTTTTTGTTTTCAGCCCCTTCCTTACTCTAACAGGGTGTTTAATTTCTAATAACATTGTATTTTAAAGGAATGTTGGGCAAAATCACTACTTGATAATACTTGAGTTATCGTAAAAATACCTTTCTCCCAATAACAGGTAAAGCCCAAATCCTGTACTTAAGTTTGGAAATCTCACGACTTGGAGCTGAAATGCAGAAATGTGCTTACATACAGTATTTATCAGACAGGTGGGGAGTGGCCAAACAAACTTTATTTTGTCTTTATTAACAAAACCTGATGAACAGCAGTACCAAATAACAGCTTTTAAAACTAGAAGTCTAAAGAAGGAACGTCTTAGGAAAGGGATATAAAAAATATCTCCTGTAGGAGCAGGTATTATAAACCGATGATCGCACTAAAATATGAAAATAGAAATTGAAGAATAAGATACATTGAAGAGCAAGACGGAATTCCAGGATATCACTTAGTGCAGGCTGTATGGAGCTGTGAGGTCCATGAAGACCCAGCAAAGCATCCAAGTCTGCCACCTTGGCAACTCTCGGGAAACGTGCTTTTGCCAATGCAGCAACCATCAGGTCAGACCTGGAGTTACTCTGTTCCTTTTCCTTCTCCTTTCTTTCTAGCCAAACAAATAAAAGCAGGTTGCGCTCTGCACAATACTGGAGTGAGCAGGGATGTACTAACTGCTAGAAATACACATTGCTTGTGTAAAAACTCATTCCTTTTATAAATCAGTTTCAATGGAATTACAACAGGACTCAATGTGTCCCTGGCTACTGAGATCTGTCATAGTGCAAGGTTTTAAACTTCTAAAAAATACCACTTTGTAGGGTCTGAAGGCCAGGCAGGGCTACGTAGGATCAATGTATAGCAAGCACTGTGGAAGGTTTTTGATGAAATTGGTGTGAAATAAAGCACATAGACAAAAGAGGAAACAGCTCTCTTTCCTAACGATAGCGCTGTATTTTGAAATTAAGCACAGCAGGTAGAGAGAGATCCCACACAGATTTCAAAAGAGGATGCATGTCCTGCTACTAACACACACTTCAAAGTTCCATGGGGTTGAAAAATCGCTATGTTTAACAATAACTTTAGCTTAATGTAGACAAAGCTACCAGGCAGCACAGCTATTAATGCCAAGTTGCTACGGAGCATTTAACAAACCGGAGGCACACAAACATCAGTAATCATACCTCTGTATTTTCATCTAGTTGTTGTCAGTGCAAACGGTCCTCTGTTTTGCTGTTACACATCCACCAGAGCAGGGTTCTCATTTAAATTAAAAATGAGGGCTTTCATTTGAATTTTCTTTTTAAATTAGCAGACTCTAATTTCTGATGTAAATTTTAAAGAAAAATGAGAAACAAACCCAAAGAACCCTTCTAAAGTTATGAGGAAATGTTAGATTTTCCATGTTGCTGGTGTTGCCTTAGCTGAAGACCAGTTTTTGCCCTAGGCAAAAGACTAGCAGGAAGACAGCCCATCATCATGCCTTTGATTGCCCTTATGTTTCATTGGAAAAGTTATATCTTTCCGCATTCCCCAATCCTTTTTTAAAATTGTATGATAAACTGAATTCTGTTTAGTTTTATATAGGAAAATTTTGCCAAAGTGGGCAGTTATCTAGCAAGACAGAACAGTTTATGGTGGTGGACAAGGATAATGAAAAAGAAGATCATGCACATAAATCATTGTCGTTAGGGGTTAAGTAGGATGTGTAATGACCTGTGCAGGTATTAGAAATGCTAGTTGATGCTTTGTGTGTCAACTTGGTTGATCCTTGCAGTCACAAATACTCAGGTTTAGAAAAATGCTAATTTTTCTAAGCACAGAAATTCTAATGGAAGTTTAAAAGCTAAACTCATATAAGCTAGAATTAAAGCCTAGAAACATACTTTAAGTATTTGTCAGAAGAAAATGCAGATGCATGAACTGCAAAAAGGGCTCCTCTGAGTTTGTTTTACCACAAGTGAAAGGAATAGAATGATGCCAGGAGGAACTGGATTGGCATTTATTCATGATGGTTTTGTTGTTGTTTGTGGAAAACACATGAGAGAAAGTAAGGAAATGAAAGTAGTTACAGTAAGTCAGAGGTAAGAAGAAAACCATAAACATGGAAATAAATGTAAGCAAAATTTTATAACAAACTGGATAAACACAGCTTTTCACACTTGAAGGGAAGATATAATGGGAAAACTGATCTTTTAAATCCTTTTGTTCTATACATGATCTTCACATTAGTTCAGTTTCTAAACTACCCATTCCACCACCCTCTGCTTTTAGGAATCTATTTAGAAATCTGATATTCTGAAAGAAAAAAAGTAGGGAGGATTCTTTTGATTTTTTAGTCTAAACAACCATATATTACCTCTCCATCAACAGTTAAAATTGTGCTTATTTATTCCATTTGCGTTTGAAACACTACAATAAATGGCACTTACCGGGGCACCTATGTTTTCTCCCAGTAGTATATTGGAGGAGAAGAAGCTCAGAAGCTTCACCCTGCTATAGTGTTGTTACACAGTTCAGGACAAACACTTGGAAATCTCAAGCAGTGTTATTAGACCAAAAACAACCAAAGGAAAAACTGGGGAGGCGGTTAGGTTTCTGATGAAAGAACTTGGCAATATGTTGAAGTTTCAGATTAGCTAGAGAACAGCAGTGCAGTCAGCCTATGAAGAAAAACCTTTTTGCTAACGGTGTACCCACAGCATTATCGGCATCTCCTTTTTGCTCCTTCACTGCCTGAGCTTGTTCAACAGTCCTCTATGCAAGCCAACGGGAAAGTCGCCAGCTTTTGGGGGAAAAAAAAAAAAAAGAAAAAAAAAAAGTGTTTGCTCCTGACGTAATTTGAAAGGTTGACAGGCTGTGAACAATTGAAGCTACATTTTTTTCCTTTACAAAACAGCATTTAACTAATGTCAGCAAAGGTCAGTTGCCGGAATTAAGTCAGTTAAATGCTTTAAATGTTTTTTAATCTTCTACTCATAATGCCATGTGCTGGCATGATAATGCTATAAAATGTCAGTGTGGGTATTGTTAAATACATTGTAGAGAACAAAATCCGCCACCATTCACACATGGTCTGGAACCAACTCTCCGCTCTCCCTGTCAATCAATCTATAGGAAATAAGAATTTTGCAGATGGTGTGTGCTTTTACATTATGTTCATTGAAACATTCTGGAATTCAAAGGTGTGTGAAATCTGGGACCACCTCATGTTTTTATTTTTTTCTGGCTCTCCTTTCCAGAGATCAGGTTGGCAGAATAATTTGTTTGCATTTACAGATAAATGAATTATTTTCTGTATACAAATATATCTCAGAAGACAAGCATTCAGTTTGCTTGCTAGGCTAAGTAGAAGGAAAATGGTAGAATATCATTTTTATTGTGACTAAAAAATGGGCTCGTATTCAGTAAATTTAAATAGATTTTTATTATAAAGAGTAAAATTCACTCCCTGTGCAGAGTGGCATAAGGAGTCTCTTTACGACAATGTTGTTAGGGAATCAAAATCCTCATAAAAATACCCTTAAAGGTATGCCCTGTTCCTCTTGGAGCCAGCTTTGACTTATTGAGAATTATGAATATTTATCAGCACTCAGGATATTTTCTCTTTAATCAGTCCTTTGAGCGAGTTTATCAAGAAACACTGAGCTCATATTGTTATTATCCACTTTGAACAAAGGAACAAGTTGGATGGTGTACATGTACATTTATCTCTGTGCACCAGACGTTCACTGTGCTGATTGTCCCCAGGAAGCATAAAGCAACTGTCGTTCTGTTTGTGTACAAGGAAGAATCCCAATTTTATAAAGAGTTCTTGGACTGCACGTACACGGACAGCATGAACGCCTGGGAGAGGCAGGTCCTGCCGTCGCTCTGCCTGCCTCACCGCTTCAGTGCTTCTGGGAGGAACATCTCAGGCACCATGCAGGTACAAACGTGCAGCACTGAGCACCTCTTCTTTCTCGTTCAGCCTCTGGTGATTAGAAAAGATCGGTCTGAGGAGGAGTATAGGGTGGTTGCTTCAATGCCGGCAAATTTTTGAACCAAAGGTGATACATTAAGCCAATTACATTGACCAAAGTAGTGCTGGTGTTGTGTATAAGCCTCGTCTGCCTGAATGTAACTGTGACGGATGGAGATGCTCGTAAGAGACGTAGCAATATGTTTATTGACATAAAATAGTGATTTAACGAAGTTTGATAGTAAATGCAACGGTGGTTAAACAAGATTTGATGGCAAGGGTCACTTGATACTGCACAGAGAACAGGGTCAGACAAAACTGCCAGGGAGACCCTCCCGTTGAGTCGCAAGGTTCACAAAGGACCTCCCTTGTGTTCTAAACTCCTTCTCGGAAAGGATATTGGGTGTGGCTGGTTCCAGACTTAGTCCCAGACTTGGTCAACGGTTTATGTCGAAAGGATTATATGTGTGCACAATCAATCCTTGATATCACTTAGGTGCGATTTCAAAGTTTCGGCGCACTTGTTCTCAATTCACTAACCGAGTATCTGATGTGATAGGGATTCTCTCAGCCTCGAGGAGTAACCTTGAGAGGCGTCCCTACTCGAGGGGAGATCTTGGCGTGCAGCCCACGGCCGTGCAGGATTGCTCAATGGGCCCTGGGCTGCCCACTATTTATGGAGCGAGATAATTGACTTATATTTACATACCGACTACAGGTGTTAGTTTCTTCCAAATTTGGCTTGAGTCAGACAGTGATCAGCACTGTGGTTAGGTGGGCACAAATTAGCCCTCGGCAGTTGTACTGTTATCTATATCCCCGGAATCCACTTTGAGACGTGATGCAGCCATCACGACCAGACACATCCATTACGTTGCCACCAGTGGTTATTGCTTGATCAGGATTACAGGAAATACAGGTCTGGTTGCGGCAGGGAGCGGGGAGCGTACCTCCACAGTAACCTCCCACTGTTTTACCTTGTAGCCTTAAATCATGCTCTGGGAGGATGAACTGTATTTTCATGTATCTGTATTGTGCCTAACATTATGATGGTCCAAATAATCGTAATATTTTGATTCTGTAAATCTGGTATCCTGTGCAGATGCCCGTGAACGCTGCTGCAGTTCTGTTCTTCAGCGTAGAGGCCGGGCGCGTTTAAGCGTTGTGCGTATCACCTGCAAGTCAGGATCTGCTGTACAGGGACAGCGTGCTTAACTGGGGTGGTGGCCTACATTTTAAATGTATAGACCCCAAATGCTCAGTATTTAAACGTGAAGTTAATTTCAACTCAGAAAAGCCTGGACCACCAGCGTGAAAGACATAGTTGACTCAACCAGTCAGTTAGTTTTATTTCCTCTTTTTCTTATCTGGATGTCACCTCCTTTGTAGGATATTCCTAAGCCAGGGACTGGGTCTGTCTTTCTCTTATTTAATTGTCTACACATTTGAGATTATGCATATACTTTATGTATGGATGTTTATACGTATCCATCAAAACTTTAAATTCAGGAATGATGTGGTTGAGGGAAATGATCTCAGCTACTTTAAACATTTAATTTTAGATAAATATTTTAAAAGAGAAATATGGATCTCGAAAGAGTTACTCATCTATCCTAAGACAGTGGATTTAGAATGAGACATACTGTCCTCAAGAAGTGACTGTTTCTTTCCAATGCTTATAGAGAGCCTAGGGGAGGAGCCCCAACTTCAGATGCCTAGTGTTGGGGCAACTGCTATTGGGGTGGACAAAAAAGACTTGCAAATTTAATTGCAATAACTTATTTAACAATGACGAACATCTTGGTTTCACAGCACAAAGGTTCTTCCTTAGTCTCACGTTTTTGTTGTGCCACCCTCTTGGCATGCCTCCGGTTCAGGACCCGCTATGCAGCGTGACCTTACAAACAATTTTCTGGCACAGTAAAGGGAGTAGGTGAGAATGACTGAGAGGTGGGAAGAAGTGGCAGGAGACAAAAGGATGCTGAAATACTTCAAGCTAAGGTTTCCTCTGAATAATTTGTATCACGAAACTACAGCCCAGGGCCAGAAAATTAACACGAAACTGCTTTCATTATCAGCAGTATTATCAAATGCTGCTGAGATCTACTTCAAGAAATGCAAGGAGAAACACTGAGTTTAACTGAAACAAAAACTTACTGAGAAATACTCATTCTTACAATGTTCCTTTTTTCACGTCTGATGAAAGAATTCTGAAAATGTAGTTTTCTAGAAATAATGGGATAATTTTATTTCTAATATTTTCAAATTTCCTCTTTCTTCATTCTTCGCACTAGAAAGCCTGGGAAACTTGTAAAGTTAGGGAGAAAAATAAACTTCACATACATTTCCTCTTTCTGTGAAAAAGTTTCAAACAATGTAAAATAAGTTTAAGTAATTGTCATATTCTTTCTAAATTTCATTCTATACTTTTCTAGTAAAAGTAGTACAAAAAGTGAGACGATGTACAAACCCAAACATTTAAAATTACATGTTCCAAAGCAACTGAAGCACCGAATTGTCTAAATTGATTTTTCTCTTGAATAATTAAAAGGTGAAATATTTAAAATCAAATTAAGACTTCCAATTTTTTTTCACAGTTGTTCTTTATCTCTCATTTTCTGATGAATTACATTATTTAGGATTTCACCATGTTAACACCGAGCAGACCTGCACTTGGTGCAGACTTGCACAAGGTCACATTATGTTAGGCCATATCTATGATTTAGAAAAAAACTAGTCACTAATTCCAGGAGACTGTAGCCTAGACAGAGAAAAACAGAAGAGCAATGAGAAAGGCCCTATTCAGGTGCCCTGTGTAACCCTTCCATAACTCAGTTCCTTCATTGCTTAATATGGAGAAACTACTTCCATTTTTCACTGAGATGTACAGGGGATAAGTATGTTACAGTTTTGATTTTTTTGGGAGACTACAGTGATGACAGTCTAATAAGGATTTATCATTTAAACAGGTACATCAGGGGCTGAACCATGGCTCTTGAAGCTTTCTATCCATCGACTACTTCATTTCTTGTTAATTTATGTCTCGAACATCTTTATTAAAGCTTCCTGTTTATATGAAGCTTAATTTAAAGTAGGCCTTTTTTCCAGGGAAAAAAACATTTACTGTTGCCATGCTCAGGTGGAGAATGAAATAAAAATAATGTAAAAAAAACCCCAGATGCCTTCCACTTTAAAGCTAACATCTTTTACCTTTGCCTCTTTCAAAGGGGAGAGAGTAACAACTATATTGGCCACGTCCTGCAGAGCTCTGCACACAGTCATCCAGTTTCTCAAATAATATTCAAATTACTTTCAAACCTTGCAATTACATTTTTCCCTGAAGTAATGTCATTTTTATCTTAATTTTACTTTCCCATCTATAAAAGTGGCATTACTTCATGCTGTACCCTTCACATTAGACTTTGGGATGTGAGAAAATTACATAAGTTTGGAGTTATCATTGAGGAAATGTACTTTGCTGCATCACACAGTTCAATTTAGATTAGGAGAACGAAAATAGTGTTTGGCAGAACTGAAGAGAGGAATATAGTTTTAAGAGTTAACACACTAAATGAAAATCGTATGCAGTATGGATGAACATTTCTGAAATAGCTGTAAAGAAGTTTAAAATGCAATCACCCATTCCCACATCCTCTGTTTGCATGTTGGGAATGTATTATCAGATCTTTAGCTTAACTCCTGACTTGTAGCTGGACTCACAGAAAGTGGTACTGTCAGAAGTGCCAAGTTTTCAGCAGGACCTCTTGGTTTCGGTGGGAACTGCTGAATGGTCAACCTTCTGAAAAGCAGATCAGTGAGCCCTCCGCTCTGCATGTGGTCTGCTTGGAAATTCTGCCTGGGTTCGGAAACTCTTCGCGGGCTTTAGGAGTTAGGAGAGAGGTCTAGACCTTTACTTCAGAACTGGACCTCTGTAACCCTTCTTTGAAAACCTTTATCTATGGATTTGTTCAGCTTCTGAAGGAAATAGATGGGTAAGTCACACTGAATTCTTCTACATTTAGTCACTTCTCATTAGCTGATGTGACCTCTGGAGCTATTATTTCATGACAGTTAAAATTAGCGTCCTCCTCCCGCAAAAAAATGTCAAGGGGATACTATTTCCCCAAGAGTTGTTGTTTGTATTTTTTTTTTTAATATTGGACTCTTTCCTCATCATATTCCTGATAATTTGCATATTATATTTTTACAGGGGAAAAAAAATCAACAGCTAAAAATTTATCATAACATTGCAACAGCAACGGTAATAGCTGTAGAAGAACCAATGCCAGGAGCCCCGCAAAGTTCCTTTGAAAGTCCCTTTGAAAGACCTCTTTACCTCAGATTTTTTCTATTTTAACTGAAGTCTGATTAAACTTTTATACCTAATTCTATATACACAGAGCTGTAAATAACTATGGTAGTCTCCATTTAAAAAAAAATAATAATTACTGGATTGGGTCCTTACACTCCTGGGAAAATTTGTCAAAATCAACAGACAAGACAGAAAAGAATTCTATTCTAAAATTAGCACAGAAGCAGCAAAGAGAAAGAATAACATTGGCTGGTCATACTGACAGGCAACGAGACAAGAGAACTGATCTAATCAGCTGTCTGAAGAAACCTGTGAAACAAAGAAATACATATGAATGTTGACCAGACTAAGTTAGGATAGTCAGTTAATAGCGGTGAATAACAGCTCTTCCAGCACATACTGTCTTAGAGGTTTTCAAAAAATACCACTCTGTCTCAGCCAACGGCACCAAAAATGGTCAAAGGCTTAAAAGACGCAAAGTAGTCACTGTCTCCACAATACCAGAAGTTGCAAAGGTCTTACTGCATTTTTAAAGGCAGACTTTTGCTTGTATTCACTATTTTGTTTCCAACATTCCCAGACTAGTAAGCGTGGCTATAATGTACCAAATATATTTGCAAGAACTTGCAATTGGAAGGTCAGTGATCACCAGAGCCCGGGATGAAGGTTTATCTCAAGCAGCCTGCTAAATACATTTTCTTCTCATGTGTTGACTTTGTCCAGAAACAAACAAGAATAACTATGAGAACAGACGGCAAGTGGTGATGGGAGAGTATTGTTAGGAAGTAACTTGGAAAAACACTGGGTTAGGAGCTTATTCCATCCTAATGTGTCATATCACCTTGGGTAGAGGAAGGCTGGACAGGTCTAAGAGAAGATGTTGCACCGTCATGATCTGTAGAACAGGGTGTAAAGTGAGGGAAGAAAGTTGACTGGTGATTTGGAAATATTCAGAGTAGCAAGACAAGGGCAGGTTGTGAAGAATTGCAAAAGACTTTATGAAATTTTATGCTTAGGCAGTCAAATAAGAGACGGAATTCAGTTTTATGTAAAATAATGCATTTGGTCAAAATGCATTTGAGATGGCTGTTACCACTCAGGAGGGAGATCCGAGGTTCTGTCCTGTAGTTCTCTGAAAGCATCAGCTCAGTGCTTAGTAGCTATCTAGCCAAATCCAGAGTTAAGAATTGTTAAAAGGGAAAAAACGATACAAACCAGAAAATATCCCTATGCCACTGGAATAAATTTTTTATTCTCCCGCACCCCGCCCATGGTGTGCAGCACGGGTCCCCTCATTCTAATAAAAGGCACATTAGAACTAAAAAAGCTTCAGGGAATGGTGATGGGAATGATCAGAAGTAGGAAACAGATTCTGCGTGAGGCAGGACTGACTGGATGAGTCTGCTGCAGCCCAGGCAGAGCTGATGCAGGGGGAATATGACAGAGATCTGCGGAATGATGGGAGACAGGGAAAGCACAATTGGAACCGTTCATCACCTCTGTCAGTGGGAGAACAAGGGCGTTGCAGTGGGTGTTACCCCTATGGAAATCCTTCCCAAAGGATTTTGTGGAAGCAAAAAATTTTACATGGATTCAAAGGTTACTGGACAAGTTCTTGGAAGAGAGATCAGATGAGGAGAACAAAGTAACAGTCCAGTCGGTCTCAGGAACGCCCTGAGCACAAAACAAGCAAAGGCTGAGGGTACTCATGGGAGACAGCATAAATACTTGCTCTGGTTTTGCTTTTCCCTAGACTTGTGTTCGTGGCCACCGCTGGAGATAGGATAATGATGGGCCATTTTTTGCATCCAGTATAGCCATTTGTAGGTGACCAGAATTTGATGTCATGCTCTAAATCTTATTTCTGCAAGCACTATTTCTAATCACACTTGCACCAAATGGAGGTGATATGTGAGTGTGGCCAGGATTTCTTTATTGTCTGAGACTACCAGTGTGTTTATTTACATTTCACAGGCAGATGACTTTTTGGAAGAAATTCCATTCAAGTAGAAAAAGAAATTAATTATTTAAGGTGCATCTTAACTCAAGCACCTGCAAAGTAAAGCATTTTAAGTGGAAGTGAATTTTCACATCTTTGAATACTAAAATCCACAGGTGTTTCCAAAATGTGCACTGAAAACAATTTTGGACCTGTAAGCCGTCACTCCAGACCAAATGATAATCTCTTAAATATTTGTGCAAAGTGCTTCACTTCCTTACCTGTCTGATTTTAACTCAGCTCTGGCTCTTTCTGATGCATAAATAAATGGATGTATTTGTACACCATACATTACCGCCTGTAAAGATATTATTACTACTTATAGTACAAGTAAACAAAAATGAAGTGAGACCCTGCAGTTACAAAATGTTTAATTCATGAAGCTCATTGAATTATTTTAAACAAGAGGTGTGTTCTATTAAAGAATGTAAAATGACTTTTATCAGTAAACTACTTTAAGTCCTACATTCAACATCTGTGGTATTACTTTTAGGGCATAAAAATACAAAGAAAACCATAAAGTCAGATGCTTGAAGTATACTCTTAATTTCTTGTTGTCTGGAACATCTGTCTTCTACCACAAGCTGAGTTATATACCCTCTGTTTCCATAGCACATGATTTAAATGTGAGTTGGAAAAAGAGCACTACTTGGAAACTTTAAACATAACTTTGCCGTATGCTGTCCGATTACAGCATCTTCTCTGTTGTTCTCAGCTCGGTGAATTCACTGAGCAAGAGTTTATTGGCAAGCTACCAGATCACTAGCAATTTCATTTGTTTAGAGATATTTGTGATGTTAATTATTTACATGCACTACACTTCAGCTGCCAGAGGTATTTAGACTTCTAAATGGGGCCCAGAAGGATCATTTTGATAACACTCAGATGATTAGCTTAACAAAGGCTCTTTTCCCCTTAATTGGTTGCAGGCACAGAGTGTGATAACATCCCTTTACAAGCTTGTCACTGAATCAGGTACAAATGATATAGCATTATTACACAAATTAGCTGGGAAAAAAACTCCACGGATACAAGAGTTTTCTTTTTCTTTCTCTTTTTAATAGAGTGTCTTAGTAACATACTCTACCTAAGCATAGAAGCAAAGACCACTTACAAACAAACACTGCTTAGGAAGCTGGGCACACCAGAGAGTGAATGTTGTAGGTGACAGCTCCGCACCTATGTTGTCTCCTGGTTTTACTTGACATCTATCTAATGATTTCCTTTATATAAAACCTCTGGTGAAATTAGCACTGCACATGTCTGAGAATAAGCCTTCCTTGGGGGTTTGCCAAAGCAGCTATGAATGATTAATGTGCTCTAGATGAGAAATCTGAGTGACATGCAAGCATGTCCTATGTCTTCATGTCTATGCCCAGAGTAACAATAGTTCACCAATAGAACTGAAGAGAATATTTGGGCCAAAATTTATTTTCCTATTGTCCTAGTTTTGGCTGGGATGGAGTTAATTTTCTTCCTAGTAGCTGGTACGGAGCTGTGGTTTGGGTTCAGTAGGAGAAGAATGTGGGTAACACTCTGATGGTTTCAGCTGTTGCTCAGTGGTGTTCCGTCTAAAATCAAGGGTTTTCCAGCTTCCCCTGCCCAGGCAGCGAGCAGGCTGGAGGGGCACAAGGAGCTGGCCCAGGACACAGCCGGGGCAGTGACCCCAACTGGCCAGCGGGGTATTCCAGACCATGGGACGTCATGTCCAGTATGGAAACTGGGGGGAGTTGGCCTAGGGGGGTGGATCACTGCTCAGGGACTGGCTGAGCATCGGTCAGCTAGTGGTGAGCAATTGCATTGTGCATCGCTTGTCTTTCTTGGGTTATATTTCACTCCCTCTTTGTTAACTTGCTATTATAATTACTATTATTATTATTGTATATTTTTTAACTTCAATTATTCAATCGTTCTTATCCCAACCCATGAGTTTTACTTGGTTTTGATTCTCCTCCCCACCCTGCCAGGGGTGGGAGGAAGGAACAAATGAGCAGCTGCGCGGTGCTTAGTTGCCGTCTGGGGTTAAACCACGACACCTATTGAAAGGTGCAGATTCAGCGACACCAACGGCAGTGCTTTCCAAATGCATTAGCTTCATCAGTCTCCTCCACCTCCTTCAAAATTATGAAAACTGGCATAACTTTACTCCTCCGCAAAGGGATGGGAATATGATTTTAGCAACACCCTCCTCAATAAACCAGTAAGCAGAGTCTTGTCGTTATGGTCCCCCCCTCATGTGCAGATTTTATATGACTGCAGTCTTCAAATTAGCTGGTTAGGTTTATGCCTGGTTTGACATGAGTGTTTTTTCCTTCCTTATAATAATTGCATTGTTACCTCAGGACTTTCTCATCTTCTTTGTATCCACTTCTGGTTTTACACTTAGGTGACAAGCTGTTTCAAGTAAATACACATTGAAAAAAAATACAGAGTGCCTAACAGGAAGGGGCCCTGACCGCTGCAGTACAGGCAAAACACAATTAACAGAAAGAAGTGATTGGGGTGTTAATGCAGGTGAATAAAAATAGCTTTTGAGTGGAGTGTAGAATAGCCAGCAGCTGTTGGCTAATGTGAGTGCTGTAATTAAAGGCACTTAACGAACTGAAGGATATGGTCAAGTTTTCTTTGTGTGGGTGCTAAAGTCTGCCTGAAGTTCAGGTGCCTAGTGGCAAAGCCCTCACGGAAGTACAGAAAAATCCCATACAGCCAGTGCAGAGGCTGCGTGCGGCTGGAGGTCTCCAGAAGGAGAACGTGTCTGCCTGAGTGAGGGGGACTGACACCTCTCCTGCAGCTCTGCAGGGGTACCCAACCCCTCCCCAGCTTTCATACGGCAGGGGCAAGACTTTACCTCCATGTGTATATTGGGTGGAAAAGCAGCACTGAATGCCACTGAGCCTCGTAGCCTGTCTGGTACTTGATGCAAAAACCTGCTGTGTACTGGTGGGTGCTAATGGCCGTGAGTTAGTCTAGTGTTATGGCATGGTGCATATACTGCAGAAGTGGCCATCACAGAGGCAATTTCACTTTTACTATAGAAAGGAATTTGAGAAAAAAACCAGTCTTTTAGATTAAATCATGAATTGAACCATCTCCCAGCAGAGACTGACTTAATCGAAAGAATGTAATGCAAAAATATACCTAAATTTCTCTCTTAAAATGAGAGAAATTATTTTTCTTTTCATTTTCAGTCTCAGATGTGTTGCATACTGTTCTAAATATACTAGAGGGTCCAAGGGAGAATAGTAATATTAGTGACATTTTATTCAAGGATACAAAGCAAAAGTTCCTGGAAACTTAAAAGTTGTGGTTTTTTTTTTAACATGCAGTCATAATAATCAGTTATACTCATCTGATATGATATGCCATGAAGCAGGAATGGTGTACCTAATGGTATTTGTGAGGTTTATACAGCAAAGTTGATCATCACAATATACCTAATGTTTTCATGCAACCAGCACACATTTCCTTCCTTCTTTTCAGCATGCATAATTTAAACATTATTTTTCTCTTTTTTATGCAATTTTCTTGCCAAGACTGATAGACTGTAGTCTTTTCAAATTCAATATCAAAATCCTCTGTTGGATTTATTTCCCATTTGCTCTTGTTCATTAAGGATATGGTTGATCTTGTTGAAGATTGAAAGAAATGCCATTTCAGCCGCAGCCTCATGAATAATGCTCTGGGTTTACACAACAGTAATTCAGTTAGCTCTTTGAAAAGCAGAGATTAATAATCATGAGAACCTGGAATTTTTCTGTGAGTTAATTGGTGCTTTAACATTGCATAATACAATAATATAAATGAATGGAAAGAAAGGAGAAATAACTCAATAGCCTTGCTAACGTCTTCAGAAACAATGGGGTTTTTTTCATCTTCAGCCTGAAATCCAGCCGATTGTAAACAAAAACTACAACATAATGATGCTGTAATGATGCAGTGTTTCTTATTTAACAACTAGGCAAAACTTTGGGGTTCTTTGAATAAATAACAGTGCTGTTGTACTTTGACAAGTGATAAATCTTGAGGTGCCTGTCAGAACTTCACGCTGGCCCATCATCATTCGTAGCTGACAAATATTTCAATGATGTGAACACCAGAAAGAAACGCATCCTCAGGTGTTTCCTCACAACCCCTTGCAGGGCTGGGAGTGCAGTGGGAGGTTGCCACCACAAACTGCTCCTCGGTGGTACGTCAGGGGTTCTCGGCGCGTTCCCGGTGCCGGCACATCTCCGCTGCTGTGGGGACAGCACAGGGAAAGGACAAGGTGTCCAGCTCCCTGGACCGCCAGGTCTCTGTGAGGTTGCAAACAAGAAGTCAGTGTCTTATTGGTGTTGTATCTGCCTCACAGAAAAGGGCTGGTGTCAGCCCATCGGGCTGCCCCTTGGGCTACGTGGGCAGCTCCCCGGCATTTTAAGTGCCCAGCCCCACAGAAATGTCGCAAATCCCTCATTTATCCAGGACATTTTCTGTATGGGGAAATTTCAGTCAGTGAAGTTTGTTAGATGCTGGTAACTATTTGTTGAGCTGTGCAAAAGCACCCGGTCTTGACAGTTAAGTTATGGTTAGAGTTATGTCACAGCCCGAGCTGGCCGGAGCCGGGAGGGCTGGTGGCGAGTCCGGAATTCGCTGGGCCTCATTCCCGGCGAGAGGAGCCCAACGGGCCCGCCGAGGGTTTCCCTCAGGGCGGGAGCAGCCCGGCCTCG
>JANZLQ010000013.1:1054998-1094185 GCA_026212715.1 Elanus axillaris | reverse complement strand
TAACTCTTGGTCAGCCCTGAAGTGGTCAGGCAGCTGGACTAGATGGTCGTTGTTGGTCCCTTCCAACTGAAATAGTCTCTATTCTGCTCTAGTCTATTCTGCTCTATTCTCTCTGACCTATCCAAGCCTTTTCATTAAGTGTCTCTTATTTTAACTGGACTTTGTGCAAAAGTGAATTTGCTTCTCCATCCATAACTTTGTTATGTCTGGCATCCCTCTTGGTTCACATTGTACCTTCACTTCTTTCATCGTTAAACTCCAGGGTGATTGGTTCTTTTGTGCTATCTGTTCCTCTTACAAACAGTGATTTACTCTTCTAACATCCACTTCTCCATTTCTTACTACTATGTAGTTTCATTCCATCTCCAGATGCTGTGGCATGGATCCAGTGTTAATATCTTTCAGGCAATGGTAACACATCAAAGCCATTCCCATAGTTCAAGACATAGCCCAAAACAGCTCGCTCTTTTTCAGAAATCCCTGGGTACCAGCCTCCAATTTCCTTCAAGCCCAGTGTTAACAAACAGATAGGAAGGGACAGTCAGGTTTTTTCAGTGGAGGGTGGACACTGGTGTAATCCCACAGGGATCTGCATAACAGCCTGTCCTTTAATATCCTTAGAAAAGGTTTGGAGAACTTTACTTTGCTGTTGATGCAAAATTACCCAGAATGATACAAATGAGTACTGATCTAGAAAAGTTGCATAGGATATCTGACAGTAAGCGACAAAATTCAACAATAAAGTATGCCTATGGGAAGAGTAATCTGCACTTTGCACAAACGGTGATAGGCTTTGAATTAACTTTATCCACCAGGAAAAAGATACTGGTTTTCTAACAACTTTTTGAAAATGTTACCTTAGTTTTCAGCAATAGTTAAAGATTGTAAATAAAATGCCAACCACTCCCAAACCCTTTCATTGGTCTAGTGATAATTTTGAAACACTAAGAAAGGTGTTTGGCTTAACTTGGAGAAATTCAGATCCCTGCATAGGCTCTCTGTTGTTTTCCATGCTTGTGACCAAGATTCAGTAAGGAGGATAGTGGCTGTATTCTGACATTTGATTGTTGTCAAGTGCCAGGCTGCTTCTTGCAGGCCTGGCTGTGTCAGGGATGATCTTTACAGAAGCCTGCAGTATGATGACAATCTGAGCTCTTGCTGGAAGTTCCCCAATTTCCTTCAAAACCTATTCCCTGTTTTGGGTGAAAGGAGAATGGCTGAGACACTCTTGGATTTGCCTTCCTCTCTTCCAGACAGTCAGTCCATGGACCAGTTTGTAGCACACTACAAATTGGTAAGTTCTCATTTTTTTGTCCATTTTTTAAAATATTACAGTCTAAAGTTTTCTCCAAACAGACTAAGCGTGGCAATTTTCTCTTCCTGCTTTTCCTGATCCCATACCTTTTCTCCTCTCTGGATGGAACCACAAGTCTCTTTTATCTTAGAATTTGTTAATCATCTCTCCTCTTTCCCAGGTGCTGGATGTTTGCTAATCATCCAGAGATCTGAGAAAGTACAAAGGTCTTTGAAGGGCTTTGCAGACCAAACATTAAGATATGAAGCATAGTTTACCTAATGCAAAACTACATCAGTGTGCAAATGTTAGTCAAAACATCAGTGCAGGTACCCAAAGAGAACTGCAATGTGAACCATATGTTTCCCTCAGTAGAAATACAAAGGCGGGGAACAGATTTTCTCTCTTCTGCTGTTGTATGTGGAGAACAGTTTCAGGATGAGTAGCCGCCCTGCCTATGTACATAGGCATAGCCGGTAAGAAGCTGAGGGAGAGACTGTGGCAGCTTGGTTCAGAACTTTTACTAGGCTGAATAGAAGTTGCAGTGATGCGATGGACAACAGAATTTGAATTCCAAAATGTCTTGTTAAGCTTATGATTTCTGTTTGTATTCAGTTAAGTTTAATAAAAGTTTATGATTTTTGTTCTGCTTGGATCTGTGACATTAGTCTCAAATTCTTGGTTGTGCATTATACATATGTAGTGATTCTAGTGTTATTGGCATCTCCATGTTAACTGTACAAAACCACTGAAGAATGCACGTTTTTAAGCTGTTCCTAACTTAGGACTCTTCAGATATTCTAGAAACCTTGTATGTATTTACTAGGCTTTAAAATACCACATCACGATGTATGTAATCTGTCCTGGAATGTGGTTTAGTAGAGCCGTTATTCAAATACACAGAATGAGTGGACAGTTCAGCTTGGGTAAATAACAGTTCAGAAAAGGTGAAGCTACTTTCTGTCAAAATATTAAATGTGTACACACAATATTCCAGTTTGTGCTGTTGTGTCATGGTACCATCAGGTTCATATCTACTCCCCCAAATGACCAGGCTTGAAATACAACATTGACCTGTAATAGGACTTAGATGTCTTGCAGGATAAAATACAGCTCAGAAATGGCCTTCAACTTTTTTTTTTATTCTTTGAAATGTACATGGGAGCAAAATTCCAATCATCCAGTTAAGTTACACTAAGGACTATTTTAGCCCTCCTTTAGCTGCTACTGCAAAAGTATTCTGCAAGCTTTTTTAATGCTTTAAGCTAGTGGATATTCAGAATGTCACATAATCATAAAGAGACTCATTTTGCATTCTTACACAAGCAAAACTCCCATTAAAATCAATTGGCATTTTGCCCAAATAGGCTTGTCAGATCAGACGTATAGCTACTAACAGACTGTGAAGACTGTCAGTGTGCATGCCATTCCCATTACAGAGCAACTGATTTTGTTTAAATTCCACGTATATTGTTAAAGATAGAAATTTAATCTAGGAATTAGAGATAACTTCAGCCTGATCAATATTCACATTACGCTCATGAAAAGCCCATTTAAAAATAAGGAACTACTTACATCCATTCCTATTCAAAACATGTACAGCCTATGCTGAACTGAGGCCAAAGAATGCTTTGAGATCCCCAAAGATGCTACAGAAAGCAAATATGTACACACATGCCCAGATGAGTGCTTACGTTCTATTTTTTTCCCTATCCCCTGGCTTGAGAGAAGATTATTTTACAGTTCCTCTCTCAATACCAGCACTTGGAGATTTTCTTTGGCTGGGCTTTCAATGCTTGGGTTTATTCCTGAGAGAGAGGACTTAGTAGTTGAAAGTATATATGGCAAGGTCAGCCAGACCTCGTGTATATATATATATATATGTATATACTTCTCTCTTTCCTTGAGAGAAGTAGACTAGGCTACAATTTTCTTCTTAGGCATAATCAAGAAAAGCCTGCTGAAAAAGTTAATTAATTTGGAGCAATCAGCTGTCACCCCAAAGTCTTACAACACATTTATAATGTTGTAACCTCACTCTGATGAAAAATTGTATATATTTTATAAATAAACAATATCTCACCTAGATGGTGATTCTCTTCTACATCAGTCAAAGAGTCAGGAAAGAGAGAAAGCAACGGGAATTGGGCTGAAAAATCTCAAATAAATAAGAAGACCTTTGAAATTCTGTCATCAGGCTTCAGAAACCTTTCAAGCATCAGATTAATATTTATTCTTGTGATAAGAAAATAAAGGAAAGAGATTCTTGTTACGATGATTTCTTGCTGAAAAGCTTCACTGAAGTACCAGATCCATTCAGGGAGAATGCACGGTACGGAAATTATAACTAGCAAGGTTATAAAAGAAATCATAGCATTCAAAGTCGACACAACTGTCTTCTGTAGATGCCAGTAATTAAATTTCTTTTATCGGGTGGAAGAAGTGCTGCCAGCTTCCTATAATGAACTCAAAATCACCTCAAGGCTTTCAGATCTTAGCACTTTTACAGTCACGCATCAAAGCTGAAATTACAGATCTTGTGTATTTTATGATAGAAGCAAACAGTGCGCGTACATGATTGGACATCAGAGGAGCCCTGTTTGTAGGGCAGCTCCCAAAAAGAAAACATTCATAAAAGAAAATTTACTTGACCTCTTAGCAATTGTGAATAAAATCACAGCAAAGTAGTACAAAAGTGTGTAACAAAGAAACGTCTAGAAGCCAAGATTTTTTACAAAGATGAGTCTCAGAACAGAATTTAACCTTTCACGCGTGGGATTAAAAATTTCACTTTCTTGCTCCCCTAAGCACCGTTGACTCGCTCAAGCAGGGCAGTGCGGCGTAGCCCCCGTGACTGCCACGTTCATGGTAAGAAGCCTGAAAACTGTTAGCCTTGGCATCAAACTGGGGTTCTCATGAATTCCATGCTTTCAGAGCTCGCTTCCTGCCACAACCCAGACTGGACAGACCAGGGAGTCCTGTTTAATTCGAAATTCCCTCGGGCTTTAAAATTAAGGTGAAACGACACCAAACCATCAGTTAAAGATTTTATTCGTGACAGAAGCAGACTGAACCAGAGAGGCGTGGCAGTAGGTGGCAGGGTTTCTCACAGCAGGAATCGGTATAAGGTTATTTTTCTAACCCAGGGTAACCATACACATCAATTCAGGGAATGCGGAGATCCCTCCGGTTGAGTCCCGAGGTTCCGAGCAGGCGTCCTGGCGTTCTAGACTCCTCCTCAGGGAGGGATGTGACGCAGGACGCGTCACCAGATGTGACAACAGGAACCAGGGAAGTCTCTGATGGGAACCCTTAACTGTTTGTCGGGAGGTTGGAGAAGCTGAAACAGTTCTTCCAAGTGTTCATCTTTGATGAATCAACATACATTAACCTCTACCGGAATAGCTCTGCAGTCGCTCAAATAGGTTACTGCATTCCTGTGAAAATTTAACAAGAACCTACTTAATAGGCCGCACTATATAACTTATTTAAATATGAGTTTATGATGAAAAAAAAGTGATTGTTTGGGACTCGTAGCTGTGATTGTGCCTACATAGAAGGAAAACAAAACAAAAATCTAGTCTAAGTCTAAACTGAAAAAAAGGTGGGACAGACCAAGGGAAAAAGACTTTTGCTTTATTCACAGTTCTGTGAATAAACACCTGCTTATCCTGGCCCAGAGCCCGTCTGTGGCACAACTCGAACCTTTCTGACTTTGGATATTTTCCCTTTGAGACTGATGTGGGAGTCTGTCTGATGACTGATTAGACCAGCTGCTAACTTCAACTTATTTCCACTGATATTTTTCCTGCTCCATAGTCCAGCTCTTCTAAACCATCAACACCGTAATATTTTGGTCTGTACAGCCTGTTTCTTCTTCTTTTCCAGAATTTCCTTTGGTAGGTCACCCTACCGAACCGTCCTTCAGCGTCGTCAGAGCACCCCCAGCTGTGTTCCAGCCCGGTGGGGGATTCTGCTGGTCACCCGTCTTCTAAGGCGAGTCAGAATAAGCGTTTCGGGAGGCTGAAAACGTCCGATCCCCTCTGTCGGTGGCCGCTCGACTCCCGCCCTTGAGGTGCGTTTTTGTCTCTGCTTCCTCTTCTGGGGAGAGGGAAGGAATGAGAAACGATACCGAAGTATCTTTTAACTCCTCAACAACCGCAGGTCGAATAAACATACACAGATCTTTTGTCACGGAATCAATAAATAGCAGCTGTTATTTATCTTTTGACTCCTGTTTACCTTTTATTTGTTTAAGTTTCCCCCCAGATACGTTTTTTGTCTTTTTCTTTTGGCTCTTCTCCAGTTGTAGAATTCCTGCAGTGTAAAATGCCAGCATCTACCATTTCTCCGGGTAAGTCGGTCTCTCTGAAAAGCATTTGAAAACCAGGAAGCCACACAGACGCATGGTCGTGGTGAAGGTGGGGCGAGGATAAAGAGGGATTTGTGCGCCCGGGCAGCGTCTTCCCTTGGCAGGAGGGGTAGTGTGCCCCTTGCCCAGCTCTGCTCATGGGAGAACTGCAGAGCCCTCAGTTCTCCGGCCTCCAGCAAACTTCCCGTAAAATTGCGGGCTTAGTACTGCAGTTCATGTAAACTCCAGTACTCCTCTTAGCCTCCCTTCTTGCACCTCCAAATGCTGGTGAGATGGCAATGCGAGTAAGTATTTACCATATGCAGTAAAAGAGAGTAGTCATTAGATATGTGCATTCTTTTCCTCTAACCCGCATAACGTCTGTCTTTTTGCTTTACTTTTGTCAATTCTGCTCAGATGCTTTGTTGGCATGACAACGGAGAGACTTATGGCCCAGTTATGGAAAATACTCACATATCTCGGGTATCTGTCAGGTGTGGTAACCGGTTCTTAGTAACCTGTTCCTTCCGTCTGCTTATCTTTCCCTGTCCTTGCTGATCTGCGGACGGTTTGCGATGTGCTCTTCTGTGGGCGTTCATCTCGGGCAATAGTTATACACGCGATTCATGGATCGGCATCAAGAAGTTACTCCTCATCCCTGTTGAGTGGGTTCTGTTTCATACATGTTAAATCATTAAGCAGTCTCTTCTTTGCCACGCTGAATCTGTACTTTTGTGCTCCATCAGCTTGGTTCCTATTTTTTTTAAATGTTGATTGAAGTTCTTTGGAGCAAGGACTTTTTTTTTATTCTGTTTGTACATCTAGCGCAATAACATGCCCGTGTAACTAGTTACACTGATAGTCAGATCCCAGACCATTCCAATTGTCTGCAGTATTTTGATTTAGTGCTGTATTAAATAAAGGCAAATGTAATTTGTTTTGTACAGGGTGGGTAGCATCTTGTTCACAGCTCCGTTGACCAGGTCTCTGGTTGCAAGACAAGGAAGGTTTCTTGTAACATGATGGATACTTCTTCAGAGTTTAATTCCCACTTTGTTTGTGCTAAGCATTGTTTTTGTTGGGGTTTTTTTGTTTGTTTCTAAAGGACAATGTTGCTAATATCAGATTAACTATCTTTAAGTGCCTTTGTCCTTGAAATATCTAAATAAAACAGATTTCCTTTCATGTTAACTGCTTTCCTGAGAAATTCTGCCTCTGCAACGACCTTGTTTATCACAGTATTTCTCCAACATTTGTTTTATCTTGTCTCACATATGCTTACTTACAGTATTCTACCCACAATAATGAAATATGTGACTCAATTTGCAGCCTTTTTTTCTGATATAAGGGTTAGTAAGAAGAATGAAAGATAGAGAATACAGTGTATGACTGCCCATTTAAGCAAAATAGAGTCCAATACATACATAACATGGTATTACTTTGGCTATATTTAGACCCAAAGAAATAGTTATTTCTTTACAGCTAGGACTCCAAACAATGGGAGAAACCAAACTGTGATTTCCAAATAATTGAAGAACTCACTGTAGCACACAGCAGAAAATAAAGTGTGTATCGCAGCGACTGCAGTCTTCTGCCTTTTACCTTTTCTTTGCATGTGCAGCTTATGCATCTATTCTTTGGACTCTGGCTCTGTGTTTAGCGAGAACTTGCCTTGGTGTTTCGTAGTAGTCAGGTGGTCTGTTGGTCTAAAAGACCTAAGCATGGATCAACTAACAAGCCCCCCTTTTTTCAGTTTGACTCTTTCAGTGGGAATACATGTATTTTTTTCAAGGTTCTGCCCTAGCACCTAAAACTGCATGGATGTTTTTGTTCCATTGGTTTGAGTTATTGAGACAAGGTGGTAGTGACACAAAAGACAGATTGGGGATTTAACTCGATTTAGTCTTTGGTCTTCAGTGATCTGGCAGAGCAAGAAAATTGGTTTCAAAAATCAAATGTTCCAGGCTGTATGTCGATTAACATGAAAAATCTTCAGTCATATTGGAGACAAGCCTGGTTAGAATCTTTTGTTTTCAAGTATGGTGTATTTTTAATTTCCCTTTTAAACCCAGAGTTCTTTTCTCTTCATTGATTTTCAAGCTTTCTAATTCGATAAATGTAGCAAGTTGCGCTTTCGGAATGCATACATACTCTGAGACGTATGTACAGGCTCCTTTGACATCAGTGATAGGTGCTATACATGACCTGCTGGCAAGTTTACAGTTCTTAAGCATTTGTAACAACTATCACTGTTTAGATTTGAAGTAGGATTTAAAATAACGTTTTTAGGCTGTCTGTCACATTAATTACGTCACTGTAGTTATGCTGTTCTTCTTCCCTTTGTAGATTGCACTGTCATGTTGTACTACCTCTTAGATTTTTCATTTTTTCTTTTCTTCTGCCTGCTACTTACTGTTGTTGCTACCAAAGGAAGTTCACAGAATTGGTATAATTACTATTTTCGTGTTGAGTTAGTTAACCCTAATGAGACATTAATTTTCCTCGTTAATACGGTACGTAAGACATTTCCTAGCAATGGGTTGTGTTTCACAGAGAGAAATAAACCAAGTTTTCACTTCGTACTATAAATCATTCCAATAGGGTAAAATATTCGGTGCTCTTTTTTCCACAGTGAGAAGCAGACTACTAGAAATTATGTTTTTTTCTTTGCAGAACCCGAGTGATTCATGTACACTTGAACAGGTGCCTTGACATCTTGTGGCGCGTCAGGATTTGCCTCCTTTGCCCTAGGGAAGTCCGCTACTCTTCTCTGCATTACAATTCTGTCATTCTGGTAAGAAACTTCCCAGTGATAGATTTTAACTGTCCAGAGGGACCTAGGGTAGAAGATTTTGTGTTTCAAACATAGCTGCTTTCCCACAATGAAGTATATGAGCAAAAGGTTCATGCTGTTTCCTTCTAAGCATACAAAAATGTGCTCCCAGTCTTATACCCTCCTCTTAATGCCTTATATCGAACAAAATTTTTCCAGCAATTTGCTAGAAGGAAGGGGTATGTAGGCAGCTGTTCCAGGTTCTACAACTGTTCTACAACTCCAGAGCAACTTCACAGAGGGGGAAGCATGGGAAATTGTCTCACTCCTCCATCGACATCAGGCGGAAAGCTGTGTCTTCCCAGCTCGTCTGACCGAATCCCGTATGAACGGGCATAGAATAGATTGGGTTGGAAGGGACCTTTAAAGGTCCCCCTTCCCCTTTTCAGTGACCATCGTGCCTGAGTGCGTAGCCTCTCTATGGGAGGATCTTGCAGACCCCGAGAAGAAGGAGGCATCGCTATTTCCACCACGCAGAGGGTGAGTTGTGGTGGTCTGTAGCCTCCTGCTCTGTGCCGTGCACTGAAGGGGGAAGGTGACCCCAGAGCCCCCGGCTCCAAGCCAGTACTGAAGGTCCGTGGCTTTCCTTTCACGGGTTCCTCTAACCTTAGGGGGAAGTGTGAATATTTCCCTTTCTTCTTACATCGGTTGGATACTTGAGGCAGTAATGAAGAAAACTTAAGGAAGAAGAGCCTGAGTGACACGTTTCCTCTGAAACGAGGTGTTGCCAGGTGGTGAGTCTGGGCAGTATACATACTGCTAAACCTTAAGCACCTCAAACAGCCATCTTATTTACACATATGCATCTCAGCTGAAAGGGAGAATTTATTCCAGTTTGCACTTCGCATGATTTGGCCATAGCGTTTTTTAATCAGACCTGGGCCATTTCTGTTGAAATTTGTTACCCCAGGTGGGTTTTTGAAGGAAGATCTCGCTCCCCTTCAGTTATGAATGAAGCCAAGGGAGACAGACCAGTTGAATTAGGTGTCCAAAGTCTGTTGGTGTATATGCTCTGCTTTATGGTTCTAGGTACATGGACTGGTCAACAGCAGAGCTTTGGTTATTTAGTTTGCTACATTTAAGACTTCCTTCTCAAGCACCTTTCTGTCTCATCTTATGCTGATACTGGCAAGAGTATATTATGAAACATCCTTGGGGAATACATTGCAATGTCTAACTTTCAGGCCATGTGACATCATAATAGAAACAATTTCAACAGCAGAATTCAGGTATTTTAAAGATTCTTACTTCTTTCAAGTTTTCATTACCCATCACACTTGTATTTTAACATTGATTAAGAGATCTCAGGTCTGCCTTACTGCAGCATCCTTTTATTTTCCTGAGATAAAGGTGCTTTCCCCACCTCCCCCCACCCCACCCCCCCAAGATTCTGAGTATCTCATTAGATGTTGACCACTTTGGGGTAGTTCGGGAATAATCAAAGTTATTTGACAACATTGCTGAGGAGTTGCTCAGCACATTAGGAGGCAATCTCTATATAGCTGCACCAAATCTAACTGATGTTAGATTCAGTGTTAATCTAATGTTAAAATTTTGTCCCTGGAACCCATAAATCTTCAAGTTTTCAGGGGAAGTTTCTGTTGTGTGAAATGAAGTGGAAATGGCAGGTTTGAAGAGAAATTCATAGAGTTCTCAATATTTTTATCTCTCCATCTAACATAGTGCCATACCATGGAAATTGTTTGCACTCTGTGTGTGTGAATCAACTTCTTTCATAAAGCAAAGGGAATAACTCTGTTTTCCATTAGAGGCAAGACAAGGGAACATGGGTAATAAGCTAGATATCCCTTAGGATGAAGAGTGATTGAATTTCCATATGAAACTCAAAAGAAGATGTTTCATTTCTTCCTAAGCCCCATATCGAAACACAGCTATGGTGCCAGCTGAGGTCTGTTACCCTCACTAGTGTGTATATTATGAACGGCAGTGTACAGCGTCTGAGCCTGGACACACCAACACCATGTTACTTCCCATCACGAATGATATCCGTTGTTAATAGAAGCACACAAAGTGTTTTCCCAGCTCTATTTCTTTTTTAGTTTGTTTCTACACAGAGGACTTCAGCATGCGCCTTTTCTCCCCGTACAAACCTTTATTTTCTTGAACAACGAAATCAATTTTTCAGCTTTATTGTTAAGCTTGACCTTATTTTTGCTTCTAAGTTTTCTGTAGTTCCACAAGAACCTCAATGTTAACCTGCTTGAGAACTGACATACAAAAGTAGTAAGTAAATACACCACACTGTCCAGCAGGTAGAGAAGTCTATATGACACATATTTAAAATGGGCAGTGGGTACTAGCGGAAGTTCTTGTCTGAGGAAAGATTTGTCAGTATGATTCACTACTTTTAACTAAGGTGTATTTTCTGTTTACAGAAAGTGGTAAAGATCTTCAACTAAAAATATAGACCTTACGTTCCCTACCCAGCTCTCCAGCGGTTCTTTCTCTTTCAGAAATTAGGTGGTTTTGAATAAGCTTAGTTTTGAATTGCATGTCACTTTACCACTTTTCTCTTCGTTCTTCTGTTCACAGGGACAACGGATCAGCATACTTTGCCAGCGAATAAAGATTAGATCAAAATTCCTGTTCTGAGACGTCAGTTTTCCACATCGTTCAGGAAGAACATTAACGAAACATACTGCAAATACAGTACACTGATCTTACGTTCTTTTCAACGTATGAATAGCCATCCCTGGACAAATACGTGATCTCCTTAGGAAAAATGCAAAAACATGCAGGTCAGTGGGACTAAGTTAAATGAGAAAAGATTCCTTTCAAATGGAGAGTCTATAAACTGAATCCACAAATAAATAGCCAGTGAAGAAGGGACCGTATTGCATTTGTAGGAGAACTTGTTGTGAATGAAGGACATGCCTTGTTTGGTTATTCCCTACAGGTATGTCCCATTATGCCATGTGCGTATATATTTGAGTTTCTGTAGTTTGTTCATTAAGTTGCACGGGCAAAGCAACAAGCGCTCATCATGCACGCTTGAGTAGACTGGTCTCCATAATTATGTTTATGTCGTGCTTTTGGCATCCTGCTACCTTCTGCTGACGACTTTACCAGGTGCATAGGTATAGGTGGGCAGGTGGAGGGGTGGAGTCTGTGTGCATGGGGCCAGCAGCGAATGGGTTTAGCTTCAAGCTTCCATTAAGTAGCTGCTAAAATGACTAGGAAAAATCTTCACTATTTCATTTATTTACAGCCTATCTCACAAACACTGTAAAATAGTACACATATATTTTCCAAGAGAGCTCTGGGAATCATGTGTCCAGCCAGTTTTTGCTGCAGGGACTGATTAATCTCAAAATCAGAGGTTTCAGCAAGTTACACAAATCCTGGATTAATAGCACTTCTGAACTGAAATGCTATTATTTAAAACTGCTTTGCTTCCTTAGGCAATATTGTAAGTGATAAGGTCTCAGCACAACCCTATCCATAATAAGGTTATTACTTACATATCCAGATGTGACAAACTTCAGAAGTTCACATGACTCTGTGGGGTGCACTATTACCTTACAGTAAAAACTCTATGATTATTAGAATGACAGCTAAAAGTATACAGAAAATGAGTATTAGCTGAATCTTTATAGAGCTGTATACAGTGAGTTCAATAAATATTAAAAAATTCTTTTAATACACATTTTTCAAAAGATCATTCTTACAAGTATAATACCTGATGACAAATAATTTAAAAGATATGTCAAGCTTTCAGTGTATCAGTGGTGTTAGACAAAGTAACACGCTGCTTTCATGTATTCATTTACTGTCTTTTTTCTTTATTTCAGACACCTACAAATGTTGTAGAGTTACCAGTTTAGTATTTTATCATTTGGTTTTAGAAGTTCTCGTTAAGGCAAGTCCTGACTTCAAACAGTTTTTCCATTTAATCAAAAACAAGTTAGCGCCACGTCAGGAAGTGTGTATTCTCATAAGCAGCGGATTCTAGTCATTGTTCGTTCTTTTCATTTCATACATTAAAGCATCTCTTTCAAGTGTCATTAGTCCAAATAATTTTTCCAAGGGCTTCTAAAGATTTCCTTTTAATGTATGTTTGTATTTGTTCTTTTCCTTTTACAGCTGCTGTACCTTCACACACATTTGTCCCTCATTTTACTAAGTCAAAAAATCGTCATACACATATCATTAAAACGCAAAACTATTAGTGGCTTTATCATACTGGTTAATCTATAACCCTGGAGTTTATTATACAAGAAGAAGTGTTACAAACGTACGTATCTGGAGCATGGGCTTGGACAATACAGAATATACACGCGCCAAGCTGGTTAAGTACCAGTGCTAGGGTAACACTTGTAATTCGAACTGCTCCGCATAAAACTAAAAAAGCCCCCAAGATTAAAATCAGTTTTCAAGTGAAATAATGACTCTGGGGCTGAGCCTTTCACAACCTTGTGGTTGTATTTCACATGTTAGAAGTTCAAATGGACACCCCTGTTGCCTGTGCCATTAAACTTCTTGTGTATCCCTGAATCCAACAGCTCCAAGGAGTCCAACATTACGCTCTGATGTGATACCTGGCAACAAAAAGATCATTAAGAATTTGAGTGAACATGAATCTTTACCAAATTCTAGGAAATTTTCATGATAGGAAAATGGAGAAGCCTATATTCAGAAGGCTTAATATTCTTTATCATTTAATAGAAAATATTCAAAAGGATAACTATAGACAATCATGTTTAAAATTAATCATCTTACGTTTGGCATTAATAGAAGAAACATAAACAGAAAAATTACCCAAAATGAAAGAAGAAACTGCTACACGTTTTTATGACATTAACTCGGAAAGTTTAATACAGTTTATTACATGTTTTTTGATTCTCAAGTGCTACTCAGCTCATGTTTCGAGAAAACACAGCAAATCAGAATACTCTTAATGAGAGCCAGAAAACAACAAGACCATACATAAGGATATAAATTTAAATCCATAGAGCTTTTGGGCAAATGACTTAAAATCTTCTTTAGCTAAATGAATAGAGAGCAGCAAAATCTTGTAGGCCTGTGTAACTGTCACAACGGTTTGCCAATACTCAGTTCATTTTGCCAGAAACTTTACCTTTGCTGTCCTAGCAGTGAATTTACGTTAGTTTTGTTTGAAGTTGTGACTGTCTCAGGCCGATGACACAGACTTATTGTTTTGTCACAGGCCAAAATGCTGGGCTATCTTTTCTGTTTATTAACTAATGGCTCTTTCCAGGTAAATGCAGGAACTAGAAATAGTTATTGATTTTCTACTGTTTTCTCACAGGAAATTAAAGGCTTTATCTAAAGTACATAAATCTCAGGTGGGTAAGATAATTAATGTATTCTGAGCATACTTCAGAAATGCATGACTGCTCGGGTAAGGAGGTCAAATCTGTTTGAAAGGCTAGCCATATTTATACATTTTAATGTGTTCCTGGGAGCTATAAAAGCCTGGCAAATCACAATTACATGTAAGTATTTTTGAAGCTATAAAAATCAAATAAGGTGCATCTGTCCCAGAAGAAGGTTGCATTTTGTACATATATTGGTAAAATTAATGAGTACCTTCAAGCATTCAGTTGCAAAGTTATCAGATATCATAACGCAGAGATGATATTAACATACCAGAATGGTTTCAGCAGTAACGTTGTTTACAATTCAGCAATCACAGAATTGGTTTGGGTTGCAGAAGTGCTCTTTCACTCCCCGAGAACGTGATTAAGATTAGTTCAGATATCTCTAAACAAACCTGAAAAGAATAACATCTTTCCTAGACCCCAAATCCGGGGGCATGGGGAAACCACACTTTCTCCTGGAAACGCTCTTCAATTGTCACACTTGATCAGCAGCTTTTTGTTAAATCTGATTGTCCCTTCTATGGATTAAGTCTGTTACTGTTTTTTTGTTATGTGTTGAACAGGGAGATAATTGATCCTCGTTCACTTCATTGCATCACCTTACGCATTTGTAGACAGTTCTCTCTTCCTCCATCCATCTTTTTACCAGCTGGAACAGTCCTGTTCTATTAACCTTTCTTCATAGGTGTGAGTTTCTGAGCTTTGAATAATTTTTTTGTTCTCGTCTAACCCTCCTGTTTGACAGTATCTGATTTAAAATGGGGCTTTCATTGCTCCAAAGGCAAAGAAATCTGGCAGAATGCCACAGCAAGTTTTTACATAAGACGCTCTATCTAGGTAAAGACTTAGCAGCTAATCTCTTCCTCGAGGTAAGCTCCCCTTTCAGCTCACAGGCCACGCACAGACAAGCTGATGATTATATCATCGTTTCGTGTTCTCAGTTTATCCTTCCATTTTGATGAGCGATAATGTCCAGAACAGCTTGCTTTTCAGGGGAAGCCAAGCATTACTTTTTTTTAGAATGAGCCCATTTTTCCGTATTTGTAATTCATTCATTATGTGGACTTAAAATATCCTGAATACATCAACTTCAGCAGTACAGTGGAACTGATCCAGCTGAAGGAACGTAACTGCATGGAACTGGAGTTTCTAATTTAAATTTTGCGCATAAAAGTGTGATGTTTGCAGCCATTAATATCTATATTAACTTTCATATTGCAGATTTGCAGCAATATTCTGTGTTTGCGAGGAAAGAAATTTTACAAGAACTCATTCAAATGGCATCTTTAAGATCAGAGTTTTAGCGTGGGCTCAGCTAGGTGCCCCGCATTACAAATGGTAGATGCTGAGCGCAGACAAAATTAGCACACAACTATAGCCACTAAAATGTTGTTGATCACATGGCTATATTTTCTTTCTTTTCGTCATCCAAATCCCGCATTCCTTACATTGTGCTTCTTTTTATTTTGTGTGGTGAAAAAAATCTTATTATCAAGCAAGTATATTCAACACAGTAAAAAGGAAATAAAAATCCTTTTTTTCTAGTATTCACTTTAATGATAACATGGTTATGCTTTTTCTTGTTATTTTTTTTGAGCAACTCACCTTCTGTGTCTTAATAGAGAGCAGATATTTGTATGTGCAACAGCCCGGCGGTTTACTGGTATTCAGGCACAGTAAGCGTCTACCCTTTATGGGTTTGATTCTTAGCATTCTTAAATATTCTTAATAAAATACTCGGACAGAATGAACTGAATGCTTAAGAACAGCATCCTGACATTTTGTTGTCAGATCATCAATTTAAACATCAAGCAACCTTTCAGTCTACCAAGAGTATGCATTATTGCAAAAGTGTCAGTGTGGTTGTTTCCTGGGCTGGCTGCTCTGAAGCGTTGTCTCTTTTTCCCTCAAAGGTCAGCGTGAAATTTCTTTCATTTTCTGCAAAAAGCTGTGAGCTTTTCATAAAGTTGTGGGTTTGTTTCTATCTTTCCTTCTCAGATCAACAGAAAATGGCATCTGTAATGCCGCCTGAGACACATCAATCTATACTCATGGCAGATATATCATCTATGAAACTAGTCAGGAAAACTGTCAGGTCTCATTGGGAAAATTAAGCTTGCTATTAGGGGAATGAATCATATATGACAAATACTGAATGATAGGTTGGAAGAAGTTATTGTTCGTGAACTGCATCTCGGCTTCAAATTCCTTCTCACTTCGCAGTCGTAGTCGCCAGTTCTTCTGGCTCCTGGAACCGGTACGTGGATTTGCTCATAAAGATCTGTTGCGCTGTTCCACAGATTGAGGAAGACACACCATAAGAAATTCGTCAAGATATTCCTGTTTTTTTCAGATAATAGGAGAATACATTAGAATTCTCAAGCCTTCATTTAACAAAAACAAATAAAGAAGTCTTACGACTGACCATTTGTCTGATTAGGTTCTGCTGGTTTTCTCCTGTCGTACTCGTGCGAGAAGATGCTTCTTATGGCAGGGATGGCTAAACTTTCGCAGCCTGAGATCCAGGAAAGGAAAATGTGCCATCTCGGAAAGACAGAGCTTTAAAAATGAAATAACTGAATTTAGTACTCCATTCATTTTCTTTTTGATTGTAATTACTGGTACAACCATATCATATTTCAGCAAATATTTTAGTGTAAGCGTATTTGCTGTACATTATTGTTAATTTCTTTCGCAGAGAGGGATTAATCATATGTTATTAGAAAAAACTACAACACTAACATGGGTGAAAATTATACCACCTTACAACTGTAATGTAGGCGACCTTAGCATGGCCCTAAGAAGGGAAATATTCTATTTCATCAGGTTATTCTAGGAATGGGACTAACAAAAATCTCAGTTCACAGTTGTTCATCCCTCCTTATCTATTCTTCTCTGCCAGCACAATAGCATACTTCTTGGCCCAGTACTTTGCCATCCTTCCATGTTCTTTTCCTATATGCTGCCCTTCTTCCTTTCCCTCCTCCTTTTTTCTACGAAGGGGGGACGAGGCGCTGTCTCACCTCAAAATTTCCATTTAGAGGAAGCCGGAGCGTGTATCGGAAGCCTCCCGTGGAAGCTGCAGTGCGCGGGCTGTCGCGTCAGTGACTGCAGAGTCGAGACTGGTGCCTGAACCCCAAGACTGACTAAAAGGTCTCTCTTGACATACGTGGAAAGGTTATTTCATTAGTTTCAAAAACGTTTTTTATGCTTGATAACCGGCTGACTCTATGCATACTCTTATTAAAGTGCATTCTTCTAAACCCTGACATGGCACAGGGTGCCGCTGCAAAAAGCTGACTCTGAATGGGCTGTAAAAACATGCTGATAATTAGAGATTTTGAGAAATGGTGACTTCCACTGACGGCAACCTTGATTCTTTTGTTCGTTTACTGATTCCACAACCACAGGAAAGCACTGCCTATCCTCTTGTAACGCTGACGTGTTGGTGGGAATGAGGTAAATCAGCCTCTGTGCTCTTAAGAAGAAATTCTATTCTCATCTCTTTTCAAAAAACATGGGAACTTGGAGCTAAATTACAGTACGGTGAAAGAGCTAATGACGACTAGCTACACGATAGCTAGTGAAGCTGAGACAGGAACAGCCTGGAGTGACAGTCACTTCAGAACTGATTGGTCAGAGTGTTAAAATTAATTACAGCAGAGAGGCTCCTTTTGCCGAAGGATGAGATTAGAGGGAATAACCTCTGAAGTGCTGGGCCTGAATTTCTCGTGTATTTGTACTGCAAGTATTTTTTGATGGCTCAGAGTAATACTTTCTTTGCTGATCAGTTCCAAACAGATGCACAGATGAATTCTGCTCCAATATACAGACATAGCACTAACGTGGCGAAGCTATCTTTGAGAATCAAGGACATGTTAAGTTACATTTGACTATCTCATTAGCTGTCTGCAGGACATGCATTTGCGTTCCAAATATCTGAAATGCTGTAAACAGCCAGAGTTCTCTTTTAATAAGTAAGCTGTCAAAGGAGCGTTTTTTCCATTACAGGAGTGGAGAATTTACTGCAAAAATCCTCTAATATATTTATTCTGGCATGGTAGGAAATTAAGGATGTGAATAACACGTAAATATTTAAGAATAACAGCATTATAAAACAGGTATCTTAATAAACATATATATACGCATATATACATACACATGTATATCTATAGTAAAAGAGAGACAGCAAGATAATTATAAGATATCTTAAAAAACATGCTTAACCCCCCCCCCCCTTTGTTTAAAAAATGTTACAGGCAAGAATGATGACTGTTTGCACAATTTTGATACTGTCCTCCTGTATTTGCCCCAAATCACAATCTTAAATTATTTCTTTGCATAGTAATTTTTCACCACTGAATCTTACCTCACTCAGTTGATAGGTAGCTATTAATCATTTTATTCTTCTTCCCAACTGATGTATATCCTTTGGCTTTGTTTAATAATAGGGCCAGCTGCCCACCCAGCTGCTCTCTCGCTCCCCTCCCCAAAAGGAAAGGGGGCAGAAAATAAGATGAAAAAGCTCGTGGGCCGAGAAGGACGGCGAGAGCACTTACCAGTTACTGTCAAGGGCAAAACGGGCTTGACTTGGGAAAAATTAGCTTAATTTACTGGAAATTGAAATAGATTTGGATAGTCAGAATCAAAGACAACACCCGTCTCTTCCCCCCGCTCCCCTTGTCAGGAGGAACTCCACTCCGGCACTCCGGACGCCTCTCCGACCCCCCGGCAGCACTGGGAATGGGGAACGGGATTGCGGTGAGTCCCCGGCAGCCTCTCCCGGCCGCTCCTGCCTCCCCACGCTTTTCCCTGCGCTGGTGTAGGTGCTCCCTGCGGGCTGCGGTCCTTCGTGGAACGCTCCGGCGTGGGTCCTCTCGCCGGCCGCGGGGGAATCTCTCCGCGGGGGCTGTGCCGGAGCCGTGGGTCGCGTGGAGGTCCCGTCGGAGATGGACGAGACACGCTTCTTCCAATGGGTTCGCAAAACTCGTTGATAGCAAAGAGTAAACGGCAACAGCCGTAAACAGCAATTTCTGAGGGCCGGTCAGGCTTTTGAAACTTATCTGATGGGGTTACTTTTTGGCTGTCACTTCCCTCATTAAGCGTACTATACTTCTGACTTCGGAAGCGGAGTGAAACATTAAAAACCTCAGCCGTTTAATCAAAAAGAAACTAGCAGCTATCCTGCTTCAGGCTCTTAGGAAAGAATGTGGATGGCAACCATTGCTAACAATTTACTTCAGTTCAGCTCTGCCCTACGATATACGTATAATATGTTATAAAAAATAATGTGATGGATACGTGTCATCACTAGGTACAGCTAGAAGTTGGCCCTAGCAGAAACAAATTATTCCGCAACTGCCCAATAAAGTTAAGTGAGTCCACAGAAATTATACAAGAAAGAGAATAGCTATAAAAACCCTTAAGGTTTTGCTGAGATCACATTAAGAGCAAATATAGAAAAGCCTGGACTGCTTTTTAGTGGTCTTAAAAATAAATATTTGAAAGTATAAGATGATGTTTAATTTTCATACTAATGGAAAATGCACCAAAACCTTAAGTTCAGCTACCAGCTTTATAGACATAACTAGATTCAGAAAAGGTTGTGGTTTTGCAGTGCCCAGAAACGTCTGAACACAGAAAGATGATACTGCTAGCTGGGTAGGTTAGAATGATTAGAGATTCTCTTTTACTGCTAACGTTCATTTCTTTTTGTTACAGTTTCTTCCAAGGGACGTCCCCAAACTGTTTTCAGACAAGAAACTTAAACGAATCGGGAGCTCTTTAACAGTACCACTTTTTGTAGGGCACTCAACCAATACTGGCACGGGAATCTCAACTTTATTGTGGCCTAAAAAGAGATCTAGTAAGGTTTTGATTTGTGCAAGTCATATAATTCAGCCCCAGGGAGTCATTTCTATAGCAGGTCAAGTGGTCCCACGCACTCTCTTCTACACAGCAGTTCAGCGGGCAAAGCAGTCACCCGGCAGGTAAAGAACGGCTTCTGTTTTTTGAGGAAAAATAAAAGTACAGGCTCCTGGCCAAGGGACGCGCGGGGAAGGCGACCCAGCTCCGCTCCCCGCCGCAGCAAACGGTTCCGTCGGGAGCTGCCTCGTTTACAGGCGATGCCGATCGGCAGGTCGTGCGGGATCGAGGGAGGAGACCGCCCTTCTCGAGAGAGCGCGCAAGTTGTTGCATTCACTCTTCTTGCTGGCCAAAACGTTCTTCAGGCTTTGCTGTGGGACGGGCAAGTCTACGACAGCAGCAGAAGCTGGGATTTTGATCCAGACCTTCACGTTTCAGAGCTTCCTCAGTTGCTATGATTGCTGGGAATGAAGACAAGCTCTTTTGGGCTCTCAAATCAGAATTTTTAACCAAGGCCAGATTCTCAGTCTTTTTTGCAATGGGCTCACTAGACTTGAGAGTGGAGATCATTTTAGGATGTTTAAAATGAAGTGTGTGCAAGCCATCTTGATAATGAAAAGGGTTTTAAAATGACTGACACAGGAAAGATGGGAATTTAATCCTCTTAGTAATGACTGTCTTACTTAACTGATGCTTTAAATGATGGGAATCCATTGCTATTAGCAAAAAGTAAAACTTACATTAAAAAGGTTGCAAATTCACTCATTTTCTACTCACTCTTTGTATCATTTTTCAGCAGCCTGATGATAAAGCAGGAAAGCTTGAAGGAGCTCAGTCTGGTTTAAGCCACCATCCACATGGTAAGTCTTTATCCCTGCTGACTGAGACCTAATACTGTCTATCTGATTCACCTGTTTAAATATCTACTCATCCACCCAGCAGGTGATGTTGGTTTTGCCCTCTTAGAAGTGAGTTGATGTGCTTTTGAGAGTAATCTCCAAATTTTAATTGGTGGGGGAAATAAAAAAATTATAAGATACAACCCTTGGAAGTTTTATGCCCTAGGAAGGAGCTCTTTGGAACTTCGTCATCGGCTTCCGAAAGATTTGCAAAAGTTCTGCAAAAGTAGAAGAAAGGCAACTTTGTGACAGTATTGAAAAAGGAAGGAAGAAATTACTGTGCTAATTGTAAACTGTATTGGCATGATGTTGAGTCTGAGCTGAGATGGGGTTTGATTAATTAGCGGTCAAAGTAGGATAATGAAATAAACACCAATTAACAAGAGTATAAGGAAATAGAATTGTTACACTGAAAAAACAAGCTTCCAACTATTTGCAAGGTGGCTGGAAAATATAATAGTGGTGTTGAATCTGGTTTACACTTCTGCAAGGCGTGGAGCAAGATCTACACCGAGATCCGCTTCTGGTGGTGTCCCAGAAGAACAGGCTCTCAGCTATGCCGCGCTTACCGGTGCTTTTGTCGGCGGACTGGAAGAACGGATTTGAACCACTTAATAAGCTTGAGGCAAAACCCCTTTCGGATAACAAAGGAGGAGGCAAAGCGAGGAGATGCCGAGTGAGTGCATTTCCCATTGGGAGTGGAGGGATTACTGCTGGATCACAGGCACGGAGTACAGCATCCGTAGGGCAGGAAGGATGTTGAGGAATTGGAGCGGGTTCGGAGAAGAACCTTGAGAATGATGAAGAGGTGGAAAACCATGGCTCTCACTGAAATATATAGCTCAGACAATTTGTCTAGTAAAAGACAAGTCTGTGGGGGTGACCCCGGTGTAATCGATAAATAATTTCCTGGGAATAGAAATCTATTAACGGAGAACTAGCAAAGAGGGAAAGTAATTGCCTGTAGTAAGCATTTAGCTAATGGATTCTCCATCTCTGGAGAATATTTATAAATCTATACTGGATATTTTATTAAAAGATATGCTTGAGATCAAACAGGAGTTAATTCAAGGGATTCTGTAGGTTGTGTTTTGTTGGAGGATAGACTAGATTATCATGGCCTGTAACAGAACCTAATAATCTGTGTTTTTCTGTTGACTAGGTGAAGTCGTGAAATCAGTGAAATTCTATTTAAGTGCGAAGTCCTTTCTCACATAACCCCTAAAATATGGTTTCTTTGATTTTTTTTTTTAATTGTTGTGGGAAATATTTTTTGTGCAACAGTATTGCTAATGACTAAAGTAAATTTTATATTTCTTTTGTTCTTGCCCTTGTCTGCTACAGAATCTGCTGGTGAATGATTAATAAGATTCTACTGGCAGCAGTAACAGCAGTAAATAAAGCAGAGATCAGAATCGCAGCAAAGTTTTATTCTCTCTGAGGGAATCAGAGTGTTGTGATTGATTATGAGCTACATGGCATTTTTGGTTCTGTTTTTAACAGGTGTCATTATGAGTTTTAGTGCGTTAGAATGCAAATGAACTGTATTTCAGAAAGTGTCTCTTACAAAGGTGTGTCCTATGCAATTATTACTCCTGAAGCGGAGAAAAATATTTCTGAATCCTTAAAATTTTTTCAGCTTGTTGAGTAGTTTATCTGAAGAACATTAAAATGCAGAACAGTACTTATATCACTGAAACACTAATATGGAATCAATTAATGAGGACTTGCAAATACAGAAATGTGAACTGCAGAAGTTTCTAAAGCAGAGGAAATAGCCCTAGAAGATACCTGTAGAGAAAATAATTTAAATTTCAGGTTTTTACGAAGCAAATAAGATTACAGATTTTTAATTACTTGATGTTTTATATGTTTTAAAACCACATCCTTGAATAGCATCAGAAAGGTTTTCCATCCTTGTTGCGTCATGTGGAGTTACTGACACTTCTAGCTGCTAGATGTTCTCACAATTTTGCTTTTTAGAACCTTTTCCTTTTATCATTGAGAGGCGTTGATTTCTGCAGACTATAAACACGGCTGTGAAGAATACGCATTGCTATGCTGACGGTGGTGTGTGTTTCAACCATCTTTTCTACCTAGGTAGGACTTCACTTGAGAATTATTTTGAAATTGAATTATTTTGCAAATTGAATGCATGTAGTCCTGGAGCAGTTCACTGACATGCGTGAAGCTGTGCCTACGTGCAGAAATTCAACCTATGCAGATTTGATCATAGATACGTTTTTTTGTACCTGCATTCCAGATACGTACGGTTTAAACCGAAGTCACATATGTAGTCTGAACATGTAGATAATGGTTTCTCTGGCTGTCTTTTTTCCCCTTACTGTATCTGTTGGGTGTGGTGTTGAAAAATACTTGCGGCTACCTTTGTTAGTAATAGATAATATCCTAAGGGTTCATTTGAAGGAATGGATGTATCTTAAGTATTGTATCCTGGAAGTAGATATAAAGAAGTGAACATTGATTCTGGATCATATTCTTATGGTGAATCAATACTCCTGAACACAAAGATATTAATTTCTTTTCAAGTCACAGGATCTTTTTAAAAATATACTATTTTTAGGTTTCCGTGACAAATGGTACAGTATGAAACTGATTTAAACACATTTCTTTATATGTGTT
Organism: Elanus axillaris; assembly: GCA_026212715.1. NCBI lineage: Eukaryota > Metazoa > Chordata > Aves > Accipitriformes > Accipitridae > Elanus > Elanus axillaris. The sequence goes on along the minus strand of JANZLQ010000013.1, from coordinate 1,070,937 downwards.
TTTTTAAATATGCATTTTTCTCCTTTGTTTATTGTGTAAATTTTGTTCTGTAGTGGGTGGATTTGGCATCCCATTTTTTTCTTCTAAGGAAATGGGATGCGTTTCAGTCAATAGTGCATACATTATACCTACTTTAGTGTTTGAAAGTAGTTAAGTTAAAGTGTTCAGAGATTCTCTTCTACATTTATTCGTTAAGAGGCATGATACTTATGTGTGCTTACTTGGTCTCAAATAAATCCTTGCTTTATGGACGAACCGGCAATGCCTACTGGGCCAGATAACAAAATGCTGAAGTCCATTTTATTCCGTTGTCATTCAGCCTTGGTGACTGGTAAACGCACTGTACAGGCAGGCAATACGAAGAAGGGAGGGTAGTCACTGCGCAACACATTAAAATGCACCGAAGTGTTTATATTGCACTACCAGGCTGTAGTCCCAGAGCCTCAGAAGACGGGGAGCAACTAAATCTCTCCTCGGAGCCATCCTAAGTTTCAAAAGCCTAACGTATGCCAAAGGGCCCCTGGTAAGATTTATTGGCTGGAGAGAGAGAAACTCGTACAATATAATTTGATTTACCAAGCTAAAACATCTCTTTTGAGTGAGATTATTTTTACAGAAGGTTGGCTGAGAGACTGAGGAACCTCTTTCTTTCTGTGGGCAGAGGCTTCAGAATTAGTGAAATATTCTTTAAAATATTAAATCATGATGACAGAAGGCTTCTCAAGCTGTTTTGTCCAAAATTTGGAATGACTGCTGCATTAGGGTACTGCTTCCTAGTGTGGAGATCCAAAGAAAGACCGGGAAGAACAGGGCAAGGAAGAAAGGAGGGTGGAGGAAGAAGAGGAGGAAGCCATACGAAGAGGCACGGAGTTTTGCAGCTAAGGTTTTCGTGCCGGGGGTGCGGGGAGGAGCGGGGCATTGGCACTCTTGCATGGGGCTGCCTGCTCGTGGAAAAAGCCGATTGCCGTACGTTTCTCTCTTCCGTCAGTTAGCGCCGACCCGGACGGCGGTCAGACTCCTGAGGAGGAGACGCTGCTCTATCAGATGGAACATGCCGAACGATGCTGGAGCTAAGAGGATTCCTTTGGAGGGCCGAAAGTATTTTTTTTTTCCTATCGGGGAAATTCTCTGGTAATTTCACGTGAACAAATGCTTTCTGACATCTGTCACTCTGGTTTCCATAAAGAAGCGTGCTCTAATGATATGCTATAGTATTAATTTTTAAAATTGCAAAGTCATCTGTTAGTAAGTCATGTTGCTTACACGAATTGAGCTGTAGACATCTACAGAGCCATTTTTTCAATCACACTGAATAATAGTATTAAACCAAATTGAATTACTTAGACTAGATGCATCTTCCATAAAACGGTTAATATTTCTGGGTTTGTGGCGCAATAATTGAAATTCACAATTAGCTTCCCTCGTTTTTCTGTAGCAGTGCTTGAAATCGTGTCAAATAATTGAATATTTTCAGTTCAAAATCCTTAACTGCACGAAACTTTTCCATAGTTGTTTCTACTGCTTGCAATCACAGCTGGAAATTGTAACAAGGTATTGCGGCTGGAGTGCAACAGAGGATGGCTTACATCTAAACTAGGGTGATAAACAATAGGCAAACTGCCTTTTCGTGGAAGATACTGGTGAACTTCTCACGTTGCAGTTCCCAGTTCACGGATAGGTATATGTCAAATCCAGTTTAAATTACTGAATTTGTTGTGCAGTTGAAGCTGGATGAATTTATATTTTTTTTTTAAATGCAACTGGTTTAGGGAAACAGAAGTCACTCCAGTCAACCAACCAAAAAAACCCCATTTCTCGGAAATGTTTCAGATTAGATATATGTGTAATGAATAGGACATCTCTTATTGAAAAACATATCAAGGTTATACAAGGCAAAAAAGAAAAAGGATGAGAACACACAAGTGCTACACAAGGATTCTTACACATTGTTTGATCTGATCTCTCTTGTACATTCGTTCGTCAAACAAAGGAACGTGGACTTAGAAAGCGGAAGATAAACATACAAAGCACAACGTAGGAAAGTAGAATGACTCTACAATGTAAATCTTTTTTTTTTGTTGCACATTTACACATTACATTGACATATCCTGTGCTCAAAACATTCAACACACAGTGATATCCAGGCTGGGGACAGTAAATATTCTGCCACACATTGAAAGACATGTTAAAGCATTTTAAAGGCAGAGCTATTACGTAGTCACAGCTGCTCTGCCTTCTGGTGATAAAATTTATAAACCAGTGCTGCTGGTTTCCTCTGTTTCTGTTGTGACAGCATTAGTCTTTCCACCTCTGGTACATGACTAGAAAATGAAGAAAAACACGGTGCGGTTTCCCAGTAATGTGTGTTGACAGCTCCACTAAATTACGTGTGTACCTGGATGCACTGGAACATGGTGGGTTACTGACACTTTTTCCTTAAAAAAAAACAGGGAAAAAAAATGCGCTGAAAATTCTATACTAGGACAAAGGAAGTATCTGTCTCATTGTTAGGAGTATATTGTAGTTGAACAGTATAGTAATACCTGTAATATAAAGTATGAGGTATTTGTTAATTCCTCCAGACATCAGTTAACAAATGTTCCACCAATTTCAGCAGGCCACAGATCCTGAGCAGCGTGGAAAATCTGGGCCCTAGTGTTTTTTACTTACCTCTCAGGACTGCCAGTGAGATACCAAAATGGATGGTTCTCAGTACAGTGGTCCAAAATCCGTATTCACCAAAGCTAGCAGTGAGCTGTACGTCTCTGAGGATACGATCCGATGTAGAATTTAATCAAATACATTAAAATAAAGCTTCATTTTTCAGACCGCATTCTTTCCAAGTACGTCAAGACAGTTAGGAAGACTTAATCAACATAAGCAAAATGCTTTATTTCATACCGGGCTACAAGTACAACTGGAGAAGTAGGTTGGCTCTTACACTACTTTCTGGCACATAATTTGGCTCTTTTTGACTGGTCCCAAGGAATGTGTACACTGGAGTTACTGAGGCTTTTTTATATTCCAGCTAACCTGTAAAACTTTATAACTCTAATAAAGATAATAAAAATAATAACAATATTTCATGGTCGTAATCGGATAAGTTTAGTAACAATCTTTAACAAAGACAGCATGTCAGTCTGTTGGAGTCAAGATAGGAAAACAAACCCATAAATCTTACCCCTTTCTTTATTGTACCTGCATTTTTGATAGCATAAGCAAAAAAAGAGGAGAGAGCAGCTTTTAAATGGATTGACTTTTCTCTCTCGTTGAGCTGGAAATATGTTTTGTTTTCAGATTGTTTCTCATGTGTTAGCTTACATAGTGCAGTGGTTGCTTCCAAGGGCAAAAAGATCTGCCGAAGTTACTAAACGCTGCTCACTGTGGATGTTCTCGGTGCAAGTGGCACGCTTATTTATGCTTCCATAAGTGTACAGTTATAACCATTTGTTTTCTAATGCATGTCCAAAGTAACAGAGAGAGAAATTAAAAACATCACTCATGCAGTATACAAAGTGGTCATTTTGGTCACTGAGGGAAAGGCTTTCATTTAGCAAGTTGGAGCAAAATGCAGGGATCAGCAGAAGGCAGAATGGATTTGTTGAAGTGTGGCGGAATCCTGTTGACACAAAAAGGAATCCTGAATTATTGTCCCTATGTTTTCACAATTTGTAAGATCAATGTCTTTTCCAACAGCTGCCTTCTTACTGCACCTAGAATATGAATTGAATCTATATGAAACGATGATCTTCTGTCACAGAAAAGGCAGGTATTTTCTGTATATACAGATTAGAACAAGATGTTGCATATATAATTTCTGAAAAAAACCCACCTTCGTTGCAGTATATGGTATTCTTTTTGGCTGAAGTAAGGTCTGTGTTGCAAACTCGTTAAAAAACTACTAAGTAGAAAAATTGTTGCTATAATGGTACTAAATGTTAATAGAACTGAGAATCGAAAAGCTTATTTGATACTAGTTCAAACTGGTCCAAGTAGTAATTCTGCCGTATGCATATATACATAACAGACAAAAGATTCGAGCAGAGATAACAGCACTTTTAAAGGCTGCAAATTCAAAATTTCAGCAGTTGGCAAGTGGTAGAATTATAGTTGTCGGTGTTGCCTTACTCCAAGCCATCGTACATAGACTTTTTGTACATACGCTTTTCAGCTGGCTGTGAACAGAGGCACGTCAGGAGGCAGCCTGAGCTTCAGTCTGCCAGGTATTCCCAACACCGACACTTGTTTCTAGGAGAACCATGAGTGACTCCAAGACGAGGAAGAGTCAGTCCACTGGGGACACTAAATAAGACAAAAAAATTCTCCTGCTTCTTTTAAGCTGTTCAGTGCAGTAGCTCAGGCTGAACTGCAGATCCCGTGAGCTGCTCGTTGACGCTCCACTGCAGTGCTTTGTCTGGACGGATGAAAAGAACGTTCCCGAGTTTAGTTCGGTTATATTGTTCCCCCACCCCGCTGCCCTACCTCAGCGCACCTTACGTTTCCCTTCCTCCTTCCTATCGCAGGTGCAGACCGGCGGCAGAAGCTCAAAGCAAAACAAAGCATCAAAGCCTGATCAGTCAGCTGTGAAAGAACTCACTTTTGATCTGAGGAATAATACACTTCGCAGTTATTCGGAGGATGGTGCCCAAAGTAAGGAAAACCTAATCTGAAAATGGTAATGTCTGTAAAAATCACGCCAGCAACAAGCATGCAAAGATTATCTCTGAAGCAACAATTTTTATTGCTTGCTTATACACAAGGGTTTTTTCCTTTTTTTTTTTTTTTCTTTATTAATAATAATTATCTACTATGAGAAACTGAGTCACCTCATTTTAATCACATTGTTTCCTGGAAGAAGAGGTGTGATACTCCTTTGTGACTCAGCTGGCAATTATCAGGTTATTGGACTTGTGTTATGAAAAACCAATTACAACAGCCTTGGCTGATGCAGTTATTTATTTCTAGAGACCGAGGATGTTTATGATTTTAAAAATATGACTACTTGGCAATCAACACTGTAAAACAACCCTTTTCCAAATTCTGGGCCAAATTATCTTTTTAACTAAAGAACATGTAAGTTCCTCACAATTGGGAATTCGGTGTATCAGTCAAGAATTCATGGAGACCCCTTTGTCCTCCTTCTTCCTCCCAGATTCCTGAATAAAAACCATGCTGGAAGTGAGGGTAGCAGACCTTTGTCCCGCTGTCTTGTCATGTCCTCATCAAGCAAGCCCTGACAAGATGGAAAAAGCATGTGTATACATTGTACCTTACCGTCGTTACCTTTGACGCTAAATCCCTGCAAGCCTAAGCAGGTAAGAAAGTGCTGCTGGAGATCCGCAGTAGCATCAAATTGAATTCAGTGTGCTTTGTTTAGGGTTTTGGTCATTCATGAAAATTTGATAACTGCATCAGTAAGAGTTTAATATTTTCAGTACAACTTTAATTGAATATCACACCTTTTTTTCTTAAATAGCAGACAGCGTGAAGGGAAGCACTGATATCCCTGGGGCAGGGGATGTCTATATTTAAATGAACCTTTTTAAAGCAAAACCATACTTCAGGTGGCCCACAGGTTTGCCACTGCCTTCAGTGGCAGCCTTCATGAAATGGAAGAGAAAATATTTTCCAGAAGGGAATCAATGTACCGTATAAAAAAATCTAATTTCTGAACACAATCAGAATGTTCTCTCCTGTCCTCAGTGTTCACTGTGACTGCGACAGTAGATTTTACTCTGGGTAAGTCCTTTCAGCTGCATTACTTTCTGTCAAATATTTGGGAAGATGCTTAATTTTTGACTTGCAGCTCAGCTTTGTATCATGTTTTGCTGTAGTCTAATTGATGACAGCTTTGGCATGCTTCCTTAATACTGACAGTACCTTCAGGTACTTTAGAAAGGGAATCTGTGTTCAGTGTGATGCCTTAAAGCAGGTTACAATAGCAACAACTGAAAATAACCAGAACAATGCACAGAATGTCAAGATAATGTTCATTTGTTGTTACTGGATGAGTTGACTAAAAAGATCAGTATTAGACAGCTTTTGCTCTCAAGAGAGTTGTTAGGACTTGTTTGCAATAAAATTGGAAAAGTAAAAAGCCTCTGCGATGCCTTTTGCAAAGTCTGGTTTAGTACTACCTGAAGTTAAGATGTCAGGTTCACTTCTGCTTGCCCAGGGGTTTTACCCTTCTGTAAAAATCTATAGACCCTGTTTTTTACTACAAAGTCTAAAAGGAGAATCAAAGAACTATTTTTTTTCTTTTCATTAGAGTTGAGTATGGATAAATAAAACTTGGGAATCAAGGGGAAAAAAATCTAAACAGCAAGGAAGCTGGAAAAAAAATTCAGCTTGCTTTATGAACCTTCTCCCCACTCTCCCCCAGCAATATTTGAGCATTGCTTGTCTTTGCTGACTCTTAACAGAAATGGAAAGGAAAGGGGTTTTGGGGAGCATTCGTGCTATCTGACTGGAGATAATGTGGATGCTTAGACTTCCCGTATTACTAAATTCGAGGTGGATGCTGCACAGGCAGCTCTGCATTTGGGGTATAGCAACTGCATTGCTTGGGATTTCTAAATTCCCTCTGGAGGCTCATGCTATTCCCTGTTAACTATTAGAGGAGCGGAGAAGCCCATCTTGGAAAATTTACTTTGGTGCTAAAGTTAGTGCCACGAAAATCCTCTTTCACCCCTCTTCTTGCACTGCAGCCTTGCCCGGTCCTTGGTTTCAGTTAAGAGCACATTAAGGGTTCCCAGCGCTTCCGTCAGCCTGCAGGGGTTTGCCCCGAGCCCATCCTTAGCCAAGAGCCTGCTCTGCACTTCAGACCCGCTTCCAGTTTCAGAAACTTTATGTACATTGAAACGGGTACTTTGTGAAATGCAGCCAGAGGGTCTCCGTAGCTCGTAGATGTGTGTGCTGCTTGTAGGCAGGTGACACTTGACATTTCAGCTATTATCCATGTCTGCATTATGAGAAGGTGTTAAAATATTTTAGATCGACAATTAGCAGTGCACTCGAATTCAGTAATTTTTTTTTTCTCTCAAAACATCTGGTATGCTCAGAAGTCCTATCCGGCAGCTGTGTTATTGTCCTAAATCCACTCTCTTCTGCTAAAGGTACTTACAATGCGAGTGTCAGGTGTCAGGTATCCCTTGCAGGTGATTTTTTTTTGTTGTTTTGATCGCCGCCTTTGTATCGTATCTCCCAAATCTTTCTGGGGCATCCAGTGGCAGTTTCACCAAAATTAATTCCAAAGTAAGTTTTCCAACATCTTGCATTAAAGTCGCAGCCCCATCGAGCTTTGTTCTTTGCAGGAATGGGACAGGCAGCCATGAACATTTTTGCATTTTGTTGGACTGACTAGATATTTGATGTGGGTTTTATTTTTAAAATGTCCTTAGTCATAATTACAATGACAAAATATCAGTGATGGCCATTGCTCCGTATTTCAGAATAAATCGGGTTACCAAAAGAAAAAAATTGTTTGCCAGTTGTGGGTAGTAATCTAGTTGTTTCTCCATGTAAAAACTCGTTCTCTGTGAAGCACAGAAAACAGCTTTTGTTTGTCATCCAAAGGGATCAGGCCCATAATTCGTGGGCGTGTGGAAGGCTTTTAGTTACTTGCAATTAATTCATACTTAGTGGTTGGTGTTGGTATACCAGAAATAATTTGTACACTGGAAAATGAAACAGGTGATTTCTGGAATGCTTGTAGGACAGCAGCAGCAACAAGCGTAGATCCGGCAGCAAAATATTGTGTCACTTGTGCAGATTTGTCCGGTTGAGCGCAACGGAAACTCACACGTTGCGTATCAGAGAACAGATGAGACAAGAAGGCAGGCGAGCCCTGTGCTGCACACGGGCCGGGACAGAAGTCCTAGCCAAAATGTGACCTTCTCATAATCCAGAGGCATAGCCAAAATGGGTGAATCCCTTGCATTTCCATATGCAAGTATGGTGGAATGTGACTTTCTGAGAAAGCCCAAAGATGATTTCACAGACCTGAAAGCAAGTCCGCTTTTTCCAGCTACGTTGTGTGGCCTAACAAATAATGTTCTGTCTCAGCTGGCCTCTTGATCTACAGTCGAATAAAATTCTATAGGATGTACACTGTGAACATTACAAAACAGTGCAGCAGATCCTCCTGTCATGCAAATCAGGATGACAAAGTTGTAGCACAGCACCCTTCTATCCTGTCTGTGGTTATGGCCACAAAACTTTTTTAAGACAGGCAACTAATTTTTCTTCTGCCTCCTGCAATGATCTACACCTTCTGTGGTTATAAATGAATTCTATTCTTTTCTTTCTTTCATTATAAAGTCTGTGTTACACATTTAAATGTCCTGTGGTTGTCTTATAACATCTTATTTTATTTAACTTTGAGATTCCTCGTCCTTACTGATGTTCGTGCTTTATTTATTCACTTGAATTCAATATTCTCAGTAAGGTGCCGGATCTTCAAAAGAAATGTTCAGCCGTAACAGAGTTCAATCAAATCACATTTCTGCAAGTTGTCTGCCCAGGTTAAAATTAAAACATAATACTTATCATCTGTGGATGTGAAATGGAAACAGGATGATTATGAAGCTCCTTTCAGAAGTTGAAAGAAGAAAGCTGATGATTTTTCCATTAATATTTTTCCTTTAAAATTATGATAACTTAAACCTACCTGCTAACCGTGTATCTAAATTAAATTCCTACGCTTCACTTTCCTGCATTTCCCATGCACCTGAGAACACCCCCAGTAGAAAGCTCAAGAGAGACACCGTTAAGAGGCTGCTAAGAGACCCCATTAACCTTTCGGCTGGTGAAGCTGCCAGATGAAGTGTTCCCCTTTTGTCTGGGAATCCTCAAGGATTTCTTTAAAAAGATTATGCTCTTTTACTTTGCTGTCTATGGAATTTCAGTGCTGGAAATGTAAGAACATGTTTAACGTTGGAAATGTAAGAAGTCGTAGCGTGTCTGTGCCGCACAGCAGCTAAATCCTTCAGTGACCGCAGGCCACAGTCTGATAACGGGTGAATCGCACCCTCGTTCGTGAACCTGCGTGAGACCGACGCCGGCTCCTCGGCCTGAAAGGCTCGTTTTGTTTTGGTCTAGTTGCGTTTTCAAGGGTGAGCGGAGGTGAGACGGTGAACTCAAGACGCGACTGGACAGGATGCTAGATACAATCTCAGCTAGATAATCATCTCCCTTCCCACAAAAGGTTGGACCAGACGATCTTTGATGTCCTTTCCAACCTGAGCTATACAGTGATTCTATGATGAACTCTGGAAATCTGCTGGTGGGTGGAAGGTTTCATTTCTCATAATTTTATAGGTGAAGATTTTTGTCTTGCAATATTTGCTGCACATTATGGGAGCTTCCTTTAATATTGATAGCTTTTAATAACACAGATCTCAGAATACAGTCAATCACTATATTGATATAATATAGTTTTTACTGTAAATGTACACAAAAAGCTTTTGACATAAAAAATAAATCACTCTAGGAAAAATAATTAAATACGTGAAAGTTTCACTTTTATATTCTGGTACAATGCAGACAGCTTCCCAACAGTGTCTGGCTGGATCCTTTGGTTCATAGATAAATTTTCCGTGAGTGAAATAACATGTGTGATAGCTCCGGGAAGACCCGAGCTCAAGGCCAGCAGGGCTTCGGCCTAGCTGCATGGTATATCACCGGGAGCGGCCTGGGTAGCTGTGTGTCCTGGTGGTGTTATTTGTGCTAGGACGTGGACAGTGGCGTGGAATGTGCCCTTGGTGAGGTTGCAGATGAGAGGAAATTCGAGGAAGCTGTTGATAACGCTGCACAGGATGGTTTCCAGGCAGCTGGAACCAGACTCAAGAAAGGGGGTGATGGGAACACCATGAAGTTCTGTAAAGACAAATGTGAAATCCTGCACCTGGGATGGAATAACCCCGTGCAGTTGTATGGGATGGGGGGGAGTCAAGTGCCTGGAAAGCAGCTATACAGAAAAGGACTCGAGGGTCCTGGTGTTCGGTAAGTCGACTGCGAGTCAGCAGTGTGTCCCTGTGGCTGCGAAGGTTAACCACGTTCTGAGCTGTACGAGTCGAAGTGTAGCCAGCGGGTTGAGAAAAGCAATTATTCCCCTCCGCTGAGTTCTCTTGAAAGCACATTTGGAGAACTGTGCCCAGTTTGGGGCTCCCGGGTGCCAGACCGGCTTAGCTAAACCGGAGCGAGTCAACCTTAGTGATGGTAGGGCTGGTGCGCGTCACGGAAGAGGAGACCGTGGGAGCTGGGTTTGTCCTGACGAGGAGCAGGCTGAGGGGGAATTTAATTGCTGTCTACAAGTGCCTAACAGTTTTAGAGAAGACACACTTTTCCTGCAAAGGGACAGAGAAGGGGTAAGAGGCAGTAGTCACAAGCTGCAGCAAGGGAATTTCTGACTAAATTTCAGAAAAGCACTTTTCACAGTGGAGTTGATCAAAGGCGGAACCAGGTTGCCTAGAGAGGCTGTGAAACATTTACCCTTGAATATAGTCAGGACTTGACTGAATAAAGCCCTGAGTAATCTCATTTAACGTTGAAGTTGGCTTTGAGCAATGGGTTCAGCTCCAGAGGTCCTTTCCAACCTGAATTATTCTATGGTTCTATGAGTTTCTGGGTGTGAATGACCAGGTAATATGGGTTTAGTGTGTCCTTCCGGTATTTTCTGGTCTGGGACTACTTCCCAACCGGTCGCAGCCCTGCAGGGACATGACTGCCATTCTAGACCAGAGCAACTCGGGCGCAGAGGCACTATTTCTGTTTCAGATTTCTTCCGTTATTCAGAATATCTCAGCCCCCAGTTCTCTGACAAATAAAAATGTGATGATTTTGACTTTTGCCACCATCATGCAGCTCTGTACAGATAATCGAGCATTCACAGGCCTGTGTACATGCCTGGGATCATGCAGCTCTACTGAAGTTAACAGAAATTCAGAGAATCTTGGGACAAAAGGCGGGTTTAAAGAGCTCACTAGGTTCCCAATTTCTTTACCTGAAGATAATGAAAAACTCATCAACCTAATGATTGATTATCTTCCACAGAATACTTCAACAGTTTTACAGGCCAGTTTTTGTAGTCTGTAGACTTTCAGCAGTGTAAACATTTAATTGTGGGTGTTTTGAAGTTATTTACCACAGGGGTTTGGGTTTTTTTTTGTTTGTTTGGTTGTTTTTTTTACAGAATGCAGCAAACATATAGGAAGCCTTAAAACTGGAGGCAATGTATCTATAGCAAAGAAGTCTATTTTCGGATTTGTTTTTTGGCATGAGTACCAAGACATCACTGTGAGTGAAATTTATTGTTCTCTGATGGGCACTCTCCAGACAATAAAGGGAATAGCTTCTATTCTGAAATCAATGTTTGCAATTTTCTGCTTCTCCTTCAAATATAAAAAGAATGCATTCTTTTAATTCACAAAACCAATTACTAGATATTCCTTCAGTTTTGTTCATTCACTGGTACTTGCAAATAGCACTTTATTTTTGTTTATTAGATTAATTTAAATGAGAGTGGCCATTTCATTTGAAGACTTTAAGTTGTAGGTTGTCTTTCTCAGGATAAAAGAAAAACGCAATAAATTCTCATGATAAATTATTTTCCATAAGTAGCTCTGCTGATGACAAGCCATGTATTAAAATTGCACTAGCTCTCAGATACATTTTGAGGGGCGGGTCTTTAGGTGGCATAAAATGGTTTAAATGGATCCTTACTAATTTGCAATAGTTGAAAAATTGGACTAAGATGTAGTTGAGTATTTACCGAATACGTAGCTGAAATGACAATGCACTTTTCACCATTTTTCCAATGATCAGTGCCTTTAATAATGTTATTTACATGTTTCAGCTTTTCTGAAAATACCCACACCCTCAACAGTCCTTTAAAGAGTAAAAGATAATTTTCCAGTTGTCTGTATTCATGTGACCCTTGTTATTGAACAGTTCATATGTTGGAGCAAATGGCTATGACAATATGATTAAAATTAATAAGGGCACCAAAACCAGAAATAACTTTGGAGTATCAGTCTCTTTTGAAGTATTCAGAAATTTAAAATGAGAAACCAAGGCATTTCTCTCTGACTTTCAGTTTACTTTCCTAATCCTTTCCAAACTCTCTCTGATTATTTCCGTCAAACTGTTTGACTTAATTCTTTGAATTACTTTGTTTTCTGTCTCCTACCTCAAAAACCTGTTGCCATTCCTTTCCTGTGCAATGGTGAAATTTGATACTAGCCTGAAGTACATTAGAGGGGAATAAAGACATGGATACTTTCCCTTCCTGGGCCAGCAGATGCAGTTCAACAAAACCTCTTTATAATCCTCATTTGCAATGTACTGTTGTTCACAGGAAGTCTCTTAATGAACCTGTGAAATTTTTAGTAATCAGCAATGGGGTAAGAAAAAAGGAACTGATCATCTGGAAGTCTAGCTGGCAGAGTCTTTGGCTTAACAAGAGACAAAACTAGTAATTATTTGTCTTTGGTAGAGAGCAATGCGTTTGTTTTTTAAGAGAATAATAGGGCAAGGCAGCTAGGTGATGAAGTATTTTGCTGGACTAGAAGGTGTTAGGAGTAGCTGAGGAAGCCTTTGCTGGTCAGTGGCAATCAGCGTATTTTGATAAACCATTTATGAGACTGAGCTGTTTTGATACCAAAGATTTTGGTAAAGTATCTCTAAGGTCATGATGACACCAGTAAAGTTTTCATGGGAAGTGGTGTATATGAAATAATTTTTTAAGGGGTGTATATGTGTATACATGTGCATGTATATATACATGTGTGTATATATTTATAGCCTTAAACAAATGGAGGATAGAATAGCTTGGATTATAGAAGGACACGTGTAAAGACAATTTCCTCAGAACTTTCCCTAAGGTAAGACCTTCGGTGATATGATTTCCTGGGCTGCAGTTGCCTGGGCAGCTGACCTGATCAGATTGTTTGCTCTGCTGAAGGATGAAGGTCTCATCCTTCACTTCTTCCTCCTCACAGCTCCTCTCTCCCATTCCTCCTTTAAGGGAGGAAGAAGAGATGGGAGTAGGAACACTAGGTTTCGATTATAGCAAGGTGGTAGATCAGTTGACGTTGTCTAGTAGAATTAAATATTTAAGATGCATGCTTGTTCTTGACTTTGAATTTTATTTCTGCTTAAGAATGCCCTGCCTTTTTGAAGTAATCTAGAAGTAGTAACTGGAATTCAGTTGGTCCTTACTATCTCAATTCAGTGTTATAAGAATAGCTACTAATTTTTTAAAATTATTTCCTTTCATTCTCAACACTGGTGTCTAGCTGGCAGTAAGCAAAGGCAGAATTCCATGCAGTGGTGGTTTTCCCAGGCTGTGTCCTGTCTATATAGTTTTACACCTCCAGTGAAAGAATTTATAGGTGAAAGAACTGTTTGGTTAGCTTTCTTGCAACACAGTATTTTACAAAACTCTGGTTTAATTCTTGGTTTTATAAAGCAAGAATCTTTGCAAAAAAGACCAGTAATATTTTTTTCAAATTAAAACAAGAATCACAAAATAAAATCTAACGCAGGCTAACACTTCTTCTTTGTCTCCAGTGACAGCCAGTATTTCCCTTCATGCCTTTTACTTTGCTCACTGTGGAGCCACCTTGGATGTAGTTGTGTCAGGAGCTAGACTAAATGATTTGACTTATGTCAAGAGAGAGGTTGTTTCATTTCCTGCTTGTCATGGACAAATGATTTTTTTAATGGTCTCTCCACCTCGTGCTTTCTGAGATACTGCTTGTAACACTGCATAAAGGAAATACAGCTGAGGGCAAGACCTTGGCATACTTTAATATAACTTCTGATCTGGACCCTGGAAGATGTGGCTTTAACCCAAAATTTCTCTCCTAAAGCATATAAGGCCTGGTGTGGACTGTTTAGCTTGGTAAAGCAGGAAATTTTATATTTTTATCCATTTATGTTTAAAATTGAAAGGCATTTAAAGGCTTGTTATTACAGGTAAATGAATTGCCCCAAATTCTAGATACATTAAAATTTTAACCATACCGTAGTCAATGTGAACTTGCAGCTGCTAAATAAACCTTTCTGTTGGGTTTAGGATCATTGTTCTTGGTGATAACAGCTTTATTTCGTTTTTCCTGAAACTTGAAAGGTTACAATGGACAATAACAGACACACAAGTTGCCCCTCCGTTTTCAAGAATAAAACGAATTCACTGATGATCGTTTGTTATCATTATCTTCAGTACTTAACAGTACAGCAGAAAGCTGACTTGAATTTCAGCATGAGCAGAGAGTGATAGATCTTCTCCATTAAGGGCAAACTAGAAGAGAGAGTAAAGACTTTCTTTCTCAGTCTCTTGTTCCAGGGAGACAAGAGTCTGTGCAAACCTTGTAATAAATACAAATCACCTATTTTGCAGCGCTGGTTCATCTGTGCCAGCCAAGGCCCTATCCTCTCCCAATGTAGGGAAGCCGCAGTCTCAGGGAATCTGTTCTTTCTTATCCCTGCAGAGTAATTACTTTGGGAGGCAACACAAGCACACTGTAGACATGCTATCTGGGGACTTCCAGTCCTCCTGCCACAGGCAGATTTACAGGCAGACTATAGAGACTTGCCTGGAAGGTCTTAACGGCTGTAAATCCAGTGTAAATTCTTCAGTCGGTTACGATCACATAAACGGACACAGAATTTAGCTACTGTTGTGGATATTCTGTACTATGTCTCTGAGAAGTGCAGCACAAACCTGTCTGGGAAATGTCTTTGCACCCCTTCAGTCCAGGAACGTTTCACCATACTCTGCAGTAAAAAGGCCAAGGCATCTGTCGACCCTACAGCAGGCTCATAGGCGTGCCTTGGACCTTGCTTGAATCTGCCGTGTTAAATGGTGGAACTTAATCCTGGCACTGTCTTCTCATCTCTGCCTTTTACCTATGTAGGAGGTCTCGTTCATCGTACCAGAACGCTACCCCCAGCCACTGCTGTGGTTTGTACAGCTCCTTTTGGCCCTTCAGCACTTCAACACAGTATTTAAGGATCAGCACAGAGCAGAGAACCTGATTATCTGCACCCAGACCATCTCCATGGTGGGAGAGGTGAGTGTATCTTTGGTGTATTTGCTTGTGTCAAATAAGAGAAAAGTCTTACAGTCCTTGGTATTAATAGTGATTGAAAGGACCTATCTGGAAGTAAGTTTGTGTGTTAGCATCATCGTTTTCTTTTTATCCTTTTTAAAAAAAATCTATTATACTAAATGCTGTTGCCACCCATTTGCTAGGTGACAAAAACCCTACAGTCTAGTGAGATACAGGGGAAAAGGTGGAGTAATGGATGAGGAAACCAGACAGAAGTCTTCTAAAACCATATCTTAGCTTCCAGAAGACAAATGTGCACTTCATGCGAATGTTTATGTAAGGTGGTGGCATTTCAGAATGGAATCAGGGCAACAGACACATAGAGGCTGTGTTCATACTGCAGGGATGTGCATTTGGTGGTATATATCCTGTCCAGGACTCCTGGGTGGTCAGAGTTTGAGGATGGAGACGCGAATGAAGAGGTGAGTTGTCGTCCTGACATGAAGAAAGGACATAGCCTTAAAGAAAGGGCATATTCTTACAAAACATGAGGCTGTACTCACCTGAGAAATCAAGTAGAACATGCAGGCCAGATGTTTGGTTGCTATGAATAGAAGTTCAAGACTTCAAAAGAGTTACGCTCATTTGCCCTCACTGTTCCTTTGACAGGATTTCTATATTCTTGCAGAGCACAATCAGAAACAGCTGGAAGAAACCAGAGGAACTGATTTGGCCACTGTCAGAGCAAAGTCATATATCCGACAGTTGTTTATTTGTTGTTTCTTAGGCTGTCTCACAGGAAAAGAAAGTGGGAGAGGGGGAACCCCCAGAGAACCAAGTAAAAAATAGAAGTCACCAGCACTTGCCACATCTTCTTCCCCTTCCC
>JANZLQ010000013.1:1035698-1054898 GCA_026212715.1 Elanus axillaris | reverse complement strand
CCTCCCCTTTCCTTCCCTTCCCTTCTCTCTTCCTTTATCCTTTCCCGTCCCTTCCTAAAAATGACAAGAAATAGCAACAGGGGACTTCTTTATAGGGCGAGAAAGTTCCTACCAAAAAGCTTTATCTTTTAGGCATATAGGTATGTTTCATAGCTTGTTACATATAAAAGTTAAAAAAGAAGACTCTTTCCATAAAAACAAATAAATGAAAGACATTTCAGAGCTTCATTTGTTCATGCAATATGAATTACCCCCCCTTAAATACTGAGAATAAGCTTATCAATTCACTTACCCTGCTCTATTTTAAATTTGTAAAACATGTACATGGCTATATTTTGTTTTGGCTCTAAAAAGGCAACCACAGAAATCCATTAATTCTGTCAATCTTGTGAGAAATATCTAACAAAGTCTACTTTAAATATGAAAGAGATGCAAATATTTGGTTTTCAGTCCAAAGTCATGTCTTTAATTCATCTCTAAATGTTAAGTTTTCTTCCTTCAATTTCCTGTTAACTTCCTTTCTTTCTCTGGAGCTGGTCTGATTTTTGGCATCAAAAGATTTAAGCTTCGGAGAGTCATAGGGTCAGATCGTTTTATACACATACAGCTGTCCCTAAGGTTACTTACATCTTTTAGACTTCTACCTTCCACTATAAAGCACAGATACTGGGATGCAGTAGTCTAATCTCCATTTTACATAACACATTACCGATAACAGCCTGAAAATGAGATGTTTATGTTTTATGCACTTATCTCTTGATCACAGAGCAGTGAAATGCTTGAGATAAAAAACCTTGGAGCACAAGCACAGAGCTGCCCAGAGGAAAAAGTGCAAATAGTTCTGCAAAAAGAAAATGTGATGCATATGCTGAAGATTGCCCTTCAGTCACCAAACAGAGGGAAATTCTCTTAGCATGAAAACACCATAGTTAGTTCATTGACACTAGGATTAGGGGACTGTTGTGAAATACGTAGAGAGCCCAGGAAGGACAAAGTGATTTCTCAGAATTGTAAAAGAAGTATATCAATAAACACAAGACATGACAGTTTAAAACGAGAGTATGAAAGAAGGAAAATGTTACAATACTGCTTAACATATTTTGAGAGCAAGAAGCTGGCTGTTCATAATCAGATGGCAAGAGAAGAGAGTGCATAAGTAATTTTAAAGGTTGAAAAAATGACACAAATATGTGATTTCTCAAAAAATATCACAAGTGGTGTGACTTTGATCTATTGTATATGTGATGTGCTACAGAAATTTTAAAAATCCAGAGTGTACAAAATGTCCAAAAAACGGTAATGTTATCAAAACTAGAGTGGAATGGGAAACTTGGGAGATCTGGGGCTTTTCCCATGACAGCGTATGGCAGAACACCTGCCAAGTTTCTCATGAAGCTGGATGACTGAGAACACAGAGAATTGCTTTCCCAATTCCTTGTGTCCCTGTCACCTAAGGAAGCAGCTTCCTGACTTTCCTGCTTTTTAAGTCCCAGCTCCATATGGTCCATCTGCCAAATATAGCCAGAATCTGAGCTGGCGCTCCTTGGGATCCCAGGATCCTGGCTGGCAGATCAGGCAGGAGGCTGAGGAGCTGATCCCCACCGGGGCAGGGCTTCCCAGCAGCACATTAGACAGCAGCTGGCCAGTGAACCAGCCAAAATCCCTCCTGGCAGAGAAAGCTCCTTCCTCAGAGCACCTCTGGCACTGTCCCTTTCTCGCAGAATGAACACTTTTGTGTTGTTGGACTGACATATTCTATGGAAAAAACACTATAACAGAAAATTTCCTGATGATCCTCATTCCCAGTCAGCTTTCTGAGTTGCATAAACATGGCTTTAAACAGGTGTGAGAGACAACGTTCCTCATAGAAGTATTTGGAAAGGTAGGAGAAAAAACCGAGAGTAATTCTTCATAAAAGAAAACCAAAGAAATATGTATGCCCCAAATATCATGACTGTTACTATCTGCTGAAAAAAAGCAGGCATAACAGTGATTAGAATGATCAGCTGTGTGTTGTGCTACCAATGGAGATACATAACATTAGAAAAGGGACAAACTAGTATTGTGCTATGTAATGACCTTCAGGAACTGCCAGGGGACTCTTACCAACACTGCCAATCTCCTGTTAGAGGAGACAAAATTTATTCTACATAACAGGGACAAGAATGACATGTGACCAAATGCTTCACTACCCTATTTCCATTCTAGCTCTTCTGCTTGAGATTGCTGATTTTGGTATCCAAAAACCAAAGTGCACTAGAAGAAGTGTGGCTGAATTTTTATCATGATGAATTTGCATGGAAAGAAAATTTTTTCTTTTCAGGGTACTTGCTTCTTTTGAGTGATCTCTGTGTAGCTGGAAACATCTGCAGTACAAGTAAATGAAAAATATTCAACATCAGAATTCACTTTCTGGTAGAATTTTTGTCAATCACTTTAAACTGAAGAAATAGTTGCACCATTATAATAAATTTTTACAGAACGTTACACAAATGAATGTTTTTCCTTTGTATTTCACTTAAGAGGCACAAATTAAAAATAGCTTAGAAGATATTTTTTAGGAAACAGACAATTTGCTTTATATTTGCATTCACGGTATATTTTGGAATACCTAACCCTGCAAGAAGGGATGATTTCCATGATTCTGTGGAGTTTCAAGCCCTTTACATGGCATTAACCCATTTTATTTGCACAGTCCTCTGGTTAACTCGGGCAAACACATTGTTTCCCACATCAGCAAAACTGTTCACAGGAATGTAACTAAGAAAAAACTTACAGGGTCAAATGAAATTAAAATTAACCTGGCTAAATCATAAATATTTTTAATTTCTTCTTCTGAGGAATTTAGAGCCTTGGGCATTTCTCAGTTACCAGTCTGGTTATTTTTCCACCATTAAATGTTTTGAACTTGTTTGAAATTTCTTAGTTGGCTATGTATATGATGTTATTTATTTTAATGAAAAGTTAAAAGATTCTGTTTCAGTAACACACCAGATTTATTTGTTAGCAGAGCAAGAAGAGTAACTGAAAAATGTTCTTATACTGTCAGTAATAAAATGTTGGGAATTTAAGTGCTAAAACACAAAAGTTGTTTAATTCAGTCAGAGGAGACACAGAATAGTCAGCATCAAAAAGGATGGGTGTCTGGTTTCTCATTAGGTTTTTTCTTCAGAATAAAATGTGTGGTGCCTCTATTATAAGAAATAAACTAGTTATTAAGACAGTAAAAACTGCATCATCTGTTCAGCTCTAAAACTTACATCATAGGCCTACGGACCAGTTACTGAAATGCACGTTTAATTCCCTTCCTAATAAGGATTTCACTTATTAAAAATGTAGAAGCTTTATTGTTCCAGAAAGTAATGAGAAATGACCTGATGAGACAGGAAAAAAAGACACAGTGTAAATTAATGTTTTTGCGGTGTAGCCTAAAATATATTTCATTAGGCAGAACAGCCCTTGCAGACGGATATAGCTGTAAACCAGGGCAAATTTCTGTTATGAAGCAGTTAGATAATTGCCTTGCAGTTTTCCCCCCTGTATTTTGGTGCCAGAGAAGGACTCATAAACCCACGAGATTCTTGTTAATAAAACACAGTACCATGGTAATATTAAAGCGACCCTCACCCTCGGCATTACAGAGAACACGCTCAGCGCTCAGGGGACCCGCAGGAGATCGATGGCCGTGTCTCCAGAAGAGCTGTCACCCACTGTGCCCTCCCCGTGTTTGGGACCGAAGGAACAGGGAGCTGGGAGCTGAGTTACGTGTCCGCCTGCTTCAGTTCCTGACACGCCGCACAGCAGTGGAGGGCTCCTCGCCTCTCCTCACGCTGCCTTCTGCTGTGGTAAAGGCGCCACGTCTCCTCACGCTGCCTTCTGCTGTGGTAAAGGCGTCACGTCTCCTCACGCTGCCTTTTCCCACACGCTGTGGTAAAGTAAAGGCGTCACATCTCCTCACACTGCCTTCTGCTGTGGTAAAGGCGTCACGTCTCCTCACGCTGCCTTCTGCTGTGGTAAAAGTGTCACGTCTCCTCACGCTGTGGTAAGAGCGTCATGTCTTACCGACGCGGCAACCATTTCTGCTCGTCGGGACATTTGGCCCTCGACAGTCTCCTGCCCCGGGAGGTGACTCCTTGCCTCGCCCGCCAGCAGCCTGCGGGGCCTTCTCTGGGCCCGTGTGCCCCACAGCCCCCGAGGCCACTGCTTCGGGCCGGGGCTCGGGGAGAGGCCTCCGGAGCCATCGCCCGGCAGCAGGCGATGCCAGCAGGGTGAGGCCGCGGCCCGGCGCGAGGCCCTCAAGGGCGGGCGCCATGCAGGGGCAGCACTTGCCCTGGGGCCGGCGGGGTCTGTCCCCACCGCCGCTTTGTGAATTTCCAGCCTTTCCTCGGCCTTACCCCTGTGCCGTGCCGAGTACGGATGGGGATACGGCTCTTCTGTCAGGTTTCCCTAGTCAGGGCCCAGGAGAGGGAAGAGGGAAGGAGGATATGTATGGAAAAGGTCTGCTTGACCCGCCGGCGCAGGCTCGGATTTATCTGCTGTGCTTAGGTCCGTCACACGTTCTGTACGACAGCTCTCGGCATCAGAGAATCTCAGGGCAATGCCACTAACGGGCCGGCGGCATCTTAAGTGAAAATGTCGGCGCCCTTTAATCTCTCACTTGATAGAATAGTGTATAAAGAGCATGCTTTTTTTCAATGCAGAGTTTGCGAAAGTTTCGAGTTGTACTCTATTTGAACAATCTACTCCAGACACCTCAACGGGGAAACAGTCCTTCAGAATGTTACTATTTACTAAACTGGCATTCAGATTTTAATTTTTTTTTTTTTTTTCCAAATTTCAGGGTCAAGTATGTATCGTACAACAAAACCTGTTTACTTATTTGTGGGATTTGGGAGTCTGGGATTTGATCCACTACCTACTCACAGTAAGTTACATCTTTTCACGGGAATAATTCTTGATTTACCCAAGGGCAAGGAAGGGAACATCAGATCCATAGGTTGAAGTCCCAGGTCCTGGCTTCCTTCAAACTTAAGTTAATCACTGACTTGAGCAGGCATTCAATCCAATTATGCAAAGAATAAAAGTTGTTGGATTGCTACCTTAGATACTACATGAAAATGAATTTTGAAATGTATTTTAGCATTGCTGGTCCTGGAACAGTACTCTGGTACAATAAATGAGACTGTTGCCTCTTTCCCAGTGGAGCTGTCATCTCATTGATATTGAATTGTACTTCCCAGCTGCAGACACAGTAGGACTGACAAAATTCGAGTCCCATTGAATTTTCAAGTCCCATTAGAAAACACTAAGGCTCAGAAAACCTTGATGCTGATTTAACGTAAAATCTATAGTTAATAAAAACATGGAATGCTTTCTTTTAATCTTGAAAAGGTTTCACGGTCTGAAAGTTGAATTCATTTTTTTTTTTTTATTATAAGTGAGCAAGTAGCAGTGAAAATACATATTCAATAGACCGGGTGAATAAGATTTTAATTTCATGTACAGTTCTTTCAGAGGATAAACTGGCAATGGAATTGCATCATGTTTTTAAGAGAAACTGAATTTTCAGTTCTAAAGAAATTAAAAGAGGATAGATAAGAGTGGTGGTATTGATTTGCTTGATGTTTTCCTATTCTTTTGCTTATAACGTAGATATCAGAAGTCAGCAAAACCAACCAAAGATGTGAAATAAAAAGAACAAAATGAGTTCTTTCGCAAGGACTTTTTACTAATCGGAAATGTCAATATGGACAAATTAAAATTCCTGCTCAATACAAACTTCAGTCAAAATGTGTACATTCAGTTCAAAAAAATTAATGAAACTGTCAACATAAACAGAATTGAAATAGCCATTTATTTTTTTTTTTGCCTAGATCCTAGGGGCATAAAGACATTGCATTTCTTTTTACCTCCCAGCAATCCGCAGACAGAAGTTATCAGCCTTTGCTGATAATTTTCTCAATGTGTATTATTTGTACAATATAAACAACTTTTTTTTTTTTTGGCATTTCACCTTTAGAATGCTTATTTTTCCTCTTTTTTTCTTTTAAATTAAAGGGCATTTAGGTTAATATAATTGCAGAAATGATACATGAAAAAGACCTGTTATGCTTGTTATAGCTCCTCATCCTTTCAGTGTTACTCCCAAAGTGTAGTACGCTTTTATTGGACTCATTCCCTAGCGTATAATGCGTTAGTTTGGGTTTGTTCAGTGCAGTTCTGAAACGGCTTGAGCAACAGAATTCACACCTTTTTCTCTGGGAGACAAAATGAGGAGGAGCTGAGGTGTGTGCAGCACTCAGGGTTTCGGAGAGCCACTGGAATTGCTGGGACTACAGCCCAACAGTCTCATCACAGACCTGCTTTTTACCTCACCCAGAGGAGCAGAGGAGGGGGTTGTGTGTGTGTATTAGCTTTTGGTTTTGGATCAGAGGATCACCGATGCCACGCTGGGATGTCAGCCCGTTCTTGGGTGTGGGTCAGGGTCAGGCCTGGTGAGAGGACCCAGAGTGAGACATGGCCCCGGCACGCAGGTTCCGCAGCAGAGGAGCTCAAGTCTTCTAGCAATTGCTCATGTGGCCTTGCCCTCACCTACCTTCATCTTGAGGATTCCTCGACAGACAAGGAGTCTTTGTGTTATTGAGCAAAGTGGGGGTGGATTTTTCAGAGACTTGTAGCATGATTGGGCTGTGTCGTTCCTGACCACGTGGATAGTCCCTTGCCTAGTGTCAAGGTGTTGTTCCAGAGGGGAATGGACCTGAGCTTCTCCAAAAATATTTAAGTATTAAATTATTGAGTGGGCATCCGTCACTTAACAGGAAAAGGTTTAGGACAAAATGTTAGATTTTGGCAAACAAGTGTTTGGCATCTGACACTGACCTTTCAAATCTAAATTGGGTCACACAACCACCATTTCTCCTCCTTGGTAAAGAAAGGGCAGAGAGCGGTTTTCATGATATTACGGTTACGTTCCTACATCAACACACTTACATCAAGCCTTGTCCCGCTTACAGTTCTGTGAACCAGAAGCATGAAATCATTGAACTGTACCTGCACATTTGCAAGAAGTTTTGATCTCTGGGAGAACCGAAACCAGATTCATATTCTTAGCTGCAGACTTGTGAATCTGCAGGAACCAATGCTCTAACAAAATCCCACTAACCCTTTTTAATGAAGGTTGAGAGGTGCAAGGTTTTGTTTTCAGGGCTCGTACCAAGATTAAGGTAACCCATTATAATTAAATTTTAAATTCCTAGTGGGGAGTGAAGGGGTTAATATTTTCACATTCTCACCCTTATTGTTACGAACAAAGGTGGAAGAAAATATTTTTATTAATAAAACAATATGTCCTGAGACTAATGACACAGCTGAAAGCTCATAAAATTAGTTGCCATAAGACAGATTAAATTTAATGCAGATTGCATGGGGTTTTTGTTGTTTATAGTTGTCTGGCTTACATTTGTTTTTCTTCCTTTATATTCCTTTAAAGTAATGCCTTAGCGAGGTTCTGAGTTAAAAGCTGTTCTGCGCTCATTTTTACTTTTTCTATGAAGAACTGACAGATGCCTTAATAAAGAATGGACAGCTGGTTTATAGACAAAAAGGCACAATCAATTTAGGCTACAGTTTAAAAGTACATAAAACAGCTGTACCGTACTAATGAATTTTAATAGTTTTGCATCTTGCGCATCATACCATTCGAAATATCCATAATTAAATGTGCATTTGGTTAATGGAATCTTCCCCTTGAATCATTAAAAGGAGCAACTTGTACTTTTTCTAAAAGAATTCTCAGACATGTTTGGATAACTCTTTTGCTTTGGCTTGGGCTGGTTGCTTTTATATCACGGGGTTTTTTAAGTTATTTCAACTTTCAAAACATAATTATTCTGTATTGATTTGTTTGACATACAAAATGACTTCTTTTCAGTTCTGTCAGCATGTAGCAGTTGTTAGCTGTTTTCCCTTCTAATGTTGCCTTTGATTTCCAGAGCAGCAGTAACTTTGTGAATCACAAAAAGGCAACATAACCACTGAAATACATGGAGAACATACTGGGAAGAAGGGATGCTAAAAAACTTCATTTTCTGTTTGTACTAATACAAATGTGATGGTATGAAATGGATAAGAATAACAAAATCTTTAAGCTAATCAGAGGAATATAGATTGGGTACTATATTCAAAAGAATATTTATGCTCTACATTGAAAGCTCTTCTGTAGTGAACTCAGGTTCCAAAATTTCCTATTACAGATAGAGTGAGTGAGTCTGGCACCATTAGAGAGAAACACATCTAGACTATATCTCAGCAGTATGTTGTGTGTATGATTGCAGCAAGTGTAGAGGTAGACTAGTTGGCACTGGACAGCAATAACAGTTGTGAGCTGGTGGCCATGGTCTTTTGGCAGACACAGTTCAGGTTGTCCCAGTATCGTGAATTTTTGCCTGAAGGCTGAAAGAATTGATGTCCCTATCATGGGTGTCACTGCTAGATGGATTAAAGCATGTTCAAATAGCCTCCGACTCCAGACTTGATACTAAGCAGAAATGAATATAGAAGTGATTGATCATCCTTTAACCACAATATCCCAGCTGGGTGCAAAACTGGAAAGTACCCGTGTTTGGACCAACTGTACTTCCTGACTGTAGCCATTGCTTAATCAGCTAGGAGGGACACGTTGAGTACCTGCTGAGCTGGATGCCCATTACTCTTCCAGTGCCACCTGGGAAGAGTAGCAAGCAATTTGCTTGCAGTCCTTAGCTGTCCCTTTACTGTTTCCCTGCCTAGTGTCCCTGACTGTCTCTCCATACTGTCCACATCTTTTCCTTATACACATGTCAATGTGTGTGTATATATATATATGTCAGTACCCTCCCGCAGTGGTTTAGGACCCACATCTGCTCCCCCCTCTCTTTACAGAGACCTTCTGGCAGCGTAGTCTCTCACCTAGGGAGATCCAGTCTTTGGGTCTCTATTTATCTCAGTTGGGGCAGTCTGACAAACAGCCCCAGAGAATTTTGTTAGATCTAACAATCAGAGCTTTAAAGTCCACTCAAAAATAAAAAACAACTTCTAGTTTTTATACTGTTTATCTCCAGCTGCATTTATGAGATACTTCCAAAATTAATTTGGAACTTAATGAAATTAATATCATTTTGAAATTAAGCAGAATGGGTGGTTGTAACCACGTTTGCTATATGAAAAATGAAATTTCATGATTGGACCACTGCTTGGGAGTATCAGTATATCATGGTCGTTATGGGAAACTAATGACTCCCAAGTAATTAAAATTCAGTATTCTCTGCATTATCACCTATTTACTGTTCTATGTCCAGCTAGCTAGAGTGGAAGATTTACATGATGGTTTTACCTCTGTTAGTTTTCAAGGTAAGGTCAGGGCTGCACTTCAGAAATACATCTCCAATTATTCCCACGTATCATGCTTTGCTTTACATCAATATCAGAGCATGTAAGTTTGATTTCTTTGAAATAAAACTGAGCCACAAGGGCCACCTTGAGAGCACACCTAATGAACTCTAGCCAACAGGCATTCATTCCATGGGGCCAAAATTTTTTCAGAGAGTCCCTTCCCTAAAATACACACAGTATGGACATCTGGTCTTCAACACCAACTGTTTTGCTTTACAGCTCCATTTCTGCTGTACTGCACTGCATTTTAAAGTGGGTGTAGGTGAACTCACCTCACATCCAAACTATGGCCTGGGGCACGGGTGGTGAGCATATTGAGGAGTATGTTGGAGGAGAAAGCTTGGACCTATGGTTTGTGGATTCAAAGGGATGGGCTAAGTATGTGTATGACTATGCTTATTCAGTCAAAATATGCCCCGACTTATCTCAGCATGTAGACATAAAATTTTATTTCGTAAGCTCTTCTGAGCTTTTCTTGACAGGAAAGGAGAGGTATGATATCTTCATCCTTCCCAGGCTGGTATCTAAACAGCTTTATCCACCATAAATTGGAACATCCCTGAGAATATCCTTGCTGATACAGGACACCACATGGTAATCACCACTTGAAAGACAGAAATTGCCACTGTAAGCTATCCACAGATTCAAGGATTGCATTGATAGTTTACATTAAGTAAAATGAGGTAGTACACACAGTACTGATAGAGTATGAAAAAAATCCCACAATCTTAGGACAGCCCCATCATGTCATCTGTCTGTGCAGGTGAATGCTGCATTCTGTTTTGTGCAGTAACATAGCTTTAACTACCAGAACAGAATAAAAGTGATTGCGTCCAACCTGAACAAGTCAGTGGGGGACATGAAAGCTTAAGGAATTTAATTTCTAGGGAAACGAAAGACCAAAGTTCCTTAGGCAAAGGACTGAAGTGATCCAGGGAGAGGAAACAGTGCTGGATTGGTACCTGGGTTTAGCTACACAGCCTTGGATGCTAAAAACAACGGACTCAAGAAAGATGTGGCTTTATGACATACTATAATTCTGTCTGCCTTCCAGGTTAACCCCTTCTTGTTCCACAAGCAATAAATTACCGTCAATAAATTACAGTCAAATTTTCTTCCAGGCAGTTTGGACTCAATGTTTTCAACCTGTATTTAGTTTGGAAGGATACTTGCTGTTGTCGGGTCTGAAGAAGGGTTTGTGTTTCAGCAAACTTGCCTGCTTTTCCCCCGTGACATCAGATGGTCTAATAACAGGGATTATTCCTCCCCACAAATCTTGCCTTACTTCAAAGGAAAGGGCAGAAGTGCCTCATGTTGTCACAGGTGGTAGTAATGAAAATTGTATGCATGCTGGATGTTGATGATTAGCTTTGATGAACTGCTAAATTTCACAAAGTTTATTACTATCTTTATTTCCTAAATAAATAAAGGTTATTTCCTACCTTTCTTCATAACTCATAAATGATCTCTTATGTCTCTGGTGCTAGCTGTTATGAAAACAGAGGGAACTAGCCTATTAAGTACAGTTTAATTCTTATTAGCTTAAAAAGTCTTAAATTTACCAGGTGGGGGAGGAAGGCAGGGGGATTGGCACCAGACTTCTGGAAATCAAAGTCTCAAGATTAAATCCTTTGTTACTATCACTTTTTCTATTGACACATCCCCATGACTAGCAAGAAAGTACAGTGGCCTGGTTTTGAAGGACCCTTCCCATTAACGTCCAACAGAAAGGATTTTCCCAAATCTTCAGGTCTTTCCAGTAATGACATGTCCCCTATAAAAAAATTAATTCCTTTAGTTGTAAATTCTGGTGAGAGACAAAACCGTTTTCTAATAAATCATACATTGTACCTTATCATCCCAGAGAAAAGTCAGAAGCAGCCAGGCAGGAAAGGTACATGTAATATTTTCCTCTTTCCTTCCATTCTCTTAAGGCTCCTAATTATTAAGACTTGGAAAGTGAAGTTTCTTTGTGTCAGATACACCTGGTCGTTGAATGCGTGATTTGACAAGGTGTGAAATGTGCCAGCTGTATGCTAACTTGTCAATAATTGTTTGATATCCATCAAATAAGAGCTATCCTCAGGAGGAGCTCTAGGCTGTGGATCCCAGATAAACAAAGCCATCTCTGCGTTGTTCCAAGTCCTTGAGGAACAACATCTGAGAGCCTAGTTCTTTATTGGCTAGCTATCCAGAACTCCTTACGTGACGTCAGCTCACAGGATCAGTAAGCTTAGTTTTCGGAGGTACCCAGTTCTTCCCAGGCATGGAGCTGGGGCAGTGAATTGTATTTCAGTGAGACCTGAGTGTCTGATTTGTGAGTCTCTTCCTCCTACTCTGCAGGTCGGTTTTCACCTTAGGTGCCTAGTACCGAGTTCCAGTGTCCGCTCTGGGGAATGAAGCCTTTAATCTGTGTACCATAGCTAAGACTATTATGCTGAAGCCCAAAGTAATCCACTGGATATAGTTTAGAACAGTTATGTTGTAGGTATATATTGGAAATGTGAATTAGAAAGTTGAGCTGAGCAGTGTTTAATGAATATCTTAATGATGTACATCATGTTAAATACTGCAGTTGATATGTTTGAGTGAGTTAATTTTAAAGCTGGTTTTAATGAATAGGAGAAAACAGATTTATCATAAACAGAATGAAAACAATTAATTTTCGTTGACTATTGAAATAACAAACACATATATGCTTGCTGATTTTCTTGAAGCACATCTGTGTGCTTCAGGTCTGACAACAGTGAAGAAATAGGAAAAATAAGTGTCTGCTGAGAAATGGGCGGAAGCCGTCACTTTTCGAAAGCAGAAGATCACCATGTCCTTTCTAACATCACTGAATTGAGAAAACTACGTTATACAACTTCTCTAATCCCCAAGAGATGCAACCTCTGAATCCAGCTTAATAAAAGCCTATTAACACAGAATGTCATTTTGCATTATGCAATCAATGTAAGGGAAGGTATTAACATAGGGACACCTCATAGAGATTCTTGCAGAAACTGTAAGCAACATTTCTGTATCTAATTGGCTACTCAAATGGAATTTTAAAATGCAGATTCCATCTAGTTTTAAAATTAACACTGCTAGAAGAAAGAACATTGAATAGGCTGCAAGCATGTCAATAACAAGTAAAGCGGTATAGCTAGGGGAGATCTTAAATTACATTTTCTCTATGACATTCCAGAGAATTTATCTACTGTAAATTACAAAATATCAGCTCTTTGTGTGCCAGCTGAAACTCACATGAGAGTCTTCTAAGAGAAGGAGAAAACCCAGTTTGCTGTTTCAACTCCTGCAAATAAATTATAAGTATCCGGTAATCATCCCTTTAAAAGACAAGAATATCAATAGTACACATGTACTCCATAATAAATAGAGAGCCTCATAGCAAATATTGTGTCTGAGTTTGAGAGAAAAATCCAGTTTCTTACGTTCATACAGAGAGATTTTTGTTGGTTTAGTTTTGAACAGGCTGAGAGTCTTTGTAGCTCAGTGTACTTAATCAACCCGTGATGGTAAGATTACACAGTGTAAGAATATTAAACTTGTTTACCTTGTTGTTTAAATGAAAGGATACTGACTTGTAAACCTAAGCAAAGTAGTCTTCCTTCCACTTCTACCCCCGTAAGAAACAAGACCGTATCTTCTGGGGGTAATTTCCTTGTTCATCAGTTAGAAGAGAGAGGTGCGACTGATGCTCCAGACTTAAACTGCCGGGGAACACTCCTGGGTCTCCAGCTCCCAGGTAAATGTAACACGGCACATCGCTGCATTTGCAGAGACTGCAGGCTGTCGTAAAGGGTATTGTGAAAATACGGGCTGCAGCGAGTTTAGATCGTAACAGATACATAAAGCAAGATAAGAATAATAGGAGGGAGTCTCAAGGCACAAAAAAGAGAAAAGCTTGAAGCAACAGGAGTATGCTTAAGTCCTCAAAGTAAATAAAGTACTCAGCTTTTATTCCATTCTAAAGTAGGCACCTGAAGATCTAGGCAAAACTGTCTTCTCTACTGGATCAGAAAACAATGGGTTAGTTTGGTTTTCTTTCCTTCCACCTGCATTTGGGAAAGATTAAGAAATGAGCTGTGCAGTGGGAAACTGACGGTTTGCCTGCTGATGTGATAGGAGCACTGGCGTCTGCTGTCGTACCTGTCATATCTCCATCCGCGTGCCTACCGCTGTGCCTTAGAGCATATACCCTCAAGGCATGAAACTGGTTTTCTCTTCTGCGTTCACGGAGTGCCAGCAATGGCGCCTTGCTCCTGGACTGGTAACAACGTGCTGGCGTGCTGCTGGTATGAACTGGGCCTGTGGAGGCTTAAAGGAGGCTTCTGTTTTTCAGAGGAAGTCTCGAGTGCGGAGTTCAGCCTGTGGAGGCTTCAATGAACCCTGAACTTCTACTGAAAAATGGCTTCAATGGGTTGGGACTGGTCTGAATTCTTCTCAGCCTGACTTTCAAGCAAGAGGATGCTTAGGTGTGCTTGATACAGGGAGATGCAGTTGTGATGATTCTGAAGGGCAAAGAGGTAGGGGAATCCCACCCCCACAGCTTCTGCTATCCCACCCTAATGATGCTCGTCATTCCTCCCCCCAGATGGAGCTGGTCCCTCAAAAGCATCAAGGAACAGCATCGTAAAGACCGCTGCATGTAGAGGTGGATACGTAGAGGTCTAACATTAGTGATATTACCTGATTGCTTTGCAGAACTTTGGGCTGTCGTTCAATGACTGACCATTTACTTTCGCTTCTTCCCACCTCAGTTTCTTCACAGCCATCCCGTCCCAGCTGTCTTTTTATCTTTCTGCACAGCTAAATGTTTTATGCCCTTTATATATATCTAATCCGGAGATGACTTTGCACATCGGCTGCGAGAACGCAACCCCCTGGAAAGCTGAATTGGAAAGTCTCTGCACAGAGGCATGGTCTGAAGAGATATCTGATTTACTTTTTAAAGCTGTGAAGTCCTTCAGAATAAAGGCTCCAGTGGACCTGCTTCTAAAACTTCTGAGGCTGCTAGTTTAAAACATCACCACTGGTATCAGTGAGAATGGTTGTGAGACGAGCTGTGAAAACCAAAGAATTGCCAAAGATTTTTAGAATCAGTGTGGTCTCATCATAGGAATGTATGGAAAACATAAATATTTTTATCAATGCCAGTTAACTACATCGTAAATTACTAACTAAATACAATTTTTGCCTTTATTTTAATAGATACTATTAACCTTTTTGCAATGATAGATATTGATTTTTTTTCTGCAGATTGGGTTTTCTCTGCAGATGAATCCGAGATGTGTTTCAAAGTTACACTATTGATTTAACTTACTATGAAAAGCTTTGTCCATACATACAGTGTGCTATTAATTGCTCAAGGATATTCCACATATGCTATGGCATGGACTTATCAAGACGTAATTACAAAGGTAACCTTAGTTCTTAGCTTTCCATGGCATATGAATGTACGTTTAATAGAAAAATATAGAAATTAATGGTCAAATTGTTACTAATTTTCATAGCATAATTTGCTTTATATTTGATATTTCATTTAGCTCTGCTAAATATAATACACTATATCATATGTAGTATTTAGAAAGAAATATTTTAATTTCAACATCAGATTGATACCCATATTGTCACTAATACTTGCAAGAAATAATGAAATGCAGATAGCTTTAGAGAAAGAGCAAATGAAAAAAAGTCCTCAACCATTGGTTAGTTTAGAATACGAATATTTCATATTTACATTACCAGTCAAACTTAGGATTCCTAAATTAAAACAATTTTCAATGTTTTGCTTTTTTTTTTTGGTGCGAGAAAATGATCTTTAATTATATCTCCATCTCAGTTTTTATTACTTTCTTCTGTTGTAAAAGAAATATTTTTTAGTTAGCATGTAGAAAGTTTTAATATAATCCCAAATATGTCTGGCTGAAAGTCTGCAATATTAGATAGGCATAGACAGCTATCTTTGAACCAGCTAGCTTTCCCTTACACATTTTTAGGAATATGTAAAAGGTGTTTAGAGGCATTCACGTAAGAAGCTATTTTGGAAGGCTCTCAGTCTGCATTATCTACCAACTTGTTCAGAGTTACATTATCAAGAAGAGGAGAGAGGTTCACTGACACTTTGGACATATTCCATTATCCTTTTAACGTCAGGCTAATATTAGAAACAGAAATGCATTTGCCAAGTGTCTTTCAAGGCATTTATCTGCCTTTACCTCCTTCCTAGGAAGCATTTTTACAACAGTACGACTATTTTTTTTCCTTCAATAAGCCATTCCTAACAGCAGAAAAAGAGTTTAGAAAGAGATTATAACAAGGAAGATGAGCTGAAAACTCAAATGCGTTTTCTCTAAAGGCTTTTTCAATCTGATTTTATCAGTCACAGGAAGCAGCAAAAGAGATGAGAATTCTCTCTTCTTGCTTGAAGTAGGACTACAGTTAATAGGTGGGTCCACAGTCCAGTAGATCTCAGAGTGAAAATATTTTCATCTAAGGTATAACCTCTATTTTTCTTCTACAAATTTCATCCTATTGATCTTAGTCACATCATTTTGTGCTGCATTGAAATAATTATTACCTTACAAGAATAACCTCCCTGAGTGTTTTTAGACTTTTTTTCTTTACTTTTCACTTAAGAAGATACATGGCTGTTTCATTTATGGCCCGTCCAACAAAGCATGTATGATAAGGCTGAATATTGAACCATGTGAGTAGGACTGTTAACCATGATGGTCAATGATGAACATGATATATGCAATATGCGTACATCTTAAAACATATTTGCATTTTTAAGGCTGTTATCTGTACCCTTAGCTGATTTGCCATCCTTATCCTTATTATTGTTACTTACATAGAGCTCTCTCCAACACAATATTTTAGGTAATGTTACACTGGGAAGTGGTTGAGTCATTCCCGATGTGGCCACAACAGAGTTATATACACATATTACTTCTCTGATATTTGATTGGAACTTTCATCTGTGTTTAATGTAGAGTCCCACACTATCTTAAGTCACTTTCATCTTAATATGTTAGCATTTATTTGGCCTCTTTTGAAATTCATTATTTGTGTTTTCAATTAATATTCTTCCTAACCAGCAATCTGCAGCGGGTTTGGTTTGTTATGTCTATGAAAATGTTCTTAGTAAGTAATTTTTAATTCACAGTCCCCTGCCCAGACACCTCTCAGGAAAATGAAATCTGTTATTTGTGTATCTAATACAGGGGTATATCGAGGAAAAATGGTTGTCTGTCGTCAAGACATTCAAAAGTCACAGGACCTGTGGCTATTTCTGGGAAAAGTAACCCATGGTTTAGCCAAAAGCAAAATAACATCTTATTTCAGGAAGGTCTAGATAATCAAGATTTCCAACTCCAACTACTTCCAAGCAGGCAAGATAAAATCTTTTACTTAAGATTAAAGCAGGGATTAGACAACTTTTCTGAGTTAGGGTAAGATCCTAAATGTATGAAGGCTTAGCTCAAGACACAGGTGAGTTTTCTAACATTTTGTTTAACTTTGGTTTTTGAGTGTCTCTAACTCAAATTTCTGACTTGGAATGAGAATGCTAAAATATTCAAAGACTAAGATCTCTGGTCTGTTTCTTTCAAAGTGAGAAATCTTAGATGTTTTGGGTATATATCCAGACTCCTGAATATTTTTCTTCATTGAACGGAATTAAGCCTCCAAGCACTTTGAAATGTGTCCATCAGTAGTTCTTCTCTTCTAAAAACCTCCCACTTTCAACTTGTTTTCTATCACTCAGACGAACCGGAGCTCACTGTGGCTCAACAAACATGAAGCTGTAAATTTGGTGAAGAATATTACAGCTGCTGTCCCAGCTTTCTCTTGAAGCTTACGGAAGGTCAGAGGGGAGCACGTAGCCTTGCCTTAGGATTATACAATAAGTGCTCATACGAATATATGTGCCTCTGTTTACTGGCCTTTACAAAAATGATTGATGTTTTATTCCCAGCCCAAATCTATCAGTTCTTTCAGAAGCTGTTACTAAATTCTTGTCAGAACCATACACAGGCAGGTGCATTAAATTCCCCACCCTTATACTTCAGCCACTTAACAAGTAGCAAAGACAGCATAATAAGAATAGCTCCTCTTCAGTTTGCAGCCCTTTAAGTGTAACCTCCTGAACGTATTAATGAATTTTATGAATTAATTACTTCACAGCTGCCATGATCCTTAATCTGAAAGTTACTACAACAGATGTATTTCTTAGTAATACTCCCAAGTCTCTATTTGTACGCACTAGGATGACCTCAGTCTTGCCAAAGCATATATTTTATTTAACTCTTCAGAATAATAAATTTTTTTCCAAAATCAAGATATTGATTGATTCTTGAATAAGAATGCGCAATAGCTTCTGTCGTGGTTTAACCCCAGCCAGCAACTAAACACCAGGCAGCTGCTCACTCACTGCCCCCCCCCCCCAGTGGGATGGGGGGGAGAATCGGACAGAAAAAGGTCAAACTCGTGGGTTGAGATAAGAACAGTTTAACAGAATAGAAAGGAAGAAACTAGTAATGATATTAATAATAAATGACAATACTAATAAAAGGATTGGAATATACAAAACAAGTGATGCACAGGGCAATCGCTCACCCCCCGCCGATGGACACCCAGCCAGTCCGCGGGCGGCGATCCCCCGCCCCAGTCCCCCCAGTTTCCATACTGGACACGACGTCCCACGGTCTGGAATACCCCGCTGGCCAGTTGGGGTCACTGCCCCGGCTGTGTCCTGGGCCAACTCCTTGTGCCCCTCCAGCCTGCTCGCTGCCTGGGCAGGGGAAGCTGGAAAATCCTTGACTTGGTCTAAACACCACTCAGCAACAGCTGAAAACATCAGCGTGTCATCCACATTCTTCTCCTATTGAACCCAAACCACAGCTCCGTACCGGCTGCTGGGAAGACACTTAACTCCATCCCAGCTGAAACCAGGACAGCTAGATACTGGCCAGTCTTGAAAACTGCAATTTTTACTTGCTAATAGGAACTCTAGTTTTTGTAACTAACCTGCCAAAGATTTTATTTTCACCAAGCACTGTCAAACTTCTCACAAATCAGATTATGTCTATACTGTCTATCAGAGTGGGAGAGTTCCTTCGTGTCACCAGTCTCTAATGTCACTACTGTGACAATGATATTTTCTCAGGCCAAAATTGTGCCCAGACCATTGTAACAAATTCTAAAAAAACCTGAGATGCTGTAAAATCTGCTTCTAGGTGCTGAAAGTTACAGGATAACCTAAAGGATTACTTCTGGTATGTTCTCAATTACGGGTCTCCATGTAAAAAAGGTGTTAAGTTGGAATTCATAACTGGAACTCAGAGAGAGTTGAGAAAGGGAAATGAAGACTGGAAAAAAGATTTGAAGTTAGGTAAGAAGGAAGATGGACAAGCATGGGATTATGATGTAGGGGAATGGAAGGGTGGGAAGGGAAAAGAGGGAGGATAGGATGATCAGAAACCTCCATCAGAGAGAAAGTGGTTAATTAATGGCAAGCAGAGGAAAGGCATAATCTTCCTAATAACAACTTTTACCCAATATGTATAATGGAAGCCAAGATTCCAAAGCCACATAACAGAAAGCTGCATAGGAAACCCAGGCTTACAGCCTTGCTGAGGCGTTATATGGATGTCAGTGCAATGATACTTCTGCTTTTCTATTTTCTGGCTGTTGCTAAATCTTGGAAAGTGCACATGCAAAATCTCAGTAAAAGTCTCCCCCACCCCCCCCCCCCCCCCGCCC
>JANZLQ010000013.1:1005818-1019895 GCA_026212715.1 Elanus axillaris | reverse complement strand
CTTGGAGCCGGCTGGCCTGGGCTCTGTCGGACACGGGGGAAGAAGCTTCCAGCAGCTTCTCACAGAAGCCAGCCCTGCAGCACCCCTGGCTACCAAAAACGGGCCACACAAACCCAATACAACAGGAGATATAGTATAAGTGTTTTCTTACTGAACAGTCCAGAAAAACTTCCTAGACACAAATAAAGTTGTCAAGCTGCAGACATCTAAGGGACGGTGGAAGATCAAATAAGCTTTTTGTTGAAAATGCAAATGTTGTTTTCTCAGTATGAGATAATAAGCTGCTCTGGGTAGGAGTGCAAGAAAACTTCTGAGGGAATCTTTGAGTCACTGCCAAGACAGAATTACACTCTGTGTTCCATCCACAGGCGCTTGCTACGTGTTTGGTACAACAACTACGATACTGTTAAATAAACACTTATATTCTAAAGTCCACAATGGCCGTTATAGCAAAACATGTGGCTGTTGTCCTACTGTAAGCAGATCGATCCACCAGGTCTGGTTGAATAAGGATAGTTTTGAAGGGTCTCCTCTGAGTCTCCTTCCTAGCTCGATTGACTCTGATCACACCCCATATATATTCTGGGAAATTCTGTCGTCTTCTTTTGGCAGCATCCATCTGCTGTGAAGATTCTGCTGGGTCTCTAATGGGATGTATCAGTTCCACTGTATTAACCAGGCAGTTCTTGAAGCAAAGGCAACTCCATTAATCCAAGCTACATTTTTCAAAGGGAGAAAGGCAAAGGTTTCCTTCTAATAACAAAACCCTGTCACTGAGGAGACAATAGTGTTAGCTTATCATTCTTTGTTTCCAATGATTGCTTCAAATTATGTGTTCTCTTTTTCACATGTAACGATAAAAAGGAGAATTTTACAAAATGATGGCATCTAAGTCAAGACTGTGGATAGAAAACTTGCCAGCAAGATGAGTTCCAGGTTACCAAAAGCAAAAATAGATATAGACAAGTAAAAAATGTATTTGGTCACTCATAACTGTGAAAGACTTTCTCTATAGTTTTTTGCAAATCCCATTTGTAGTACTTGAATATTGGTTCACCATTAATCTCCATATGGGGTAAACTTTCGGGCTCAGACCGATGGGTATACAGTGCCTCTTTTGTTGCTTTCCTTTTTGTGGAAGGTGTGAAACAGTGTGAGTGCTCAGAAAACTCATCTAAACTGTAGACCTAAAAGGTTTTGCACAAATTTTAATTTTTTTCTTCTGCTGTTAAAAGTTTCTTACGGTGCATATTGAAAATCCTGAGAAAATCTTTCTTTTCATTCTTGCATGCCAGTAAAACAGGGTTGTAGATTGGATTGTCGAAGGAGATTTGCTTTGAACAGTTCCCAGTAAGAACAAATGATAACAAGATTTAAAGCATTAAAAACTCCTAGACTTTTGTGGGCCAAGTGAGAGCTTAACTGTTTTGAAATTTCTGACCTTAGCTGTTCCTGTAGAACTCTAGAAAGGCTTATACTGTACTTGTTTTTATAACTCATTTTGGATGAGCTCTGCAGTATTACTTTTTGCTGCTAAGAGGTGACACCAAAACATCTCCAAAAGTTCATTGCAGTGAAAAGGAACCCTCCCAATTCCTTGTATTAATTTTTTATTACATTATAGGTATATATTACAGATTACATTATAGGCAGAATTACAGGTGATGTCTCCAGTTTGCAGGAACAGAGCTCAACATTACATTTAAACTAATGTAACGTGAAGTAATTTGATTAGTTGTTCTTTTTCGAGAATGGTCTCAGAAGCAGCACAATGTGGGGGAAAGCTAACTTTGTTGCTTCATACATTTTCAGGAATGTAGTATATACATCAAGGTGTTGCCTCAGAGTATTAAACAAGAAAAGTACCTAGAAATACCGCTACCTTGCTCCCCATCCACTTCACAGGCTCCAGATTCAACTGTATTATGTGCAAAAATATGTAATTGTAATTAGACTTCACAGAATTTAAAGCCACTTCTGTGTTGAACTCAACAAGCTGAGTTGAGCTACTTGCCTTTGTGCTATTACAATAATTCTTCCCTCCAGCAAATTCTATTCAAACTTCAAGTGTTGATAAGAAGCTTCCGTTCTGAAGGCAAAGACTTTGTTTGAGCACTTAGCAATATTAATATAAACACCTGTCAAACTTCCTCCTTGTTCCCATTAATTGCCTGAAGTA
This sequence comes from Elanus axillaris, assembly GCA_026212715.1. Taxonomy (NCBI): domain Eukaryota; kingdom Metazoa; phylum Chordata; class Aves; order Accipitriformes; family Accipitridae; genus Elanus; species Elanus axillaris. Next base: position 1,017,716 of record JANZLQ010000013.1, on the reverse strand, counting down.
TCAGACTTTACAGATTTTTTGCTTCCTATATATTTAAAATACTTCTTCATAGTTCCCTTGTTGCGTTTGATGTTTCATTTATGATGATATATTTGCTTATCAGTGCTGTGTTTAATTATGGCTAGCATTCATAAGCTTCTCTTTGTAATACAGTATGTTACGCTGATATATGCATCGATTCTTTTTTTGTTAGTCTACGACACTTGTAGCAAAAAGTATTGCAAGATTATCCAATTTACAAAGTTAGCCTCTTACACACACTATCTACCTCTGATGACACCTATTATACACCTGGAAAGGCAATGAACTTCCTTTGATTCAATATTAAGCCCAAAATTGAAAAGAGAAAAATGTTGGCTTTTGGTTTGAACTACAGTCAATATCAAAATCAAAGCTGTTATAACCTGGAATAAAGTGCTTGGTGTGTTGTAGTCCAGTTTCCATTTTTAGTTTACCTATGGCTATTTTTCTTTTGCAAATTTGAGTTTATAATCTGTATTCTTAAAAACAGGCTCTGTTTACAAAACAAATATCTTTGTGAAACCACTATAGCACTAATTTATATTTTCTCTTTGCTAGGGAACTTGACCGGCTACGTAAGGGTGAAAAAAAGTCAAAGTATTAAGAACAGGAAAATGGACAATAAGCAGGAATCACATTTTCTTCACTGCAGATCATAAAAGTCTTTTAATATCTATTTTTTATATTTGATCAGAGAAGACTGTTTCTCATCCGCTTTGTTTTCATACTGTGTCTGAACTCATCCGTACTCATAAAAACCCTTTTCCCAAACTTTTAATTACCTCATTTGTCAGTAGACAAAAAGTTTTTCATTTGATTGTCAAGGCAGTCTTGGTAAATGTCATATTTATGGCAATTTCAGAAACAAGTAGCCTTAAAATTTCAAGATAGCACTAATCTGAAGATATTATTAATTCCCTTAAACCTGCTGAATTGAATCTATATACTAGAAATTGCAGGCTAGTCATTAATTTGACAAATGCCTAGAGAGGACTATGGATATATATTTTTCTTCTTTTTAGGATTTAGCTCAAAATCTACTAAGTGAATTCCATATTTTTTTTTCATTCAATGGAAAGATTCTCTTCTTGGATGCAACAGCAGAAAAAAGGTGAGACTTTTTATCCCCTTTGGACAAATGTCCTGCAGAGGTTAATAGAGATGCCATTCTTTAAATAATCCGTAGTGCTTGCAGGACAATTCAACATTGTTCTGAATTTTTTTGGAAGAAAGTTCCTTTTGTTATTCTTAAAAACAAAGTTTAAAAACGTTTTTAAAACATCTTTTGCAAAGTTTTGGAGCTGTAACAGTGACAATTTTCCTAAACTCACCACCTGAAAAGTCTTCTCACCAGCAGAGCAGATGGCAACATGCACAGGATGCTTGCAGCGTTGTTGTTGTCCAAAACCCTGCTTTGATTAATTTAGTGCCATTTACTAAAGGCTAGCCAAGACTTCCATGTCTTTTGAAAGGGATGGTTAATGTTTTTTTCCCTGGGGTGGACCTGTACTTAGCTTCAAAGATCTTTTTAAACTTAAAATTCCCACTGAAGCGCTTAATCTTCAGCAATTTACCCAGACGCGTTTATCATGTCAGGTGTATTTATAATGCCAGGGAAGCGAGTTGCAGTCCTTCGGGCAGAGCTTAGTAGAATATTGGCGTTCCTTGGAAATATTGTGGAAAGACCCATCGTGCGACCGCCCGAGAAGCAGGAAGGCAGTTCTGGGTCCAGACTCCTTTCCAGTGGTCTGGCACAAGATGACAACAAGCAGGTCTGGAGGCAGGGAGAGAGAATCTGAACTGGGACAAAAACCAGGCCAGCGGAAGAGCTTGCCAACCTGATGCATAAGTAAGAAGGTGGAAAAAAGAAATGCCACCTGTCAAAACACATGCACGGGCAAAGGAGTTTCTGGCAGAGAGAGCAGCAACGGGAGGAAATGAGCTTGCAGGAGGTAGAGAGCACTGTTCTGTTTAGCAGGCAGGTTGGGAGATTTCGGTGGTTTGTAACAGGTGGTTCTAACTACCTGCTTTTACTACAGGTCTGCATCTTTTCCCTTTTTTTTTTAAGGCTGTAGCATTCTAAGGACAATGTCAGTCATCTAACGTAAGATACTGCATAATCCGGGCTGCAGAACTCAGTGATTCCTGTAGTACTGCTGAAACTTGGATTATGGCACATTTTAAAGAATTAGGACCAATACTGGTTTAAAGTTTTCAGGTGATGGCTAGGAATATGATGGAACACTATGAAGCTTTTTTATAGCTAGTTAGCTTTTCTTTTAAAAAATAAGGGCCTTCTGGCTTGTCTAAATATATCTGAATTTGGACTCCAGCTTCTGCTTCTTAAAATGCCTCTTTCTTTTTAGACCGAGAAGCCCTTTTTTAGCAGAAAACCTTCTCGCCCTTTAGGTACTCATTAGCCTTGCTAAAATTAACACTTGAAATGCTCTTGGATACATTCAATAGAGAGAAAGGTTGCAACTCTCCACAAGGAAAATTTTTCCAGACCTCACATACTGTTGTAGTAATTTTTTTTTGTCAAAATATTTAATTTTGTATTGTGTTTTTATTTTGTCAAAATACTTTTAAATGTATTTTTTTTTTGCATTTCCAAGAAGAAACTCTGGTGACTGCACAGTGCCTAAGAGAATGACTTGACACTTCAGCCTTTCCCAAAAATGCAGGCTTGAATATAAATCTTCAGGTTTATCACTCTGAATTTTAGGCAGATAACTAAGGACAAAGTAGAGAGGAAAGGCAGCTCCAGAAGACTGTTCAGTCTATATAAGGTCTGATTTGGTGATATCTCCTGACTATATGTAGGGCATAAATGATAAATTTCAAACACCTGAGTTCAGGTTTTACTGCCAGCCATTTTATACTTTCACCTCGACCATTAATAAAGGTGAGGAATAAAACACGGCTAGCAATGGATATAAAGTCCAGGAATCTCTCAGAAACACCTCACTTGCATGTTGGTTATTAACGGCAGATAATTCAGGTTATGCTACCGTAAAATCTTTTGTACTACATCTATCCTGGTTTCTTTTTGTCATCTTCCTGTCCGATTACATTTGACTGAATCAAGTTTTTTGTTCTCTCGTAATACCAACACCATAATACCAACGCTGTTTCCCTCCGGTGCTTAAGAACTTTCGGCTGGCCTGGGAGCTTGAAGAAGTCCCTTTAAGCTCTGACAGTTGTTATTTTTTGGTCCCACACATTCAAAACACGTTTTATCTTTAGCACTTGCTCTTTGGCACATTTTGCAGTTACGGATGAAATAACTGAAATGTAAGCCAAAATAGCTCTGTAAAGTGTGACATCATCCAACTTCTTGGTTCTTTTGCTTTTCTTGCTTTGATTTTTAGTGTGTCTTGTCCGTAGCCTCCGATTTGCATTTAGCTATTGATTCCAGTAATCTGAACTGTTAAAATCTTTCAGCAGCTTGGCCTAACGAGGTATGAAGGGCTGCCGTTAGGCATCTGGTGACGCAGTAGTGCCAGGGAGAAGATCTGCTGGGGAGCACGCCTCAGAAGAGAAAGTATCTTGGAGGTCTTGTTCCTTTGGATTTCGAGCTCTACCTGCTGCTGGAGCATTTTAGCCTTCTGGGGAGGGATGGACTGCCCCCAATGAAAAAAAAAAACCAACCAAACCAGAAACCCCCAAAACCAAAAGACACAAACCCCAGGAGCTTTAAAACATCTTCAGAAAAAAAACCCGGGGATGTATGATTCAGAGTTTCTAGTTCTCCTTGTGCGCAGCACAGAGAACGTCCAGCAAGGATGGATCCCACAGTGCACAGAAAAAGGTGGAGACTGGTAAGTGCGTACCTGTGCTGGCAAGTCGTAATTGCACATTTATAATGGGGTTTGATACAACAGGACGCATCTGTGGCAGAAGAAAAAAACCTGGGAACTTTATACTGTATTAGCGAGTCCTGCCTTACTCAGTCCTACCAGGTTTGACACATCACAATCACTTACGTTGTATAATCTGACATCCTGACATAATGAGAGCTGATCTGTCACCCTAATGCTAGGCCTACGCTGAAAAATGAGAGACGACGTGGCTCATAATATCAGAGCTGAGATTACTGTGGCTTTCAGTAACATGCTCTTTCCAATTAAGATCATAGTCAAGCTGTGCTAAACGTACATGCATGTGAATACGGTCAGTCTTATAATCACCTGCTTTTATAATTACAACTACATTAGGCAATCTTATGAAGAAATTTTACAGCGTTTAGTCGTAAGGCAACCAAGTCGTAAAAAATGCAGAAAGGCATACAGAAATTGTTATAAGTACTTAATGGTCAAGAATAGATTTGCTGTAGTTTTTTTAAGCCATCTGATGGGGTTCCATAGTGAGAATCCAATGCTACATAAAATTCCAAAACATTGATTAAAATGACTGACATGTCATTTCATTTTATATCTATCAAGACTAGCCACTCATTCCCGAAGACTCCAAGGCTATGTACAGTCTTAGGTTTATTCACCCATGCAGGACAGTATTAGCATTCCCCGTGGAGAGCATAGACATACTTGCAGTAAATGCATGGACATTTTTAGAACGTATCTGTCATTGTTCCTTTGTGTTATACTGTTGCCAACATGGTAGAAATACAGCAACTTATCGCAATTACTCTTACGTTACAGCTATGACAGTTGAAACGAACACAAATTTTGAAAAGCATTTTATTCATCCCTTTTGCCAAAAGCTTCTAAAAATCTTTTATTGTTGGCCTGTGACCTTGCAGAACGTGATTGACTCTCTGAGAAATAAAAGGTGCAGATTTTCCCTCTCATACCTCTGAGCCCTTTCAGCTCCCATTACCGTCAGGGACAGGCGCGGGCTTTTGGCACCTTCTACGCAATAGGTCCTACGTGAAGATCTCTGCAGTCTAAGCTGTGCAGCGCAGACCCGGGAAGAAACCCTTACTGGGGAAGGGATTTATGGTTGTATCCCCGGGATCAATGTTCTGTTTCTCTTTGCATTATACAACCTGCCAGGAATAACGTCACGCGTAGCTGAAGTCTGCTTTACTCCAGCTAGTAATATCTGTAACTGTTCTGTGCGTGCTTACTTGGTTTTTCAACTAAAAGCTGGACTAGGCAGTGCAATTCAGCTGCTTATCCTTTAGTAACTAGGGAATATTGATAAATTTTGTTTAGTAAACACTTTGCAGCAAAAAGAAAGAAGTTTTCCCTCTCAGACCGAAATTATAAAGAAGAAAACAGGTTTTATATAAACCATTAAACATATGAACCCATGAAATTGAAAACGTAAGCTCAGATCCCTCTGGTGAAAATAAAAACATTTTCAGGAGAAACACCTTCCGTAAAAATAAAGAAAGATAATTTTGACAAAATGAAATAAAATCCATGCAGCAGGTACAATGGGGTTTTCAGCCACTAGAACTTATGGCCTGGAAACTACTGCACAAGGAGAGAAGCTAATATAACACTTTGTGCTGACCTGCCTCGCTCTCTCCCTGTGCAAAATTCACACTAGAGAAGGGGGCACGCCTTTGTCAGAAAGATTCATTTGCAGAATCATCCTGTCAGGGATTTGGTCGTATAGCTTTTCTGTTTCTCAATAAATTTTTTACAGAGTCTTAATTTTAAATTTGTTTTGAGCATCAGTGCACCTCTTAATATATTACAGGGAAATAAGAAAAAAGTAAGATATACACGAGACTGATGTATTTCATTATCTATTGCATCATCGTTTAAAATATAAATGAGGTGCAACAATGCAACTTCCCAGCTTAATTTTGCCTGTTTCTTCTACTTAAACTTTGGCACCAATGTGTCTATAATGTGTTATTGGGAGGAAAGAATAAAATGTGTTTGGAAAAAAGATCCACATTAATTTTGTTTTCTTTTAGAGAAGAACTTAATTTCACAGATTTCCAGCAACTCTGAAAGTGCTTGATCAGTACAAAACCAGGCAAAGTTAATTAATGATTTCAATTTCAAAGCACCTTTGATTAACCGAAGCCAGTACATAGGGAGGCAAACTACTTTTCATTAATGACTCTTTTTATCGTTTCTATTATAAAATGCCTCTAATTGACAGCACATATTTTCCAAACAGTCTGTATTATTAGATTAGAACTCTTGACGTTGTTCACATCTGGGTACATGAGCAAAAATAATTAAATTTAATAATAATGGAAAAAACACAGTAATCCATCATACTGCTACTGTAGCATGAGCAATGAAGCCTGAGTGGGTGCCAAATTAAAAAATGAATCCATAAAAATATGCCAATTACTATAACCATAATAAAATTTCAGCTCCTGTTCAAATGAATATGAACCATAATCCCCTCTCTCAATCTCACGGGGTCTCTGGTTTCAAATTGCACCGAAACAGGTATTTAAGGCGACTAGCATTGCACATTAGCTTTAGAAAACACATATAACACTGTAGCCCCGACTGAAACAAATCTCCAGGACTCTTCGATTTAAAGTTCCTCCATTTTCTGTGCTATTGCCTCAGCTTCATCACAGCATTCAGTATGACCTGGACTGTTTTTCCAAATTCATCGTTCATACACTGGCAGCTTCCTGAGGTAAACACAGTGTGATTCTCTTTCTTTAGACACTGCTTTTTGCATTCTTCTCATCTTTCTGCACCAAATGTTCTCATTTGTCAGGCTTTAGAAACCTGTTTGAAGAGTAAACAGGGAGCTCTGAACGGTCAGAATTGTTGTGTGTGTCCTGTGAAAGGTATTGTTCAACAAACAAACATCTCCTTTTTTTTTTTTTCACGGTTCAAATGGATTGCTATCGTAACAACCGAGAAAGGCATTGTATAAATGTTGTTTCAGCAGTGCAGATGCATGCATCAATGTCATGTTTTTTTCACCTTTTTCCATATGGAAGAAGACAGCATGCCCTGGCGTACAAGCTTTCATTAAAGACTCAGTGCGGCCAGGTCACGCGATCGTTGATAATTCAGGTGCGAAGGGCCCTCGGGTCTCCAGTCCATCCTCCTCCTCCTCCTCCCAGCAGGGCCAGCCAAGGGCTCAGGCTCGTTTGCTCAGGACCTCCGAGAGTGGCAGCTCCGCACCCCCCCGGGCAGCCTGTTCCACTCCTCTGCTTTCCTCATGGGGAAAAGGGTGGTTCTCCCTGGCACCAGCCCAAACCTCTCTGCTTTGAAGTTACGTCTGCTGCCTCCCATCCGCCCACCGCTAAGACCAGTGGAGATCCGTCTTCTCCTGCAGTACTGCCGGGCGGCGGGTAAGCCCCCCGAAGCCATCTCTTCTCCAGGTTGAAGCAGCCCAGCTCCCTCATCCTCTCCTCACAGGGCAGGTGCTCCGGACACTGAGCTCTCGGTGGCCGCCGCTGAACCCGCTCCAGTTCATCAGTATCATTCCCGTGCTGGGGGACCCAAAACTAGGAATAATTCCTTCCCTCCGCTGACTGGCCGTGCTCTTGTTAGAACAGCCCCCGCCGCTGTGGGCTGGTCCCGGCTGTCGCTCCCACCGTCATCCCAGGGCTTTTCCCGCAGAGCTGCTCCCGCTGCTCGGCCCCAGCGTGGGTGGTGATGGGGGGCTCTTCCTTCCCAGGTGCAGGATTTTGCATCTGTCCTCATCGAATGTCATGAGGTTCACCTAGAGCCATTGCTCCAACCTCTCTAAATCCCTCTGAATGATTTAGATGGATGGAAGTGCCCTCCCTCGCCTCCTCCAGGTCACCGACGAAGATGTTAAACGAGACAAGTCCCAGGGAAGACGTCATCCAGGTAAATGCGATGCACTAGCCGCAGCCGTAACCAACCTTGTCCGCCCGTCTAGACTGTAGTGTCACAACTCGGGAACGAGAAATTTGTGGAAGAGAGTGTCGAAAGCCTTGCTGGAGTTGACGTAAATGACATCCACTGCTCGCTGCTCGCTCTCAAATCCAGCCATTTTAACAAAGAGGGGAATCGGGTTGATCAGGCACGACTGACCCTTGGTAAATCCATGCTGACTGTTCGCAACCATCTGACTACCCTTCATCTGCACGGAAGCGTGTGCCCAGTGGACTCTCCGTGGTTTTCCCAGGAGTAGCACTTTGCAGTTCTCCAGACGGTTCCCTTCCTTGCAGAGCCGCGGAGACACCACGACGTTCGTTGTCAACACATCCTCTTGGACCTGTTTACAAACAGGAGATGATTCGCCTCCATCTGTGTATGTACTGCTTGACTGTATTGATTAGACGTTTATCTCCTCCAGTGAACAAACACTCTTCCCAACTCCACCCTGCGGTAAGGATTGTACTCAAACGTCCCAGGGTGAAGAGCCTGAAGAGAACAGCAATTCATTTTTCTTACAATAAACCTATCATCGCGAACATTTCAGTAGTTTTTCTTTGTTTTATTTTGGGATGTGTTAAGAAGAGAGATTTCTCAGGTATTGTAAGACCGTCTTGTTCTAATTTTCTGGAGATTACAGATAACCTAGTTTATGCCTATACCTGAAATAGAACTACCAGTTTTCCCTTCTCTACATGCAAAATTCACTTTTCTGCAGTGATGCATCAGACGTGCATATGAGCAGGTTTAATGAATATTCACATTATGGACATCAGTTACAAATAGCACTTCCTTTTTAGTATAGTTATGGATAATATAAGTTGCGATATTTTTCTTGTTTTTTTTTTTTTTTTAAATTTATCAGTATTCTCCTGGAGCCCCACTAAAACTGTCTATAGATAATTTATGTCTCTTACCTTTAAAAAAAAGTTGTCTGGAAAAAAGACTGTTTTTCTCCACAGTATGAAAATTGGAAAGGTGCTTTTTAATATATCATCTAAAAAACTTGAGAGCCTTGCTTAGGAAACACAATATACTGTTACCAAGTCCACAAAATAAACAGCTGTATGAATGGAAGCCAAGTCGCTGGGAAACAGACTGTCTTCACAAATATATTAGCGTTCCTTAAAATCTTTGGTATGCTTAAAGGTGTGCAGAAACAGTGTTAGTAATTCCAATATTCATTCACTGGAAATAAAAGTAGAATTATTCTGAGAGTACTCTCTAAACTGCAACGTATATTTCTATAAAACCAAGGAGTTTTCTCCCTTTTTTCCTTTTCTTGAACCAAGTCCTTTAGTGCTGAGAAAGGAAGGTAGAAATCCTTTGTCACCATGTTGACCATATCAGAATATGCTCCACATGGCAAAAAGTTGCCGCTGGTAACTCTAAACATATGGATAGCATATTAGAGCATTTCATTTTCCGTTTATTTAGGGTTATTAATGCTGTAAACCATTGTAGGTAGTTGGTTTGTCATAATTTATTTAACCATCCCTCAAAGATATTTTCATGTGAGACATGAAAAAAAATTCTTCTCGTTCAAACAGCCAAAAAAAAAAAAAAAAGTACTTTATTTTTCAGCTATCTTTGATGACTGTAACTATTTTGTTTTTTCTTACGGGGAATTATCTGGCACCTGATCCAGTTTATTGGCAGATGGATGTGCTCATTATTAATTCATTACTGAATTCATTCAGTTCACAACTGTGGGAGATTCTGCTCCCACACATTTTTAGGTTCATTTGTACAAATTAGTCACAACAAAGGCAACAGAAAATAGTGAGCAAAACGGGATAGCTAAGTAAGGATGAAAGTTATCTCACATAATTCACTGATCTAAAAGCCGTGCCGGGCCTAAGCGATTATTTGCCCTCTCCCTGCAGTCAGTGGGGTGACAGGAGACTTGCCGAGGATGATTAACATTCCTCACTAATCCCTTTCAGGAGGTTTTTCATCCCACCAGTTCTCCATACATGCAAAAGGGGAAGCAAAACCACCCAGCCTAGCTGGGATGCCCAGGTTCTTAGCTGGCCTGTGTGCGGGGCAATCCATGTCGCAGCAACTTTCCAAGGGCGCCGCAGGATTTCTGGGATGGCCGCGGAGTGGCCGGGAGGACGGATGGCTTTCTAGACCATATACTGCAGGTGGCACCACTTTTACACGGTAACAGAAATCTGCAGTTTCTCAGTAAACATCTTTGTCAGCAGAAACCAAGATGCTCCCAGGCTGTAGGACTTGGCACGGAAAGCGTGCTTAAGGTCAAATAAATTTTGGATGCACAGGTCATGAGAGTATGATGAGACCCAGACAATGGAGCATCAATCATCATGCTGAAGACTTGAATCTGGGTCAGATCCAATTATCTGCAGTGGGTAAGAGGTCTGCAGGCTCCGGGAAGCTTGGAGAACCTTTATTACCTTGGAGTTTCAGGATAAGCAGACATGTTTTCTGTCTGCTTTAAAAGGAACGGACAGATAAGGAACAGATCCCCACCGTACCTTGAGATAGACAACTTGCTGCAGAGGAAAAGCAATATGAAATAGTCACGTGCTGACCAACAAATAATGAAAGCAGCAACAAATTCTATAAATGTCAGATAAACATCAACAACAACAAAAACATTTGTAGCTATAGGACAAAGTAAAACCCAATTATTTGATGGAAAGTGAATCACGGTATGTGTGCTCTGCTGTAAGAGATGGTCCTGCCTAAATATAATGGTGATGGATTTTTTTTTTTTTCCCTGAGTAAAATAAGCTGATATTACTGATATTTATCCTTTTCTGCTACCACTGGTAAGCTTTGCCAGTATGAAGTCTGTCTTCATTCAAATAATCTTTGTTGACAAAAACTTCATGTTCCATAATGAGAGACTCACCTTGCAGAATCAACCCTAATTAAGACAAGAAGAAATAAAATTATATCTTACTGGTACTGAATATGATCTATGACACCTGAATTTTTTTCGCTCTGGTAATGCAACAGTTGCATTGAAAAAGAAGTTGTTGCCATTTCAGTACAACTGATTCTCAGCTAAAAGGAACTAACCAGTCTTGTTTAGGCATGATATTAATTATAGCTGTTCCTTCTTTTATGGAAGTCCTTCATGGAGTCCTTGTACATTAGGACAGTTAGGTGCTGAGGAAATACCACTTACAATCTAAGTGGGAAGCCTTCCATTTTCAGGATTAGTGAAAGGCTGCAGATACTTGTCATTTCTGCGGCAAAGGTATTAACTGTACTGAAGAACAAAATAATGATATTCTGCACCGTCTCAGCTACACTCCGTCCACAGACTTTCAGCGTACATTAAAAGCAAATATATTCTCAGTTCTATGAGAGCAAGGACCAAGGGACACAAATTTTTGATGGTGATACCAGAAATCTCAAAGGACACGATATACCAAAGGCTGTGTATCCCTGCCTGTAGTCTCTAGTTAAGGAAGGCAAGCTGAAACCTTTTATTATGTAGTGCAATCTCATTGCTGGAGTCTAGGGCAAGAATTCAGGAAGGATAAACCCAACTGCGTTGACCTAAGCCAGCTGCAAATTGCAAACAGGAACTTCATGTCAAAGGAATACAACTTGCTTTACCCACTTGCTTTATCAGAAGCGTTCTAAAAGTACTTTAGTGAAACTCTGGACTATGAGACTGTGGTGGGTTGACCCTGGCTGGAGGCCAGGTGCCCACCAAAACATAACAAATATAACAAAAAGCTCATGGGGTGAGATAAGGACAGGAGAGATCACTCGCCAGTTACTGTGACAGGCAAAACAGGCTTGACTTGGGAAAAATTAATTTAACTTATTGCCAATCCAAACAGAGCAGGGTAATGAGAAATAAAACCAAATCTTAAACCAGCTTCTCCCCACCCCTCCTTCCTTCCCAGGCACAACTTCACTCCCAAATTCTCTCCCTCCTCCCCCCAGCAGCACAGAGGGACGGGGAATGGGGGTCGGGGTCAGTTCCTCACTCGTCATCTCCGCCGCTCCTTCCTCCTCAGGGGCAGGACTCCTCACACTCTTCCCTGCTCCGGCGTGGGGTCCCTCCCACGGGAGACAGTCC
>JANZLQ010000013.1:975266-997613 GCA_026212715.1 Elanus axillaris | reverse complement strand
GGCCGGGGGGGCACAAGGAGTCGGGAGGGGACACGGCCGGGACAGCCGACCCCACGGACCCCAGGGACGTCCCACAGCCTATGGAATCGGGCTCAGCAGTAACCTACGGGGAAGGTTGGCGGGGGGGATGTCTCCGTTGGTGGTGAGCAACTGCTTTCATTTGCATCACTTCTCTGGCTTGGGTTTTATTTCTGTCTTTTTTATTTTCCTTTTCATTGCAATTATTTATTCATTTGTTTATTTATTTTCATTTTTATTCTTATTTTTATTTCACTGCAATTATTTAACTCTTCTTATCTCAGCCCATGAGGTTTCTCACTTCTACCCTTCCAATCCTCTTCCCCCACCCTGCTATGGCAGGCAGTAAGCGAGCGGCTGGGTGGTGCTTAGCTGCCGTGGGGGGTTAAACCACGACAGTCATAGAATTTAACCACTCATTTAAACTTCTCTTTCAGTCAGTATATAAAAAGGGGAAACGTCCAGAACCCAAATCATCTCAACCTAAGATTTTTTTGTAAGATGCACGCAGCAGCCAATCTTACAAAAATTGAAAATTCAGACTAGACACTCAACTTCTGGATGGATAAGTCTGCGTCAGATGAATCTCTTAAAGCGTTATCTGCTCATCATCAAAGAACGACTTCCAATAGCTTCAAAGACTAAGCCTGCCTTTGACCTTCATGGCTGATAGAACAAATCTGATCCCATGTCCACAGAGCCAACAAGAGCCAAATATATGTATCTTTAATAGGCTCTTGGTCTGGGGCTCTGCCACGGCACCTGTAAGCTGCTGAGAAAACGCTGAACACCCTCAGACTCTACGGATGCTAATGAGGGCCAAGGGTTCTTATCATCTTTCAGGTCGGAGCGGCAGGGACTGAAGGAGATGAAAGCAGTGTTTCTTCCCAAAGACCTCCCTAGCTGATCATGCGGCGCATTTCCCCGGACAAAGTGCTGACCTCTCTACACCACCAGGAATTGTGCCTTCAATTTTAGTAGAAACCACATTTCACTGTAGGCTTCTAACTGACCGCGTTCTTGTGCATATAATCTGGGAGATAACAGAAATAAGTGATCAGACTGTTTTGATCCTATGTGGGATATTTAACGACAAGTTCAAGCTGTAGAACACGTACAGGTATTCTTGCGATGAACATCTTATAAATGGATTTAATAAAAATTAAAATGAAACAATCATAAATCCAAATTTATTTTCATTAGATTAATATATTTTTCAATTATTCATTAAATGTAATTAAAAAAATAAACTATACTCTTCAAACTCCAACTGTATCTTGTTACACTGATGATTTTATAATTACAAAGGAAAATGATTCTAACAGGAAGGAAATTGTTTGCAGAAAGGTGTTAAAATTGATTTTTGTTAGAGAAGCACACCAAATACATTTTAATAAAGCAGTCAGACTGGGATTGGACACAAGATCTGTAACGGGCGCATTTAAAGATTAGCTCCCATCCTCCAAAAATAAACCCCTTGTGTTGATTTTAATTATGAACTGACATCATTAAAAAGAAATGACCTTACACGCTCTTGATTCTGATCACGCATACCTTATATGAAACTTCATATTACTGCTAATGCATTGCAAATAATTACCTTATTCAACTGCTCAGAGGTTAAACAGACTTTTTTATACTTCATAAGGAAAAATAAACACCATCACGTAGACCTAAGTTTTTAGGTTCTGCTTTCCCTTCCCAATTCCCCCTACAAGCTCACGTCTTTTTAATGGAAATTACTTGCCGATCTTACGTGGAGAAGCGATTTGTATAAATCAGATGTGTATATTAAACCGATTCTCTTTTTCCTTTCTGTTGCAAAACTACCTGCCAGCTTACCTACCCACTCATACCCATCCCCGATCCCGCTCTAGCGCACGTGCACTCGCAGCTGATGCTCCCAGCTCCTGAGCTCCTCGCTTTCCGCCTGCTCCCAAGGTGACCTGGCGGGAGACGAAATCCTGCCGCGGGACGGCCGGAGCGGAGGAGGGCCGCTCGGCAGCGCTGGCAAGGGGCTGCGGGGATGCTGCTGTACCTCGGCATTCCCGAAAGCCCCTCGGCGCACACCTCGCCTCCGTCGCGGAGAGCTGCCCTGCCGGGAGGAGAAGGCTGGCGGGTTCACACGCGGCTTACTCCTGTTTTTGCGTCACGCAGCCAGCGTTACGTAGGCAGCGTGTGCTAACTTCCTAAGTCCATAACGCTGAATGTTAGTGGATGCAGTAAATTTAATTTATACTGCCTTCGATGTCCCTGGCCTTAGCAAGGGTGGTGTCTACTCGTACGCCCAGGACCACTGGATCGGCGGCCTGGCGTGTCAACCGACAGTCAGGTCTTCCTCAAAAAATTGATTGCTGTGCAGAGAGGACAACAGATTTGGAAGCAGCAGAGCAACTCCTGTAGCTTTCCGCTGACACAAGCTAAACCCATAATTTTTATGATATCTTTCGCTAAGGCTTTCAAATGCGCATACTTTGTAAACCCAAATAATCACTTAACCTGAAGTGAGTTGTAACTGTTTTGGAATAAAATGAGCCCCTAACTGGCTGTCGTTTGCCCTCTGCCTTTCTCTGCAGTCATTCTACAGTGAGTCACTAAGCTCCAGAAAGAAGGTAACTACGCTTGTTGACTCTTACGTGCATTTCATTGTTTTTAAAATAAATTTATAGCTATTAGAACTGGTGCTTTGTGCAAATTATGTTTATTACTTTCTTAATTGAGCTTTAGCAGAGAAATGATTTTCACCACCTGATAAAACAGTTGACGTTTTGAAAGGTGGGAGGTATGTTCTGTCACAAATAACATCTTTAGGTCAGGACAATACTATTCAAATCAAGTCAAAGCAAAGGGGTTGGACCAAAAAAAATAAAACAAAACCCCCCACCTCAATTCAAGGGCAAAATAAAAGAAACAATTGACTGGAAAAATCTTTCCACAGCGTGTGTTAGCAATAGGGTCTTCTGGGGAAGATTTGTCTGTGCTGGTGGGGATCAAATCACCTGTCAGGTTTCTGAAGGGACACATCAATCAGATTTGACACATTGCTGATTGCTCCATTAAATCACCACTGTGGTCCTGATTTGTCTCATCAGGTCAGATGAAATTTTTTTTGAGGAGGCTTCAGATGGTAAACCGTTCTTCAAATTTCCTGACTGAAGGCTTTTCAAATAGATACGTGTTTTTCATTGAACTAGTCTAATGGATAATAAAGCTCTATCCTAATAACAAGGTATTTTAGAACATACATTTTGTCTTGTTAAAAGTATAGTGAACCAGCACATGCAATGGGGTTTTTTTTTTCTATTTTCTTTTTCTTTTTCCTCTTTTTCTTTCTTTTTTTCCCTGTTTCTAATTTCTGTTTCTCTTCCTTTGCTTTCCCCTTCCCCCTCCCCTTCCCCTTTTCTCTTCAACCTTCCCTTCCCCATCTCACCTCTCTTTTCTCTCTGTTTTTCTCCATTAAAAGCTACACAGAGTATTTGAGAAATCAAAGGTCTTTTCATAAAGTTCCCTACTAACATTTAGGTCAAAGAAAAAGAAGGGAAAAAATCAAACAACTCTGGAGAGCAATAAAGCTTTTAGAATGCAGCAGTTTCCTCTGACAAAGTAGCTCTGAGACATATATCATATGACTTCATTATGTTCCTGGATTTTCTATTAATATTTTGTATGTGCACCCAGAGCTTTGGATGTATGAATATTTAAGCAATCTAAAGAAATGAATACATTAAATTATCACTACTTTAAATATTTCTCCCTTGGTTTTGCGTATGGGGAGAGGGTAGTCTCAAATCCTATCGAAGAGATTGCGCCCGTACCTGGTGTGGCACCGGGAAGACGACTCACGGTGGGCATGACTCTGGCAGCCCGTGGGGGTAAACCCGAGAGCAAAGCTGCGACCCAGCAACCTCCTGACTTGAAGTTCTCTGAAAATAGACCTGCTGGTGAGATTTCAGCATGGCTGCTTCCCTCTTGAGCCAACATACAGAAACATCACGACACATAGCGTTTTCTGGGTGCCTACAGCCGGCCTACGTAATCCGTATTTCAGCATCTCCAACAGATGCTTAACTTTAAATCCCAGTCTCAGTTAACAACCGCCAAAATTTCTCCATGCCCTGAGTCACCTCGAATGAGTTTAATTAAAATCAGTGGAGAACATAAATAAATTAAAAAAAAAAAAAAAAAAAAAAAAGGAAAAAGCCTTGGAAGCTCTATAAGCATTTGCTCATGTGTCTTTTTAATCAGTGGCCTTTCTGAGGGACTGTCCTCACATCCAGCGTGAGTAAACAGTTCCTGATGAATCCGGAGCCAGTGCGCACAATCGTTACGGATGCTGGGAACATTGACACAGGGCCGATTTAAGGTGTGGATAAAGAGGGTAATTATGCCGACTGTCAGCCAGCAGTTTCCCTGCTTCGCTTTTGCCCAAGACGATAAGGACTGGCACTGTGCATTCCCTACCGGCACAGCTCTCTTCTACTACCAAGTGACATCCCATGGAAATTCCCCGGAAAGGATGCTCGGGGGAGGATGCAGGAACCGCGTAGACTGAACGAGGAACGTGCGTTCCGCTTTCTCTCCCCAGCATCTTCCCGTCTGCCTGTCGCAGCCTCAGTGGTTCCCTCTCTACGTAATCTGCGTGCTGCTCGCGGTGGGACTGGCCTTGACCCCAACTTATTTTTGCGGCACAGGTCTGGTCTGTCAACGCTCCGACGTACAGGCTGCAAGGCAAAGCAAGTCAGAGGGTCCCCGAGGCATCCGCTGTGTGCCCACCATGTGAGAAATGACTGAGCCGAAAGTGGGGTGTGAATTAGGAAGGCTAAAGACAGGTCTCTTAATTGAATGATTAATGCGTGTAGAAACAAGAGCTGCTTTTTCCCCAGGAGGCTCAAATTTCACCGAGTGCATCGCTTTGCGTAAAGGTAAGCAGCACTGCCACTTACTCTAGCTGGACAGATTTCCGTTGTGATAATGGTTGTGTCCCGTTTTGACTGGCTTTTGGAATGAAATAGAAAGCTGGAGATGATGCAGGTTGTTGCCGGCAATGGCCCAAGAGCTGCCGTCTGACGGCTTTGGACTGAGACTCTGTTCCAGCACATTCTTACCGACTTTAGTTGGGCATTTTTGGGGAAGCCTGCCCTGCTTGTGGAGTCCTACGGACACTTATCTCAGGCGTGGGTCCCAACACCTGGACCTCTTTGGTTGCAGACTCTGCGCTTTTGCTTCACCAGAAGCTAAGTAGATCGATCAGTTGTTAAATCCATGCCTGCTATGTTGAAGAAATTATTAAATGTTTGGAAACGGTCAGCACTGAAGCTTTTCTTCTCAGCTTGAAAAATGAGAGAAAACACAGCAGAGCGGTCACACCTTAAAGACAGACATCGGTGAGGGAGGAAAGAAATGCGTGTCCTTGTATCTGCTAAAACTCAGTGGAAGTGTTGGTTTGGACCCCTGTATAAAAAGCACAAATTGTAGAGAATGCCAATAAATGCCCAACAGCTTTTGTGTCGAACAACACGATTTTAAACAGCATCAACTCTGTCTCCTATGCGCCTTACACATATGCTTACAAGAAACCGGCTCTTGACAAAATTGACTGAGCACTATTGAAGTCTTAATTTTGCCTTTTAGGTGGAATAGCCTTGAGGCTTAATTCAATATAATGCATCTGAGAGTCCCCAAAAGGGAGAACTCTGGCCTTTGCTCTATCAAAGAGCTAGCCTGAGGTGAGGAAACAAAGAGAGAGTTACATGTGGTGTTATGACAGCATTTTTGCTTCCTTATGCGAGGCAATGCTTCACTGTTCTTGGTGCAGTTTTCTTGCCCCCATTAGAAAAAAAAAACCAACGAAACCCACATCTGGAACTAGAAGGAGAATATCTATGCAGAGCCTTGCCCTATTTTTGTTCAAAACATCGTAAGGGTGAGCACGTTCAGGAATCTGGTTTGAATAAACAAGTCCTTGATCATTAAAAGGAGCATGTAAAAGTGGTATTATTGAAAAGACAGTTAAGGACTTGCACCAGAGATTTACATTAAATTAATTATAGAGGCATTGATAGGTATTTCAGCTACTTCTGGTATACATCACCGAGGAATGGACATGTGGTGCTACATTACCCTTGTAACATATGGATACTTGAAACTTTATTCTAAGGATGTGTAGGTTTGTGCATTTCCACTGGTTTTATCTTCAGCTTTCATAGTTATAAGACACGTTTGCATTTTAAATGATCTGATTTTTCACTTGGCGTTTGTTTGGTATTCACTTTGATGTCGACACTTTTACTATGTCATTTGAGTTATACACACTCCAAGGAATTAAGCCATCAGCTTGGTATTTTAAATGTTTAAATGACGTGTGAAATAAGTCCTTGAAGAAACAGTAGCCGTGTTTCAATTTGACTTTTCAGCTGTAGCTGCCAGTGGATATCAGCCCCGTAAAGAGTACAAAATGCGTGCAAGTCCAAATGTAAAAAAATATTCTGTTTGGAACTTAATCAAAAGGAAAAGAAAGAAAATAAATCAATGCGTTGGGTATTAGTTATTACAAATTGAGAGACGTGTTTTTAATGCTTTAAATTGGAATTTCCCATTATGATACATAGGAATTTTACACCTTCATCTTCTAAAGGACTGCACTTTCTTGCCTTTTTTTATTTTCAGCCTTCACCACTTGGACACACAGTATAATAATTACACTCTATTCATACATAAAATGCCCTGTATTCTACCTCCTGTTAAAGAGCTATAATTAACTGGAGCCCTTAAATCAGGTTACTATGCTATTTAGGAAACCGATGTAGGCTAGACTGATTTGGCTGGTATGTACGTCATGCAGACAAATTCTTGTTTAACTTTGTGTTTACATACTCCCTTATGTCCCTATATAATCCCGCAGCATCTGCTAGCCGTTCCCTTTAGCCAGCCTTATCCACTTCCCACCTCCAGCAACTCTCAGCTCAGCTTTCCGCACAGTAGGAGTCCCGGCTCGGTCTCCATATCCCGGTGCCTGTCCCCGTCCCTCTCCCGTCCTCCCTCTCGCACCCATCTGTCCCACTACAGATCGTCACAGAGCTCATGTGAATTTATGAGACTCCAGTCAAATTTGGTGGAACCTGGCTAGGAGATTCAATTTATCAAAAGGAAGAAAAAGGGGTGGGCGGATGTGAAAAGAGACAAGCAAGTGGTGCAGAGAGACAGACAAACGGACGGTGTAATTACAGAAGCCATGTTTGTTTGGGAAATGAGGCTAAAAGGCTCCTCTATTTTTAAAGACTACAGCAAGTGGAATTTTAAAGGCATATAAATGCTATCGCAGCGTAGTCCATTTCCTATTACTTTTGGTGAAAGATTCGCAGTACAAGAAATAAAACACAAAAAGAAAGAATACTGATAAGAGACAAATACTCTTTTGCAGAGATTGCTGATACCAGGTACACCACTTCTCCAGCATCACCTGCCACAATAGGAGCTATGCCTCGGGATGCTTATTTATATATTTATTAAATCTTAGCAGTTTATCTATCACAACTGATTTGACACTTTGTGAGCAAAATAAATAGCAAAGATACTTCATGACAGTTCTGTTTATTCTTCAGTTCCAGGAAAGGAAAGTTGATTTTGAGGGAGAATGGAAGTTCCTTTTGTTAGATGTGCTATATATATATATATATATATATGATACATATATAAAGTGGAAAGTCTGTTGTATTTCTGTAGCAGATAGAAATATCTCTCTGCTTTTCTCATTTTCATTTAACGGGGATATTGGAACTTGTAATGTTGGAAAGCTTTTTTTGAAACCGGAAGATTTCACAACTTTAACTACAGATGGCTTCAGTCTGGAATCCTTGTAGTCCTGGAAGACCCTCCCAAAAGCCAGTGTCTCTTACCAAGAACACTTTGTTCTCAGGACTTGGAGATCAGCCTTGACGCAGAGTAACGTAGCTGTTGTCACTAACACATCAAGAAACTTGTAATCCTTAGCTCACCAGTGGCACGGTTCACTGGTTGTTCTAAAGTGAACGAAGGATCTAGATTAGGGGTGTGATGCGCTCTTCGGAACGAAGACATGGATGTGATAGACAGCCAAATTTCTAAACATCTGTAATCTACAAATTTCTAAAAATCTACCATAGTAATACTGTTCTTGCTAGTTGGATTAGAGCCCTGACAGAGTGTCAGGAATGATCACCACTTTTTCCCTTTCTAACAAAGTACCATGTGGGACGTGGCAGGCGCCTTGTCTCCAGGTGGTGACTAATCCCATCCTGTTCCGCTCTGTCCTACAAGGAATGCTTGCTCCACTCGCTTGGCTATAGCTGAGAATTGCACGTTTCCTTTGTCACCTTCTCCAGCAAACCTCGGCAGCGTACCCCCAGCATGGCTGGAGATGACGCCGAAGTGGGAGGAGTGACTGGTACACCCGAGGGCCAAGCTGCCACCCAGAGGGACCTTGAGAAGCTGGAGAAATGGGCCGACAGGAACCTCGTGGCTTCCAACAAAGGGAAGTGTGAAGTCCCGCGCCTCGGGAGGAACAACCCCAGGCACCGATAACTGCTGAGGGCGTCCCAGCTGCAAAAGCAGCTTGGCAGAAAAGAGCCTGAGGGTGCTGGTGGACACCAGGTTGGGCATAAGCCGGCAACGCACCCTTGCTGCCAAGAAGGCAAATGGTATCCCGAGCTCCATTAGACAAAGTATTGCCGGCAGGTCAAGAGAGGGGAGGCTTCCCCTCTACTCAGCACTGGAGAGGCCACATCTGGAGTATTGTGTCCAGTTCTGGGCTCCCCAGTCCAAGAGAGAGACGGAGAGACTGGAGAGAGCTCACCGAAGGGCCGCACGGACAGTTAGGGGACTGGAGCACCTCACAGACGAGGAAAGGCTGAGAGGTCTGGAGCAGTTCAGCGTAGAAAAGAGAAGGCTTGGGGAGAACCACACTGACGTATGTAACTACCTGAAGGGAGGGTGTGCAGAAGACAGAGCCAGGCTCCTTTCAGTGGTGCCCGGTGACAGGACAGGAGGCAAGGTGCCATCTGAACATCAGGAAACATTTTTTTCTGTGAGGGTGACGGAGCACTGGCACGGGTTGCCCAGAGAGGTGGTGGAGTCTCCATCCTTGGAGACATTCAAAAGCTGCCTGGGCATGGTCCTGGGCAAGTGGCTTTCGGTGGCCCGGCTTGAGCAGGGGGTTGGACCGGATGACCTCCAGATGCCCGTTCCAACCTCAACCATTATTTGGTCCAGTCATCCTGGGAAATCTTAAAAAAATTTCCACTTGTCTGTAGAATCTTTGCATAAACAAACAGAAATCAGCTCTAATTCCGCTAGGAAACATGAATTTGTATTTCTCCATTGTTCTCTTCTTTGTTCAAACTCTTATGGAGATGACGCAAGACCAGGTGATAGATGAGGGCTCTCAGTAAACACATCATCGCTAATTCCAAAGTGGTCCGTCTTCAACGCTTACATCTTTATAGTGATAGTAACAGCTGAGCCTTACGCTGTTTGGCCCTCCTTCCCATTGCGGTCTGGGCCACTCCATGCACTCTACTCGTAGTTGGCAACATCCACGTGGCACAGCGACTCTTCTCTTGCGATGAGCTAATACAGTCAGTGACTCTAACCTCAGGGGCTCCATGGTGTTCTGCGGCTGTGATTTGACCTACGACACCCTAATGTTTCTGCTAATTTATGTTAGCTTTGTTGTTTTAATGCTAGCTTATGTCTTCTGGCTCTTTCAGACTGAGAAGAGGAGGCATGTCTTAAATAAAACTACCCATAAGAAGATTTCAGGCAGAGGTAGTTTGGTGAAGCTGTGCTCGTGTGTAAAAGCAAGCCTTATGCGTGAGCGGTGAAGAGGACAGCAATTCCCCAGACACAGCAGATACTTACAGCTTTTTTTTCCTAAGTTATTATAATAAAAGTAACTTAATTGTTCCTATGTGGTTTTTGACTGAGCAGATTAAAAACCTGGAAGACCTTTTATATGTAAATGTCCTTATTTGTCTTGATTTTTTGTGAAATGTTTACTTCAGCTTTAAGGATCATCTTTTTTGTAGTTTCCAGAGTTGAGAAAAATTAAATGGAGCTGCTTCCCTTTCACGCCAACAGCAGGTGGATTTAATTAGCCTTTTTCCTTATTCTGTTTATGCAAACCACCAACCACCCCTAAAATTTCTGTCCTAGATAATTTTTGCTCCCTCTTCTTTTCTTCCTTCTCCAAGTTTTTTCATTTGGTTGTGTTTTATTTTTCCAAATATTAAGTTCTGATGTGAGGTTTCCTTATTTTACTTTCATAAACCTCCAAACACCCTGCAGTTTCATTTTCCTTTATTTGTACTTCTCATGTTTCTGTTCCACAGTACGGTTATCTCTCTTAATTGGATATTGTTTTTCACTTTCAAGTTCTGCTACTGTGGTTAAATACTGCTTGCTGGACTGAGCTGACAGCAGCTAACAGGATTTATGCAGTGTCCAGACTTTTCAAGCTGAGCACAGACTTACCATGCTAACATTCCCCTTTAATTTTTGTACACCCAGACTTTAACATGTTTTATTTTCCTCAGCTATTGCTTAAAAAGTAATGAATAGCTCTAGGAAAAAAAAAAATCTCCTATGAAGAACAGAAAATACTGGAGACCATTTGAAAGAAACTATGTTTAGAGCTTTAAAAAAGAGAGAATTCTTTGGGATAATCTGAAAAATGTGTCTCTGGTGGACTTACAACAATGAGCCAAAGGGGTTTATGAGTAGAAGGTAAAGAAATCAACTACTGTAGATGTACTCCATATGTTGTACTTGAAGCAAAATAATAAATACAAGAAACACGCAACATAAGATGCTTTTTTTAAAAAGATACTTATTTTTCCCACTCTCATGTTTTTGACCTCATGTTGTTTTTTCCTATATTTATTATTTTAGCTGGTATTGCACAAATATTTATGAAAAGTTTGTATAAGATTACAAAATATTTTCCTGAAGAGCACATTTCTGTTTCCTGAAGCACAGAAATGAGTAAGAATGCCATTCCCAGTGTGATCAGAGAAAACCACAGCTGGCCATTCAATCATTAAAAATGGATATCTAAGTGAAAAATATGATTCAGATTAGAATACAGCAAGCAAACCTGGGAGAAGGAAGCGTAACAGTGCAGTGAATTAAATGTTATGTGGATAACAAGAGCCTATATCTCAGTTCTCCTAAGTACCCCTTGACCTAAGCTATAGAAAAAGCTGCAACTGCAAAAAGTAATATAGAAATCTATTTCTTGCCCTTGTTAGGTTACATCACGACAAAGAAAGGCATTTTTGGGGGGTTGCAAGTTGTTATACTGACAGGTTGGTTTCTTTGTATACATATTTATTTATTATAATTTTACCATCTTCTCTGTAGATAAGACAAACTGGTGGATATTTAGCCCCTAGAGAAATGCCTGCTGGTTTCACTCTATATCCTACAGGGGCTATCGCGGCTATCATCCTTTCGTTTGGGTCAGGCCAGTAGGAAAATACCATTTTGTTCAAAAGAGTTTCTGCAGAGGTCATGGGTTTTTTTCCCAGTAACTGGAACTTTTGGTCCTTTCTTTGCTCTGCTTCGCCTTGGGATCATGAGCACCAGTGCAGGGGTGGGTCGTCTTCAGCTTTGTGCTGGGTCGGCCCCGGCTGGATGCCAGGTGCCCACCAAAGCCGCTCCGTCACTGCCCTCCGCAGCTGGAGAGGGGGGAGAAAATAGAAAGAAAGGCTCTTGTGGGTCGAGATAAGGACAGGGAGAGATCACTCGCCAGTTCCCATCACGGGCAAACCAGACTTGACTTGGGAAAGATTAATTTGATTTATTGCCAATCCACTCATAGTAGGGTAATGAGAAATAAAACCAAATTCTAAAACACCTTCTCTCCACCCCTCCCTCCTTCCCGGGCACAGCTTCGCTCCCGAATTCTCTCCCTCCTCCCCCCAGGTGGCACAGCGGGATGGGGATGGGTCTTGGGGTCAGTTCCTCACACCTTGTCTTCGCCGCTCCTTCCCAAACTCCTACTCCGGCACTGCCCTACAAAGGAAAGCTGTTTGTACTGCTTTTCCCATGGAAGTCAGCCTTTGCTTCTTCTCCGTTTCTTTATCAGGCTCCCACATTCTATTCCCATCACTTCTTAAGCTTTTACATCTAGTAGAATTCAATTCTTCACATCAGAGAGAGAGAGAACTTGGTGGCTGTACACAAGCTATTATTAAAGAATAAATCCAAAATGTTTTTAAGTTTAAGCTTAATTTAAAGAAAATCATAGTTTGTAGTACTGTTCAGTACTCTGAGAAAAGAAGAAAGTTAACAACCTGAACATAAACTATGAAAGCCAGCAGATTTTACCTACGAAAGAGACATCTACATGACTGACAGGCTGAGAACATCAATTGTCTCATGGCTCATAAATAAATAACAGACACAGGCATAATATCAGCTCAAATTAATGTAAGAATTACTTTTTCAGGGAAAGTTAATTCTCTATTGTCTACTCCAAATTATTTCATAGAATAATGTAGGAAAATATGCAACTACTTTCATGTTATTTATGATTAGTAGACCAAAACATTTTCTAACTTGAGAAAATGAAGAAAATATTTTCTGACCTCTGGTGAAACTCATTCTGTCAACTTCTTGCACAGTCCCACTAAAACTCGGACGTCCTCCTTGGAACTCTGAAGGCCTTTTAAACATCACAACTCATCCTCAGTGGCACAGTCATTAGAGTCCCCAATACAACTGGACCACCAGTAGCCCATCTAGAAGAGAACTTCTTCAACTATCTTAGAGACAATTTTAATGCACTAAATGAAGTTGTACTTTCATCAGAATAACTGAGAAAAACCCATGCAAACTATATAGATGCAATCTAAGTTTGGTGAAGGATTGCTAACGGTCCTTGAATTCTGCACCTACAGGTATGGAAGACTTCCATATTGTCACTGCACGTGTGTCAAGAGATCAGAGCTGGGACCCGACGGTTTCATTGGTGGAGCTTCATAAAAGTTGTTAGACAGAATTCAAAACCTGTCATCTCATTTCTCTATGTTATACTGATGCTGACACTCCACAAGAACCATTTGTAACTCCCTCCTTAATAATACATTTCGTTAATATAGCACCAAACCACAAACTGCAGTTTTTGACAGTGTACTTCGTAGATTGAGTCGGCATCATCTGTATTGCGCATAGTTCATGAAAGCTCCCAGAGAAACTATGACCATATTTTAACACTGGACTGCAAATCTCAGAGAATGAGCTGGTTCAAAATCTAGCTCGAATACGTGTGTAATAAACTGACTAGCTTTTGCCAAAATTATTTAATGTGAATTGGTTAAAAAATCTGTGCGCTTGCCCCATATTGCCCCTCAAACTTCTTTTTCTTGCTCCTTTCCCATGCCATCAAGTAATCACAGGACCTCAGCACGGGCAATTACAAAGCTGAGTGGAAAATGGCAACGTTTCAAACCTTATTCTCATCCATACCTGCACCAAATACCGTTCTATCTGTTACAGGTAAATATTTCAAGGTGCAGGTTTTCCAGAATTTGTGGAGGTAGAAGTTAGCATCATAAATAAACAAGAGTTAATGAAAGAACAACTTCATAACCCTCCATATGGGCTCCATAAAATCGCATAGGAGGTACTTGGGAAAGATCTCCTTTCTTAACCTGTGATATTATCCACTTGTAAAAGGGACTGATGCCTACAATGCTTATGACGATACCTGCCATATACGTTTTGACGCTAATTACTTTTTTGGTTTTTTTGGAGGGGACATTCGTTTGAAAAAGAACCTCAGTTACCTAAGCAATTTTAATAACAAAAATCAAACAGTATGTTGGTTTTCTTACACTGAAACAATGTCCATTATATTGCTATCAGTAAAAGTATCCGGGCAGAGGTACAAGACACCGTATCTAAAATACGTCCGTTCCATGGGACTGATGTATTCAGAGCATTGACAGATCTGCCCGTCTCTTTGGACGGCAATAGAGTTAATATTTTTCCTGGCAAGGGAAAGCTTGGAGCTGTACTAAAAAAAGAAAAAAAAAAATCTTATGCAAAAAGAGCACCAATCCCAACCTTTTATGAATTTGTGCAAGCATGAGAGGCTTCATGGATCTCTTTTAGAAATTGTAGGAATTTATGTGTTCTCTATCCCTTCCTAAAAGTGCAACAACTGATACCAGTTAATGCTGTTGTCAGCTGTTCTAGCAAAAAGAGGTGAAATTGATTCCAGCAAGCTCCTGCCATGCAAAGACCATCTGTTCCATCTCGCCGTGCACGCAAACTGTTAGGCAGGAACTTGGAGGCAATCTCTGCAGCATGAATTCATCCTGTTGAATCCAAAAAGTTACGGCTGGACAACTAATGCCAAAGGGAATCCGGATATTTGGAGAATGGCTGGATCATCAGCACCCAAAGCTATCCCAGAACTTACAAATACAATTTAATTCTTTCCTGCCAAATCAGTGAACGCACGTGCCTTAGAAAGCCACTTAGGTGCACAGGCATCTACAAGCTGCAAACCTATATCAATTACTGAAGGCTGAATGGATTAAAAAATTACCCCAATAAAAAAAAAAAAAAAGCAGGTTCTGAAACCACAAAAGGTAATTGTTTGTAAGGTAAAGCACATGGTGATATTTCATCCACTTACAGCAGCAGAGAATGTAGCCCAGTTAATCAAAAGAAGTGGTGAAGCTGGAAGTAACAACCAAAAAAGCAGAGGCAAATTGCAATTTTTCATAACTGTATGACCATCTGTAACATGTTGAGTATATAGGTGAGAGACATTTAGTGATAAATTAACATCCAGAGAAGATATTCTCATAGATTACCGTGATACATTTAAAGGAACTGGAGAATCTGAGCATAATTACATAGAAATAAACGTATTGGGTATATGTGTTTGAAGTAAGATAATTTCTGCTACACTTGGAATACCTAAAATCCAGTTGTTAAGCTGCACAAGTAGTTTCACTATAATCAACAATAAATTTAGGGCAACCGCTTGTGGGATAAAGCGTGAGTCAAGTGATGGAAAGTATCAAAATTTTGTCCTTAGCCGGTAGAGAGCAAAGTTGGTATCGCAAAAGCATGCATCAGCACTTCGCCTGGAGCAGGAAAAAGCAAAGAGCAAAAAAAAGACAGTATGTTTAACACCAGAAGGTTAAATAGCACCATGCCTATTACCAGCGCTCAGTACGGAGATGGGAAGATTTACAACGTCAATTAGCAATCAAGCCACTTGTTACAATTTCAGGTAAGAAAGATGGGGCCTGGCAGGTGAAATTAGATAGGTATGTCTCTTTTTAGGTACCTCTAACTCTCCAGGAGGACATTATCAGTTTTCTAGATTAACATTTGAGATTAAATGTGTCAGTGAAATATTGTAGGAAGAGAGTTATGGGGCACTTGGTGATACTTCCAGGGAAGATATAATTGCTGATGATATGATTATTGCTTCAGCTGATGAGGCTGAGCACGATAGTACCCTGAGAACAGTAATGCTGAAAGCAAGAGATGAAAATATTCAATATTACAAAGATATAGTAGAAAGAAATAGAGATGAAATACAGGCTGGACCTTCTATGGCTTCAAAGTGACTAAAAAAGCAAAAGCTGTTGTGCTGTGCTGATGGATCCCAGTAAGGAAAATGAGAGGTCTTTACAGAGAAACTGCATGTGAAACACGTGCATCTTAATAATTTAGGAAATACTGAGCTGTGTTTTTCAGTCATATGGAATTCGGGTTTTGCCACACTGAGGTCTTTTCCGTAAGCCTTTGTAACAGAAAACGCAACGTTCTTCTATCGGGTTTATAGCGTAGTTTATCTTCTGAGTTATTTACAACTTTGAAGGTATCTAGACCCAGACAAACACTAATTCTCTGTTCCCACCACTAGAAAAGACCGATTGCCCGTGGTTTCTTCTTGTACCCTACCACTGCCTTATTCAACACTTTCTAAAGGTCTTGTATAAAAAATGTATCTACAGAATAGATCATCACATCCCACAGGCCCACACAAAATGTGAGATTGACCCTATTGGGGTAGATTCTTCCGGAAAAATCCAGAAGACACTTCACCTCGTTTTATAATTCGAGTGAGAGCCAGGAGAGGTGAATCACCCTCAGGAAACGCCGGTTTCTCTTTGTAACTACCCGAGGAACCTAGCGTGAGTACCCTGGATGTCAAACCTTTAGGTATTTGGGGGAGATAAATCACACAGAAAGCATGTGAACATTTCGTGCCCTTTCTTTCCAGTGTACAGGTACAACAGGGACAAACCCAGTATAATGTGAGTTTCTCTCTTACCATAGAGAAGTCCCAGGATGTCTCAACGTCGTATTGCCATTCTTTTCCTATGTAAATTCTTTATTCTGTTTTTCTTCTAAGCATGCCTCTGAAATTCAGTGTAAATTATATAAATTGTCTGCATAGTATTAATATGGTTTTCCTATTACTTTGTGACAAGGCATGAAATTTAATATTTTTCCCCATGACAAATCCATGAAATTTATCAGCCTAGCCTATGCTCTGTACAGTGAAGTATTTATAAGCTATGGCTGTTAAAAGCAAAGGAAGCTAAAATAAATGAATAAACATGCAGAACTTTTCTCCCTATGGTAGTTTTATTAATTACTTTTGTGGAATATAAGTTTTACATTATTCACAAGGTCTTCTCAAGCTGCAACCACAGCCTTTATCATGGTACTGTATGTTATTAGTATTCAACTTGATATTAAGCTAGCAACTAATTCCGAATGAAAAGTCAAGAATAAAAGGGAAATATCCTCTTTGACCATTTTAAGTAGCACATATTTCGGGTGGGATTCTTCCGCAGGCTCCAGACTGTCCGCGGCTGTCGGAGGAGCCCAAGCCCTTCCCTGGGACCACCACTTCTTGCTGCACTTTTTCTTTTCATACTGTGAGCGAGCATCTGTTGCACAGGCTACTCCAAGTACCGAAAAGGACAAAATCTCCCAAATTGCCTGATGGGCTGAAGGGACTGAAGGATGAGCAGCAATCATTCTATTATTCGCACTTTTGGCACTGAATGGGGCTTGCACCCGTTTCCACTCAAATCGCATCAGTTTTCTCTCAAATCACAAAGTCTATCTGGGCAAGTGAGTGCTTCAAGATCTGGGCTTTCTGAGCAAGGACGACTTATGAGGCTGATTGAAAAGCTGGCAACCCATTTTTCAGCCTCTGCTGCTTTACCTGGGTTTTTTGTTTGGGGGTTTTTGTTTGGTGCAGTCACCGACCACATGCTGATCAGCTCCGAGCTGTTCTTCAACATTTTCATCTGCCTTTCGCTGTCACAGTTCTGTTAGCAGTTTCAGTCAGCCTTGTGTTTATAAATTATGTTCTCAACTGACGAAGAGGGGGGACCGTGAAAAACATTATTTGGAAATTGGAGGGATGCGGGAAGATTAAGTGCACGTTCTTAACGTCGTAGCTAGGATGTGGCCGTATTAAGCTCTCGGGGGGTTCCCTTTCCTTGTTATGACCATAAAACTCATTGAGGGTGATTAACCTGGAGGTGAACAGCTAACTTAGAGACATATCACTCGCAATTATGACTTTTACCTTTGTTGCCTGTGTCCCATTTTGCATCTGTCCCCAAGGCGTCGCAGAAGTGAGCACCGAAGTGCCTAAGCATCTTTCAAAAACCCAGCCTTTGCCTATATTCTGTCCGTGTACACAAAAGTTTCCAAGATCACAACATTGTGCATATATACACAGTTTGCATGTGTAATACTCACTTCAGCTGAAGCATCTGATTATCCTAAAGTTCTGCTTTAATCTAATTTTCCAGCTGGGCTGAGGTCAAGTTCCTCATCCAAGGCCCAAGGCTGTACTAGCAGCTTAGGCAGCGACTGGAAAAGAAACTTCACTGCGTTTCTCAGCTCTTCGTAGACTGCAGAATTTGGAATGCAGTAAAGTCAGAATAGGAAACTCAGATTTCAAAGAAAAAAAGTCTAGAATTTTAAACAACTTCTAAATATTTCTACGTTCTTTTTTTTTTCCTTTTAGAAATAGGATATAAAAAAATCCTTATAAAATGTCACAAAACAGTCTTCATTCATCTTGAGTAAAGCATGTACACATGTATAAATTGAATATAAAATATTTTGATAAAGTGCCTGAAATTTCTTACAAATGAAAAACTGATACATATATATATATACACACACATATATAGGATGAGTGCTGTCTTTAGGGTAAAAACCAGCAAAACTGTACAATATATTCATCCAAGATTAACAAATTACTGTGATTATTATTCATTGGGCATCCTCATGATGACCTACACCAAGCAAAATGTGTAAAGTTATACAGAGCCATAACGTCAGCTAATATAAAACCCAGCACTGCTGCATGTTTCAGAGCAGATCTTCCCCTTTACCCCAGTGGACGATTCCTCATTAAGAGGGTTTGTCCGATTGCAGTGCTGAACACGCTTCACTCCCCACATCACCCACTTTTGGGGACGCTTTGACCCCAAGCATCTTCATACTTGCTGTATTACCGTACTTTGTGAATTTTAAGCAAAAAAAAAATAAATCTGGGTTCCTAGTTTTTAAATCCAAAGTCTTTAAGAGTATGTCCTGCTGCAAAGGGACCATAGTTAGGCGGTATCAGGGTGTTATTTTTTTCCCAGGCATAAACTTGCCGAGGAAAAGGGAGGAGGAAAGGTTGCAGCAGCCCAGCTGCCCACCGAGCTCTCGTTCTGGCACCTCTTCCATACACACACGTACCCCCACACCCCCGAGCTGCCGCTCAGCGCTGCCGCTTCTCTCTACCTGACGGAAACCGTAAAACCGCTCCGCAGCCAGGACGCTTTCGTAGTGCTTATTCCCTTCCCCAGCAGCCCTGCAGAGCGAGGCTGTTCTCCGGTTATGTGACCCGTACTGGGAAGACATCTCTGGCTAAGGGGAAAACCTGACAAAGCAAGAACGCTTAGTCTCTCCTCAATGACTACGAGATTGCATTCAACCCCAGGTTTTATTTTAAGCAAGCAATCGTTATGAATTAAGGTAGTTCTGAGTAGTGTCTTATAATTAATTTCTTCCACTGAAAATCAATGTCTAGGGTAAATGTTATATTGGTACGCAGAGTTGTTAACAATATATACAAACACTGAGCACGTCAAATAACCAAATTGTTTCACACAAATTCAAGCTTCCCACAGCTTGCCAAAGGCCTGTTTGGAGATGCTCAGACTCACAGACCAGAGGTGAACACATTCATATCAGAAAGTAAAATCAAGTGCTAGAACCCACATTAAAGATTTAGCCTGGTGCTGGGCCAGCTGCAAGTCATCGAAGAGTAGATGTTTCTGGTACTGCTAGGCAATAAGTGGATTAAATGAATTTATGAAGCATGTGAAGGTGTGAAAAATTTTACATAAAGAACAGAAAAACTCAAACCTGATGTTTCTACAGAAGGAGAAAATCGTTGACAGGGAATTTAACCCGAGCAGAAATACCTAACTCTGCAAGGTCATCGAAGACGCCTTCCACTCCCCGGATAAAGTCACTTCCCAAAAGGAGCTTCAGCTTTAATTCCGCTTCCAAACGCAACCCCCCAAAAGTGAAGATATGGAAAACACGATCTATAAATAAATTTCCAGCAGCTCCACTAGGAAGGAGCCGCGGCTCTCGGCGGCCAGCAGGCTCTGCCCGAGCCGGCCGTGTGCCTGGGCAGCACTGAGAGCTGAGGGCACCGGGGCTGTGTCTGCAAGAGCACGGCCAGCGGCTGAGGACAACAGCTCTTCCCTCTCCCGCGTCCTCGTCCCAACGCGCCTGGGGTATGCAGTCCGGTTTGGGACCCCAGGGGAGATGCTGGGGAATGTGCCCAAGTCCAGCAGACGCTCCATCCAGCCACACCTGCCCTGGGAGGGGAGGCTCAGGGAGCTGGGCACCTTCAGTCTGGAGAAGAGGCGGCTCCGAGGGCGTCGGAGCAGCCCCTCTTGTGCCCATGGGAATGACGGCAGGGAGACGGAGGCAGGATTTTCCCAGCTGTGCCTGCCAGGGGGTCGAGAGGCATTGACCATACATTGAACGTCATTGGACGAACAATGACGTACGTTGGGTGGTTCGACATAAGGACAAAATTTTACATTATGACCACAGTTAAACAGTGGAGCAAAGTTTCCCAGAGTCGTTGTGCAGCCTCCGCTCTTGGAGATTTCGAAGACCTGGCTGGATAAAGCCCTGGACAACCTGGTCTCAGTTCTTTGTTGGCCCTGCTGTGAGGAAGGGCCAATTGGATGAAAGACCTCCCGACATCCCTTGCAACCTGAATTATTATATGATTTTATGATTTTGTAGAGGTCAAAATGTTATCATGAAAAAACATTTTAAAATTCACTCACTTATTAGGAAGCCACTCCCTCTTAAGTGGAGAAAAGACACATGCACGTACATGAAAACTGTAGTTTTAAATACCATGCCAACATGGTATATATATATACATAATTTCTACCCACAACAACAGCAAACATCTTAATATATATTTATGTATGTGTGTGTATATATATATATATATGCACACATCTTTACCCATGCAATAAGCTTGTTTTCCAACTTTTCAGCCATTTTCCCTACTCATTCCATATAATCAAGATCCTGACCTGTGTATTCATTTCCAAACAATTTCATCATATTTAAGAATAAGAACTTTTATGGTAAGTCTTACTATACTTGCAGAGTACATTAATTCCTTTGGGCTTTACTGTTAGCTGCTTTTTTATTTATTCATTTATTTTTAATGAAATGGGCACAGCATATATAATGATGTTTGGGCTGAGGATGAAAAGGAATAAAATATAACCATTGCATTAGAAATTATTTTGAGGTCTAATGTGAAAAAAAGTGTTAGGAGTCAAGAGTTGTATGGGTTTAGAGGGAGATCTGTTGGTAAAAGCTGATGCAAAGCGATGCAAGTTAAACAAAGAGCAATATGTAGAGTTTGCCATACCCTTCTCTAGTCTAAAATAATGGATTAAAATAAAACTGTAAATTGCAGAGCTGAAAAAGAAAATTCAGTTAAACAAATGTGAAATGAAAGTGAAAAATTTAAATGTATCTCTCCACGATGAATTGTGCTAAAATAGAAAAGTTCTTTTGTCGACTACTTAACAAAAACAAAACTGTAAAACCAAGATTTGGATTTCAGAGGTCATATAGAACAGGACTGAACATTAAAACAAACTACCGATGTGAATAATGATCATAATTATTCATCTGTGTGACGTGATAACATAAAGTGAGAATTTTTGTCAGACCGTATAGAGAATTAAGGTCAACGTTCAGCCCAAAGGAAGCTGAACTATAGAAGAAAGAGAAAGAAACACTGGTGATACGGGTTGTTAAAGGTTAAGAAGCACGATAGCGTTTGTGCTAGGACTTGAGCTTGGATCTCCCGGGACGATGCTGCAGTCACCAGCTTCCACTGCTTCATAAGAACAGACCAAAGCATTTAACCTTTCAGCAACGATGAGGAATTCTGCCTGCATAATGAAGAACGTAAGATCATATCCCATAATCTTTCTTAAGACACCCTGTTTATACAGAGGATAGCACATTTGGCCCAAACTAATTACAACACTCAGTTTCCCTGCAGAGTCGATGTCTATCACCAGCTTCAACAAATAATTGACAGTGAATTATCAAAATGAATCTTTTGTAAATATCTCACCAACTGAGTGTATTTCCATGCTAGTAGGCAGACTTCAGTAAAAAGATTAAAATAAAATAAACCAATCTGCAGAAACCAGTAGAGGTACATGAAAAATTGTAAGACCCAAATCCTTCATGATCAGACGTATTATTCCCTGAAAATGAAGTCCTGGTCCTAGCTTCAATAATGTGCTTCTTAGTGGAAGGCTTGGCTGTGAAAATGGCACGAAATGCTACAGTTGGCTGTACTTGTAGGAAATCTGCACCTACAGTTTTCATAACTATGCCATATACCACTCAGTTTTACCCTCTGAATGAATGCAGAAAGCAGTGGAAGCTCTAAAAGAAGTGCCTTTGAATTTCAACTATCTGAATGGATTTACAGTATGTTTTGGAATGATTTTTGACAAATCCCTTAAAGGAATCACACAACTACAGAACGGTTTGGGTTGGAAGGGACTTTAAACACCATCTAGTTCCAACCCCCCGCCACGGGCAGGGACACCTTCCACCAGACCAGGTCGCTCCCAGCCCCATCCAACCTGGCCTTGGACACGGCCAGGGATGAGAACAATCCCTCCGGGCAACCTGTTCCGGTGCCTCACCACCCTCACGGTG
>JANZLQ010000013.1:942703-965550 GCA_026212715.1 Elanus axillaris | reverse complement strand
GGGGGAGGAGCGTGGGGTGGTTTTGCTCGGTTGGTTTTATTTTTAGAAAATACAGAACATTGTGATAAATGAAGCAGATCTCATCCAATTTTCCCTGGAAGGCTGATTGTTTAAAAATGACTTGAATGTAAATCTAAGCAAGGCTGATAATCAAGTATATCTTACTGGTATTCTCATCAGCGTTTTGTCTATTGAAAGTGAGATTCTATTTCCATGGATGATAGAAACAGCAAGGCATCTCAATTTTTCTTCTGCCGTGTTAACAAGTTAAGACTTTGTTTTGTTTTGTTTTCCTGATTAAATAATATTGATGAATGTTTTGCTATCTATGAAGAAATGCATCTGCTTCAGTGCCTAAGAGAAGCATTGACTTTGGATACCTCTCTATTCATCAGATCAGATTTCTGCACACAAGTAATAGGCAAATTATTAGTTTATTACACTAGTGTATGCTATTAATGCCAACACTGTGATTCTCTGCAAAGGTGGCGGCAGCCCTGTAGTACTACAGCTGAGATTGGGGTGTCTGAATCCAGCCAGGCATTATGGTGGCTGGAAAAGCATCATAACAAAAAGCTTCTGCTTTCCTTCTCAGTTCAGTCTGAGAGCAAGCAATAACCCTGAACCAGAAAGAAAAGGCCGGTCGTACCTCCTAAAACAATCGTTGATGTTTTCCGCTTCACATTTCTAATCCATAGTAAAACCTTTGCTCCCTTCGAGTTGCTTTCCAATAGAGACTTCATCTTTTCCATCATTTTTGTCTCGATGCAGACAATTCCTCTGTTTGATCCAGTTCTGCTGTGTTTTATCAGTTGAATTATTCTTTTCAGTTTTCCTTTAGGATTATAACCTTCCCTTTCACCTGCTGCTACTCTGCGCCCATTCTTAAGGAACATAGTTGCTGATTAGAGGAGCCGGGAAAACACAAGCTTTGAGTTGCAGTTAACACAGAGTTAAGCATTTGTACTGAACTCTACGGACATGTCTTTCCCTTCTGTTTTCTAACAGAAGAAATTAAAAGACTGTGACAATATTGACTAGATCATTAGACAAACACAAGAGGAGCAAAAAAGAGGCAGCATATAATAGAGATCTGGACAGAGTGATGATGGTTTCTCCAGACCCACGGACTCATTCTTACCATTTGCCACAGAATATTTATTTCCTCTGGCCTGTTATTCCACTGAGCAGGAAAGAAAAAAGCTTGCGCCCATTGCCTGCTGAAGCTGATGATCTAATATTTGGCTGCCAAGGTGCTGAATGTATTGATCTGCAGGTAACAGATTTCATCAACAGTCTTTGAAACCTGTTATAGGACACTTCAGAATTTTATTCCAGACCAGAAAGCAGCCTAGATCACACATCATTTAGGCACGAGCTCTCAGTCAGTGAGTGGTGAGTTAAATTTATTATTACTTCGGGATCTTGCCTGGTTTTTTTTCTCATCAGCCCAAAATGGACCGTATCAAGGAAAATATATTCAGGAGAATGATTTTTTTCATACTCTTAACCAACAGAGAGCTCTTGAGGTGCCAGCTGTAAGCAAATGTAGCAAAGATTTCCATAATCAAAACAGACAGTCTGAACTGTAATAAAATGCAAATACTTAATAAAATGAGGAACCGATATGCCATACGTGTCACATATGGGAAGATCTACAGTTCCTCCAAGACAGACATGTTCAGACTGTCACACGTTGGCTTGGTGGATTTTCATCCTTACCGGAAAAAACCCCAAAACTGAGGCAGGATTTTGGGGAGTGCCCCTTCCACGGCTACATACTGCAATAAAACTGAATTCACCAACTGCGCCTTCTTTTGACTGTGGGGTTTTTTAGTGATCATCATGTGACATGAAAAAAACCCACAAACCTTTCGTGGTAGAAAATATGTGTAGGAATTTGAATTTCCATGGCTTATATTTCTGTGATTTTCTACACTAAATATTTAAATTCAGCCATACTCAGGAGCCTAAATACAGGAATTCTGTATAATTTTGGACACCTAGGATATCTGAAATATCTGCATGGGTCTGACAGATAAGAAACAAGACTTAAAAGAAACCTCTGCGCTTCTGGACTGGCGACTGAAAGCCAGATAGGAGAACCCGGGGGCCTAAAATGTCACTAGATCTACTTTTTCTACATCGCAGTAATCTGTGACATTTTCTTTGAGATACTTACTTTCCTGATTCATCTGGAATGGAAAAACTGAACTTTAAAAAAACGAGGTGAGTGTGTAAGTAGTCGGGTTGCACTCCTGTATGACCTAGGGCAAGATACTCATATTAACAGGAGTTAATTACGAGAGCTGCAGATCTTAGAATATCTCACAGGCTATTTACATTAAGTACCCAAGTTAATAAATTCAGCTCTTGATTTTATCTGGACTCAAGTACGTACTCAACCTTTATGCAACTTTGTGAAATGTGTGGAATGATGCATATAATTTACTTGCAGAAATATTGCCAGGACAAGGTCCAAGGTCTTAATCTCACTTTCTTAAAGCTTCATTCATTATTTTTTTTTAATTAATTTGAGATGCTTAAAATAAGAGCTTTACATAGCTCAAATGAGAGTGTCATATTTTAGGAGACCGAGTCAAAGAATCATACCATCTCTTTGAGAATAGTGGTTGGATGGACCCTGTGAATGCATACCATTTTGGGGCAAGTTGGAGCTATATTAGGACTAAGCTTACGACGTTATGCAGGATACTTCATTCCCCCGGTGCAGGTTGGTTCTGGGGGGGGGGATCATGTCTGTGGGTGAGACCTTACGGATGCTGGATGTGCTGGACTGAGCGGTAGCGAGCTGCTTCCTCCGCTACCAGCCTGAGGTGCTCCGGTATCCCTGTGCTCCCGGCCCGTGCAGTGCCGTAGGATTTAAAGGGAAATGTACGGTTCAATCATTGATCAACGTCACAGTTGGAATGTAAAGGGTAATTTACGGGGCTTTGCAAATCTGTGTCAGATTTCTTAAAACATGGTATGGCATTTGCTAAAATGATTTCAGACAGCAAATACCTCCTGTGTACCAAAACTACTGCAGAGGGGCTAAAGTAATTTATTGACCCTCCTCCTATAAAAATGCTACAGGATCATAGTTGTTTTTATCATTTTAGCATCCAACCCTTCCACCTTTGGATTTGCAAGACATCATATGCTTTGTCCTATACAGAAGGGAAGACACTTTTTCAAGGATGCAACCTGCAGGAATGTTCAGCCTCTTCCACCACTTGCCCTTTAAGTGTTTCTTTTTCAAAGAAACTCTCCCTTACTTTTTCCATCTTTACGACAGAATATGTATAGAATTCAAATGTGAAGCTAGACCCATCACAATGTAGTTCAGCTTCTGAAGCAGTGGTTCTCATTTTTCATAGAAACCTAGCAGAGATTAGAATTTCAAAGCGCCTAAGTAACTTAGAAAACTAAGGCCAATGACTTCCAAAGAAATGCTGGCTTTTGGGAACAGATTGTGTATAAATTTTAGACAGAAAAAGGTGAAGTTTTATATATACCCGCACCAGATGATCTTCTGCGGTCCCTTCCAACCTGGCCTGTTCTATATCCATCTGTATACATAGACAGATATATACGTACATGTATATATAAAAATCTTCTAATGTACAGTTATTATATAAATATAGATAAAAGCACCTCAATTAATTAATTATTTAGTAATTTATAGTTACTATGTCTTGATTATATGATTAGACAATAATAATCATGTTTTCCTTTTATAATTCCTAATGGGACAGCTAGTAAATATTCCTGCCTCATTAACGTTCTGAACACGTTGTGAACTTGGTTTTCAATCCCTTTGGAAAATTATATTTAGCTTCCTAGGTTCCTAAGGAGCTTGTGAATTTTTTTAAGCAAAGACAGAAATAAAGTCCAACTGATCAATATGATCTGAGAACTGGGATCGCTATATTCGCTTTGTTTTCCCACTAGACCTTCAACACAGAGCTTGTAACAAAACTCTTTCTAATCTTGTCATGTTCCCATGCTGGTGAATCTGTAAAAGGAGTACCTACAGGATGGTGCCCATAATGAATTTTTATTTGGAAGTTAGTGAGGCTGCTGGAGAGAAGCCGCTCACATGCAGGGTAGGAAGGAACGGAGGGAAGATATTCCTTAGCAGCTTGAGACGGAAATTCCCCAAACCTCTGGTTTGTTGCTCCAGCCTCACCCCCTCCCTAAAACATGACTGCTCGGCTCAGTCCCTTCCCTTATTCCTCCTCACTGCTCAGCTCCTTCCCTCGCTGCTTCTGCTTAGCACCTGTGGGCTAGCCATAACCTTGTCAGGGGAGAAGAAAAAAGAAAAAAAAAAAAAGATTGGGAGAGAGACATAAATATGATGAAGAGGTTTTACTCTTAACAGAATATTGTAGCCAGTAGTTAGAAGGACATAAAAGGAGCCTCTTCCCTCTTATTGTAACTATTCCTGTTCAATGATCAAATACTAATGGCTTAATGCCATAATTGTGTGAGTAATGTACGGTCATTACGAGTATGGACTGTGCTATGGGATGGCTCTCCTCTTCAGAGGATTTGCATGCCTCCCCCCAGCCATTAGAAGAAATATTTTCTTCATTGTAGCTCTGTGGAATTTCAGCACCGGGTAGTAGCCACCGTGACAAGAGTAAAGCTGGCAGAGATGCTCTTCCACAAGCTTTTCTGGCTTGCTTTGGTGGGAATTTGGTCACACTATTGAGACTGACATCAGCCAGAGTGACAATACTCTGCAAACATTAGATCAGCACCCAGCGGAGTGCACGGAATGTTGTTTCCCCTTTGAACATTTCAAGTGGAACAAAATTATGCATGACGTCACGGTCTCCAGACGATCACGAGATTTAAGATCAGAAATGGCAACCTTAGACTTCTGGAAATGTATTTCTTTTATCACTGCTGATTTTCTTAGGCTGCTGGAGGCCGTGGCGAGGCCCTCGGAGACGGTGAGGCCGAGGCACTGGAAGGACGTGGGCTTTGGCTGAAGTTGCTGCAGGACCCTTCAGGGTTTATACCAGACCAAGCCGAAAGCTGCTCGTGCTGCTCTACGGAAAGACACATGCTCAGGGGTCTCACCATCGTCCTCCAGTCCCACCCACGCACCAGATCGTCCCCTCCGCCGTCCCTGCCGAAGAGGACCCTGGTGAGCTGCGCCGAGGAGCACCTCCAGCCGGCAGGGAACGGCTCTCCGCTGGAGACGCCGTGGGCGCGGAGGGCGAGAAATGCAGGTGTGTCCCGTTCGGTGAGGTCAACACCGTCATTAACAACACCAGAAGACTGAGGATCACAGTCTAACCGCGTGGAGATAATGGCTTTTGCTACATACACAAGCAATATCAGAAGCATTTGACTTTGTAAATGTTAATGGCTGATGGAAAACTTGAGTGATTTATGTTCAGCAGCCTGTTCCTTACTTCAGATCTTACTTCACAGATCGCTTCCTGTGATCTCAGTGAAGCTGTTAATTGCACCAAGCATGATTAAAGGCCTTTCGGTGAACACTGGTATTCACTCTCCTCCGCTTTCAGGGGTTACGTCTACCTACCTTGTTTTTTGT
The DNA here is from genome assembly GCA_026212715.1 of Elanus axillaris. NCBI lineage: Eukaryota > Metazoa > Chordata > Aves > Accipitriformes > Accipitridae > Elanus > Elanus axillaris. The sequence goes on along the minus strand of JANZLQ010000013.1, from coordinate 959,978 downwards.
AGAGTTGTGGAACTCTGCAGCTCCCTACCCTGCAAGTGATCAAACATGGTAGACTTCTCTATAGTTATCAGAACAGTGCTTTTACCTTTTGCAGAATTACCCTTTAATTAATGTCTCCAAGGTCTGGATCTTTGAGCCACAGCGTTTTTTTTTTATCTTCTGTCACCTTTCTTGTATCAAACACCATGTCTGGTACACTATCATAATACAGCTTCACTTTAACTTTGTATTTACTTTTTTTTTTTTTAACTGTTAAAACTAGTTTTTCTATGCTTTTCCACTAAAAATAAGAGTCCGGGTATTCTATTAAAAATTTTTTAGTGTTTTACTTCATTCTCCAACATCTTTACTGGGATTCCTTAGTCTTTCCTCATTACTTGACACAGAAGATCAAAACCTCAGAGTCAAAGAAGAAGGGAAAAAAGAGACTAGTGTTATCTCCATTCCACCGACACGGAAACTGGTCATTAACAACAAAGAATAGAGACGGTCGTGTTAACATACCGTCTTTTAAATTTGAGTTATGTTTTATGTATATGTGTGTGAGCATATATTTTTCAAGCACTATTTGTCCGCAGGTCTCTCTTGTCTGAGGCACTGTATGTGCACACAATCTATCCGAGCTAGACACTGCTGATGCTGTGAGGGGTAAGTCTTGCACACAGTGAGAAAACACACCAAAACCTGAAACCAAGATGATAATATATTTTCTAACTCCCTACGCCTTAGTGTTTGCTGCCTTTTTCTGCTTGTACATCCCCTAAAAATCTACAGAAAATTCTAGTTTTCTGACAATAAGCCTCTTTTTGTTACTTATCTTTTATATGCACACATAGAGTAACAAACCTTGAGCCCTTGGTCTAAAACTATGCCGAGAAATAAAATGATCCAAGGGCTGCCCGTTGGCCTGGAGCCAGCTGGCATCCATAAGCAAAATCCGCACACCCTCCTCCTCCCATACAGGGTGGGTACCTCCTGGCCGCTCACTGGGAAAGGTCCCAAGACTCTGCTAACGATTTAACAGCACGAACAAGCATATACCGATGTTTAATCCTGGGCCTTGGTGCTGTTTAATTTACAGATAAGCTATGACCTTAGGATCCAGAAAGTACAGCTTGAAAACCACTGCTTTGGACAACTGTGTGCCTAAAACCCGCTGCTTGAAAAGCAGACGCGCAGCCTGCACCATTCACTGCCCTTGGGAGCAGCATTCGCTGCCTCCTGACTCCGAAATTCAGGGATCAGAAGCCAAAGGCTGGTCGCGGGGGACAGCACGCCTGGGGTTACACTGCCAGCGTGAAGGGAAAGGATCGGAAAGAGCCAAGGGTTTAAGAAACATAAAGGCTAGAATTAGTGTCGGCATCTGTTATCTGTTGATTTTTCTGGCCCGCTTATTATTTTTGCTAATTCATTTGTTGTTGCAACCCTTTAAATAGGTGAAAAACTCTGTATGTCTTTGTGCTAGCCTAACGGGCTGGAGCATCACTCCACTTCCCCTTCCTCTGAGAAACAAAAAATGCTCCCTATAAAGCCTAACATATTTTTTTTTTCTTTTTACCTCCTGAATTATTTATAATGCATTTTTGACAGTTAGCGTAAAGGGTGTGAAATCACAGGGCATGGCTCAGTGGGGTACAGCAAAAGCTTTGAAATACCCAGGCGCCTAGAACCAACAGCTTTTATACAAGATAGTTCTGTAGTGAGACAAATAGAGCAGGCTTTGGAGAAGACCTGGCAAAGCTGTCCCTACTGCTGGGGGCACTGAACGTCCCACAACAGTCGGCATTAAATATACTGTTCACCCTAGTTCCCACTTTTCAGTTTTATCCGTAATTCATATTAAAGTGCACATTGCCTGCCCCTAAAAACAATTTGTTGAAATAATAGCCTGGGGCAATCAAAGGACGGAAGCATAACGAGTCATGATTTTTTTCTGCTTTGCTTATGTTTGTACTAGTGGGAATGAACTCAAGAGGTACGTGTGTCTTTATCTTGTTTATTAAAGAAAATCACTTCATTATACAACCTGCATTTTCTCTCCTGTGTTTTTGAATGGTGCCTCTATGCACTGTTATCCTCCAGGGTGAAAGTATCTATGATATTTAAAACAGAAAGCCAGCCTTCCTGTCGCTGCATGTAGGAACAACGTCAGTAATATCAAGAGAATATCACTTGTAATTAATTTCACCCATTGATCACATATTATGTAAATAATTCATATTAATGTGCAATACCTGAGTAATTCTAAAAGGTGTAAAGACTGAACTGTAGGAAGAAAAGGAACCAGCAAACTCCATGGGAGACCAGCGGTAGGACAGAAGACAAGGTGAAAGAAGAGCAGGAGAGGAAACACAGGAAAAAGAGGTAGTATACATATAAGGGATACCGGAGCGAGGAAGATGTGAACAGAAAACTGCAAGTTAGAATTAGTGAGATAGAAACCAGTAAAGTGAAAAGGAAGACATAGATAAAAGAGAGATGTGGGACGGATTTTTGAAACACATCACCGAGAGGTGAAACAGAAGACAGTTTTCCCCTCTGTCTCCTGAAAGCAGCCCTGGCACACATCCTATTCCAATGTTACTCAAGGGAGTAGCTTTGTCCAAACTATACTGGGAGCTAAGCACCATATGCAGAACAATTTTACTGTGTTGTAATAAATATGCCTTGGAGTGGTATCTGTCTTTTCAAGTTGCCTCTGATCTAAGAAAGTGCAGGAGAGACGGCGCAGCTCAGAAGAAACAAGTCCAGCTAGAAAGCCCATGCTACCACAGTAAATGTGAAAAATAAAAGCCTAGTGTGACCCTGGGGAAAGGAAAGGAAAAAGCTGCGATAACCTGCAGACTATCAGTGTGGTGAATGACACTTTTCAAGAAATCTACACTTTCTGCAATTTTTAGTGAAGGAAGAAGGCATAATTGTCCTCAGTCTTCCTTCTGTCTCTGTCCCCAAGACAAATAAATGGTGCCTATCTAAAAATGGGTGACAGTGATGTCTTGTCAACTTTCCTAAGGTTGGAAATACCCTACAGAACAAAGTCTACTAAGAAAGTTGTTTTAGTACTTTGTGCGCTTCCAGAGATGAAAGATAAAATGAGTTTTAAAAACAAAGTCGCATCTTGAAACTGGTTTGCAACAAAGCCAGTTACCTGGTCAATAATTATTTCTAACACTAGTTCATAATTTAGATTCGTTTACACTTGGGTATTCGTAAGACATTTAAACCATGTGTAATTACATAAAAAAAACTTTTAAATTTTAACTTGTTCCTCTGGAAGGTGCCATTCATGTTTACACTGAAAGCAAAATCTGCCAAAAAAACCTCAGCAGCGAAAGAACTGAATCTCTTTGCCTACCCTATGTTCTCTCTACGTTCCCAACAGTAACGCTAGACAGATTTCTAGGTTCTACCCCAAAACCACACCTGTAAGATTAGGGCTGGGCTTTTGCATTGTTCCAGTAAATGTTCTTTCCATATGTGCTCATGTCGTGCACGTCTGGTTTTAGCTGAGCGCATGGATAAGCTCATCTGCTGAACACAGTAGAGCTGAAAAGACATTTTCTTACAGGAGATCTGAATGGATGTTCCCTCCTGGATTTCTATGAAGCATCACAAAGTGTAAGCCGCAAGAAGTCACCTTTCCGCAGAAGTCTTCACCAGGAAGAGAGGGAGGCTCTGCCAGCGCAACCGCAGGGACCTGGGTTGGGCGGCCGGCGTGTGCTGCAGGACGCTCCGAACCGGCCGCGGCTGCTCGGCTGTCGGGATGGGGGCTGACCAGCACGCCCTGCGCTCCCCCCCGTCCTCCGGCGCTGAAAGCCTTTCCGTCGGAAATCCAGGAAGAGGGCAGGGGGTGTGCAGACCGGAGGAGACGTGTGCTTCGCTTTCCTTCTGGGACGGAGGTGGGCTGCACTTGAAAATGTTCCTAGGCCCCAAATTTTAGATACAGCCTAAATATGTGGTACCTCTAATGCGCCACAGCTGATGGCAAATCCAACCCAAAAATCTTCATTAGGAACACTAATAGGATGGGATGCTCTAAAAGGAAAGCTGGCTTTAGCCAAGCTATACAAAGAGCTAAAGTTACGTCTTGCAACGTTCAGGTCTGATTCTCATTTGCACAAACGCTCTTAGACTCTTTTTCACTAGTGAGTCTTAAAACTGGAGTTATCCCATGCCGAGACTTCCTTTACATCTGAAGAACGCAAAGGCGTGTCAGTGTAAATAGGAATAAGGTCTTATTCCACATGCCGACTACCAGGTAATTAACAGGCTGTTCTCGGCGTCGGCGTATGGTTACTGACATTGTGCCTTGCCCAGTTCCTTGAAAACAGATTCCGTTACGCCCAGCCTTTCTGGGTCCATCTTCCTCCACCTCGCCTTCTGCAAGTCCGGTTTGTGAAACTTCGGAGGGAGAAATTTCACTCTGTCTCACTCGTCAGAAGGCTCCATCATTTCCGCGTCAGGCTTGATCGCCGCCGAGATACTTCTCTCCCACTTTCAGCTCGGCGAGCACGCCCAAGGGGCAGGCACAGCAGCCTCCCACGCGCCGCATGACAATTTTACAGGGTAGAGCCCAAGGACTAGCTCGTCAGCCTTTGTTACTGACGGCAGTCAAGACTTTTCTCAGTTCCGTATTTGGCCGTGGAATCGGAGACTGTCGCGGCAGTGCGGGGGAGAACCTGCCCCCAGGAGCAGTCTAACGGTCCTGGGCCGTAGGACAGGCAACCTTCGCCTGGAGCCCAAGAGAGCCGTGCTCTCATCTAGCGTGTGTGTGCGGACTTCAGACTGCCCCAGCGCCCCGTCAGAGAGAGACGTGGAACTGGCTAAATACAAAGGTTTTCAGGGATCCGTGTCTTAACATATCCCATTTTCCTGAACGGCACCTCAAGCCCGGTGTTTCTCTTTCAGCTAGGACGTATATTTCGGAAAGACTTTACTTGAACACTTATCAAATATCCAGGTGAGGGTTCTGTTGGCTAGTGACGAGTCGCTAGAAAAATGCACGTTTTATTTCTAGTCTCAATTGACCTATGCTCCGCGTTCAGGCTCTAGGTCTCTAACGTCTTTGGTAGATTAAACTTCCCTCCAGTGTTGGAGTAAATCTGCATTTATAGGCCATGATCAGGTCGCTTCTTAACCTTCATTTTGTTAAGCTAAATTGATTGAGCTGCTTCAGTATCTCACTGTAAAGGCGTTTGTTTGGGGTTTTTTTTCAGAACTTCCATCATTCTTGTAGCTCTTTTTAAAGCCATTTCCAGTAAGTCAACGTTGCTTCAAAATGAGTTCATAAACCAGAATACAGTACAGGTGTCACTAATATCATAGAGAATCAAAAATATCTCTGTACTTCTATTCTTTATTCCTCTTTCTATTTATCTAAAGCCCACCTTTTCTTTCCTAGCCACTACTTCCAGTAAAATCTAGTGCCCTGTGCTGATTTCTACTGCCTAGGGGATGCTTTGGGCCAAAATCCATGTTGGATATAACCGCATTTCAGCACTGCAGAATACTTCAAATATCTTCAGCAGTCAACCTAGGTACATAATGCTTTAAAAATATAAACCTATTTTATAGAAGATTGCCTGCACAAATACAAGGCTTACTTACCATATGACTACACCAGTAAGTTTTTAAAATTATAAATAGATTTAACATATTCAAAACTTGTGTAGGATATCGAGGGAATATCTTTTAAAAACACCACTGAAAAAAAGAAAAATCAGAGAGAATAATACTGCTGTTTTTTCATCATGAAAGTATTATCTGACTCCTTTGTATCATATTCAGCCGTCTTAGTTACACAGCGGTATTGAACACTCAGTTAACTGTTCTGTGGGTGACTTAATGAGTCAGATTTATATCACAACAATGTTTAATTAAAATACGATCAATGACCACTTCTATGCTGTCACAAAGATACAGAGAGAGTCTCATAGTCCCAGTTCTGTGAAATTTCACAATTTTCCTTTTTTTTTTTCTTTTTTCCTACTGTGTAATGTAAAATTTTCCTGCGAGTATTCAGTGATCAGGCAAGATATTTATATCACAAAAAAATCGCGTACCACTTCCCTGTAGCACCACTGGCGCTATCGTGACATTTGCCGTCAGAAAATGACTTTCATTTCCCTATTTTCATCTGATGCTTAGTTGGAGAGATCACGGGGTGCTGGATGGTGATACCGTTCAGCTACCTGAGTTGTGGAGCTGGAGTACTGCCTGGCAAAGCTCCGGATGGGTCGGAGAGGACCCCTCTCCGTTGTGGGCAAGCAGCAGCCACTTCTTCTCAAGGTCAAGGCACCTCCGCAGGGACGGCCAGTCCAGCTCTAAGCGAGACAGTGCCGGGGTAGAGTCGATACAGGCGCTGACCGGCGATTTTGGGAGGTGTAATTTGCCGCACTGCTGCAGCGAGTCTGCATCTGCGCTGACTTAAAGCTGGAAGGGGCATGCCTATTGCGGGCTTCATCGTCGGCATATCCCAGTGACTCATTTTCTTGTTTTGATCCAGGTAAGATTCAAGTTGAGGCAGGAGCTGGATGTTTCTAGCTTTGCTGTCTGCATAAATTACAATGGAAGAGACAGGCAAGGAGAATCAAATTGAAGCGTACTGCACTGTGATGACAGGATCCCAGAATTTCTTTTAAATGTAGTCTTTCGTATATATTTATGGTATCTTTTTGCTCAGCTTGAGTCAACATTACTACCTCATGGTGAAAAATATAAACACAAATATGTTTGCTTTTCCATCACTGACATCCTCCATTTGGGTCTGAACATAATTCATTAAAGTTCTCATTTTTCTGCTGATAGCTCCAGTACCAGGGGAAAATATTATTTTTTTTTCATATCAATTCATGCTTTATTAGTTTATTTCACTTGTCTCTTATTTTTAAGTTTCTTTCACAAGGGATAATTTACAGGCTTCTCCCTACTCTTTTGTGAGAGACAGATTGATTTCTTTGCGTTCAGAAGCAAAGGCATAAGTAGACTACGCTTCTGGATGAAGAAACATCAGCAACACGAAAGACAGTATTTTGACAGATTATCTAAAAGTCACTAATGTTAGGGCAACAAAAAAAGCATTCTCTTTCAGTTTCTCAACCGTGTGAGATAGGAATATATGCCTGAATGGCTGTAACCATCAAGAGCAATAAAAAAGTTTAGCACTGGTTTTTTTTTTTCTTAATATTCAGAGCAAATTATAAGACATGGATGGAATGTCAGCCAGAGTGACAAGCAGCCAGGAGAATTCAAATTGTCTTTTAGCCACTGGCTGGGGAGGTATAAGTGCTCCCAGTCACAAGGTGGGTAATGATTATACAGCTCCGCAGTCTCTTCAGCCGTGGTTTGCCTGCATCTGCCCTTCACGTCAATACACTTACATGCCATTTTGCCACTCTGAAGGACAACGCAGCACCACAGACTGTTGCAACGCGTGTTTATCACAGGCACTCCACGCCTCTCTTCAGCAGGAAAAGAATCTTACAGGCAAATACTTGCTCCGCGTGAAATCCCGAAAAACCATTGTATCCCACAGATAAAACGGGACAGCGATTTAATGCAAACAGCATTTACGATGCCAGATTTGAGCTCGAGCGTTCCCTGCTCCAATTACATGGAGAACAGTAGCCCTACAGAGAGAAAAGAGGGAGAGGGATCTGACATGCAGAACATTATTGAAATGGCACTGCAGAACCACGGAGTTACAAATATTATATTCTTACTCCATCACACTGCCAGCTAGCATTACTGTTGAACGTCATCTCTCAAAGTATTTGCAAGGGAAGGAACAGACCTGTAATTGTACTAATCACATATGAAGACGTTCAAAAAAGAGGGCGATTTATCGTGGGCTATTTCGGATTCCTGTCCTTAGGATTTATTTTGTCAAGGGCACTTAAAGCTGCTGGTGAGCTCATTTTTAGCTTCATATAAGTCTAACTAGATCAGAGAGTTCCTGGAGACATGACTAGGTTTTGGTGCCAAATCGCCATTCTTTTGGTTTACATGGCAACATTATAGAAGGTGGTGAGGCTTGTCCGGGTCACAGCTGTTGCAGAATTTGTCTAATTAAAGGTCCATTTGCTAGGAATTGCGAATGAAGAACACGTTCTACCGCACCAGCTTGTCTTGTGTCTAAACCGTATCATGAAAATCTCTTTCCATGATAGACCTCCTTTGTGAATAGTACGTTTGCCTCAATATTAAAATTATTTTGACAACCGTCACAGTATATACATGATATATATGTATACATAATGCATATTTAAAGTAACAATGTGCTTTGTGGGTATAAAATAATTTTTTCTAGAGAATTAAAATTAAAACTAAAAGGTTCACTCCAGCTCTAGCAGATGCATCTTATTTAACTTCCAAAACTCAGAAATGAAAAAGTGCATTTTGGAAATTCCGTATTACTGACTCAGCCTGAAGACCCACCTGACGAGTAGCTGGTGTCCCTAGTAATAATCCCGTAACAACCCAGTCCCGTTTTATAAAGCTCTGCTGAAGAATGGTAACATACCCATTACAACAAGGGCCAAAATGTCATCCTTAACACAAAGGATTCAGAATTTGGCAAGTAGCATCCTAGCCCCTTTCAGCTAGCCAGTTGAGGTAGCGATAGGCAACCTCTGACTGCCTGTTATGATATGATGATATCAGATATTATGTTATGATATGCCTGGGCTGATATCATCCCTAACCTCCAGTAGACATCTGTGGTCAAAGCTGTAGCTATGATACAATACACGAGTTTTCTCACCAAAAAACCCCTCCTGGCACCTCGGATCCAATGCAGGCCGTTCAACCCTTACCCGCACAACTGGCAGTCCCTCCAGGATTTATCGATATTACCTTTTGCTGGTAGAGCTTCCAGAGGACTATGGGCTCGTCTCTATTTGGAGGCGGTTGTTTTTCAAGGTCGCAAGCTAATACAATAATGTTTTCTGTAAGTGTATTTGTGTCAAAATAATCTATCAGAAAAAGAAAAGCAGTTAGCACTTTTCCTGTAAAATACCAGAAAGAATGGTATGCAGTGCAATACAAATTATCCAGGCTTTCTTGGTGGAATCACTTCAAACATTTCCTACATTTTACAAAAAGGGCAGAGCAAGATGTAAGGAAACAGGCTAGCTTAATTATTTGAAGATGTTCACTGTGCGATGGAGACAGCAGTCCTCATTTACCCCTCTCTGGTTATGTGCCGTTTATCTCTTTAGGCCCCGTTTACTCTTAGCAGCATTACTGTTCTATAAACGCTTATACTCTGTTTCCTGTTATTCTGTTTGTGGGTTCAAGGTAAGTAATGCCAATTATATCTTACTTAGCATGCTCCTACTTCTCTGACTGCAACACCTCCCTCATTTGGCTACAAGCTCTCTGCAGTCCTGCATATCTACCTTTTCTCCACCTACTCATTCTCTTAATAATGGCTTACTGATGTAGAACCTTTCAGCTTTCACGCAGCATTTTTTGGCAATCGACAGTTCTGAATTCAATCTACATGACAATATATAGGGATAAGAAGAGAGCAATCTATGAGACCCACTTCTGTGCCTCTTACAGTCATTAGATTTTTGAGTCCAAAGAAATGAAAGGATGCCTTGTACAAAAATATGCTGAAATAGTAAAAGTAAGCCTGGGAACGAATACTACCCACATACATACATATATATATATATGTATGATAAGTCTACTTGTTATGCATTTTTAAATGTAGCATTGTATCAGTCCTGCAAATTAACATTATTTTGCTAATACAGAAAATCAGTAGTTAATTACTGTTCATCAGTAATTGGATTAATAGCACTGTTATCAGTAAAAATAATAAACTTTGATACTAACATGATTAGACCGGAGTTCATGAATAAAACCCCTGGAAATGCAATAAACAGCGCTTCTCTGAAGCGCTGAGGCTGTTTCATGTGCTTTATGGTTTTGCTTGCATATTTAAACTTTTCTCATGGGACGGAAGTAGACCAGAAATGCGGTAAGTTGCACTATAGTCTGAAAACTCAAGTCCAGTCATCAAAGGAGATTCACTTTGCACCAAAGTTCAGTGATGCGTTGAGACCTTTGTGGTGTTCTGCAGCCTGGCTGCATATATCCCAGTTTTCTCCAAAATGCACATTTTGTGATTAAGCTGGTTTTTGTAGCCATGAATTTTTGATGGCTACATTTTTCTTTAATGTATGCTAATATCCTGCTTCAGACTACTGCAGCTACTTCTTCAAGGCATCAAATTTTAGGCAACAAAAATAGCATTGTAGTTGAGCTCTGCAGATAGTTCTTTGATGATAATCATTCCCCCATTAATGTGGTTCTTGCACAGTCCTTTCACTTCACATCATAGAATGGAGAACAGGGAGTAAGGCACAAAAAAACATGGTCAGTGAAGATAATCAGGGGTTAAACTTACATCATTTATAGCTTTGTCATGTGAAACACTCTGCTTTATTGAAACTATTTTCCCGTAACATGCGCTTTGGAAATGGCACGTACGTTAAGCGTAGGTGAGGAAAAGGATTCCTCAACTGTAAGAAGCTAATAAGGACATGACAAAAAATCCCAACAATAATAACGTAGCTAGAGAGAGGTACCCTAAAACCTCTCTGGTAAGAATCCAAAGAAAGGAGCTGCATTGCTAATTAAAAGATATTGATAAATCAGTCATCTTAGCAGCAACGTGTGCTGGGAAGAGGAAGAAACATCTAGATACATTCTGAGTTACGGGCTTCCAGCGTACCTGCATAACTCAATAAAAATTTGCACCACCGTAAAATCTGCAGTACTAGCAGATGACAGTAAGGAATGTCCTACAGAGGACCATGTTCTTCATAAATCTCTTAAGAGAAGCACAGAAAAAAAAATAAGACCAGCAAAAAACCACAGTAGACTTGTCAGTTGTCAGCTAGTTAAGCTGCCTCTTGCTATGGACCGTAACTGGCTTGTCACAACGTACTTCGATTTCATCTCATGATGGATCAGTTCTTAGGGATGCTCATCTATGATTTCATTTTCACTGAAGAACACCATTTTTTTAAAGGAAGCATGTCAATGGAAAGAACTAAAAAGGAGAATTTGGGAAGGGGTGTGAAAAGAATTCTTTTCTTCAAGTTCTTCTTGCATATAGTGCAAGACAGAGGATTTTTTTCCCCCATTTTCTTTTAGCTTGGCCACTCTATCCTCTATCCCAGACCTGAAAAGTCCCGGAAGCTGAGAGGTAGCAAGACAGGGTTGAATATATTTTCTTTTAAAATGTATCTGTTGTGTGGGGTCATGCATCTTTTATAAAATAACCTACAGAAACGAGTACCCACCCAAGGAGACACGCGTTTTGTCCTTTCTTCATCTTAAGGGTAATGAAACACTTCGCATCTCTCAAGAACAAGCCCTGAATATTAGACTGGTTAATTTTAATCTTTCCCGTTCAAGTTACACTGCTGAGGAGCAGCAGTGGATTCATCAGTCAAAGGACTGAGAAAGGTCCCTGTTACTGGGACAACCGCTCTGGAGAGGGGAATTCTACATTCCTGTCTCTGCTCCGGGAATTGTTTCCCACTGTTTATCATTCAGTGATAAATACACAGAAACGCTGAGTAAAAATGGCTGGAAGAATTTGCCATCTTTCCCTCACAGGTGCCATAATATTTGCATGCTTTGCCGCAAAATTGAGTCGCATCAGCAGGAGCAGTACAGAACACATATCCGTCACTGCCACCGCTAGCTGTGTTTTCCAAAAAAGTTGTTGGTGCAACATCTTGAAATGTCTCCTGTGTGCTGTGCATATCATGAGCACCTTTATTCCATTAGAGGAGTTAGGTGGAAGCATTGATTTCCTGACTTCCGAAATCAAGTTTAGGCAAGAAGCAGGTGATTCGGATGCTTGTCTGGGACAGCTGTGGTAGACTGGTAGTGCTACAGGCATCAGTAGTTTCAGGTCAAACAGAAATGCACTTGTCCAGCTTATGCGTTAGATGGAAACTGAACCGAAGGGTTTTCAGGATGGCATCTTTTCTTCTTGCTCTGGACTATTCTGACACTACAATCAGACATACGGCACATTTTCTATCGCATAACTATCCCTGACTAAAATCTGTCACGGTCCCGAGACAAACGCAGTAGCAGAATATGGTACCTAAATCTCTCTATGTGAGACTTATCAACTCCTTATTCATCCAGACCCCTTTCTAATTAATTATGTGTGCCGTACGCAGGACAGGACGCAGAGACCAGTGTGTTAGTGGGAAGTTTCCAACAGCGCTGCGGTCACTTGTAGTGTATTTGGAGAGGGAATAGCACGATCACCCGAGAACCTCTTGTTGCTGATGACCTTTAAAAGGATCAGACTTGACTAATATTTACCAACCACAAACGAGAAATCAGTGGATCGGCCAAATGGCTTCCACGGAATGCGGGGAAGTCCACGTATTGCGGCAGCCACCTCTTTGCGTAGGCAGAACCTTAGTCTGCCACTCCACCGAGGTAATGTTGTTGTACCCCATACACTCGTTTATTTTAGGCTCTGAGTTTTTTGGCCATGTCAGCAGCGAGGGACTAACAGCTGTTCTGACTCCATACCTTTCTTTTTGTGGAGACGCGTAAGTCTCTCCATGATATTAAACACTGGTACAGCCAGCTGTATCATCATGTTTACTTACATAGTTCCCACAGATTCATACTGATAATGTGTAGAGCCAGAAAGATTTATAGGTCATTACACTTCACTGTTGTGAGCTGAATTTGATCAAAACATTTTTTTCCGGAAAGCCAAATCTTAGGTTTGAAGACAAGAAATGGAGAATTCACCACTTAACCGGGTATTTTGTAGGAGCAGCTTTGCAAACTCACTATTCAAAGCATGTTTCTGAATTTCAGATTTCACTTGTTCTGGCTTCAGCTGCTGGAATTTGGTTCGTGTTATGCCTCTTCCTCTCAGACTGCTAAGATTTCAGAATGTGGCCTTTTCTCCTTGTAAAAGTACACATACCATGTAAACTAGTCATCTTCTCCAGCTTTTCTCAGACCCAGACAAACTGAGTTTTTGAAGTATCGGGCTTTAAGACCTTTTCAACATTTCTCAGGTATGACTGTTCCTCTTTTTTTTGATTACATCTTCTGCTTTTTAGCATCCTTTTAAGAACAGACACATTTGCAGTGTGTGTACTGCTCTGATATTAGCTGCACTCCCATATAGCAGTAAAGACACCCTCTATTCTTGAACCCCAGTATTCTATTTTTATTTTAAATTATTGTAACTATCTTTTATTTTCAGCAAATCTTTATGCTGAGAACACATGCCGAGTTATTTGGTCACAGCCTATATATCCTACGAACTGTTGTTCCTCGATGTGTTACTGCACATACGGCAATGTTAAAATACACCTTAATCAGCTACCTACCAAATCGTCCATATCACTCTGTGCATCAGCTCTTTTTCCATTATTATTTATCATTCCTCCATTTTTTTCTGCCACTTGCTTATGTTTACCAGAAGTTGTTTCATATTTTTTCATTATTTCAGATGATTGTTGAAAATATTGGATAGCTATGGGTCTTTTATCAATCCCAACAGAAGTTAAACACAAACAATCACACTTAAGGGCAAATCCCCATTAACAAAATCTTTTCTCAGTCAGGCCTCCCACTATCCTATTGGTACTATTTAGTTCAGGTTTGTGTTGTGGGGTTTTTTAGCTTTGGGGTTTTTTGGGTTTGTTTTTTTTTTGTTTTGATGGTTTGGGTTTTTTTTTTTCTGTGCTTTTTTCTTTTTTTTTTTTTAATCAGGATCCTATGCAGTACTAAGCTGAACTGAAATATAAAGTGGAATACTGCCAAATAATTTCAACTGCATAGATGGCTTGGCCGAGGTAGACCTATATTGCTGCAAATTAACAGAATGGGTATCAGATTAGTTGCAATTCAAAGGAAGAACTTGAGTGTGATGCTGGGTAGAGATAATTATTCCTACGCAGGCTTAACTGCTACTGTCATGTCCCATTAAAGTGTGCAAGATAGGTTTTCTCTGTGTCTGTCTATTACCAAAATAACATTCAGGAGAAAATGGTGAGTGTACAGCTGGTAATAAATGCAAGCTTCTGTGATGTCTTGCAGTTACAAGGCCTGTGCTGTTAACATAGTATTTGTATTCATTTGCTGAAATTATCTTGGAAAGTCAAGAGAATCATTCAAAATAAAGAAAAGCAGCAACATTTGTATCCAAGTTACTAGTATTTTTGCAGAGCCAAGACGGAACGCATTAGCAGTCCAGGAATAAATGATGTAACAGAAAATAATTCTACACATTAATGACAGCTGAGCCAACACTTCTTTCAACTTAATATATTCCCTTTGCATTACCTTGCTTAATTCTAGAACAGCTAGTAGGCCTTGTGCTTAGAGTCCAGGCTGCCAGCCATAAAGTGTAAGCTATTTATATATTATTAACTTATTTCAAATTCTTCCCTGAGAGTCACCATCGCAGTACCACATGGCCTTAAGGTATCGCTTCAGATTAATAGAGAACAGTCAAGGTCCATTTCATATTCAAAGCACTTCAGATATGATATCTTCCCTAACAATATGTAGATGAGTTTTTAATATGTTCTAGATGTTGCCCAGAACTCTGAAAAGTGATATAGCATACCGAGAACATAAAAATGAATAGAAAGAGTGAACAGAGGCTCTGTTCAGCAGAGAGGCAAAGGACAGGAACATCACGACACTATCCCAGAATATTCATTAAAAAATTAGGAATAGCTAGGAGCACGCTCACTTCACCAGCCCTACTGTTTAAATGGTTTTCCACAAGAGTAGCAAGGGATGTGGACCCTGAATCGTGCCTCTTCACAGCAACACGCAGCGTACAACGAGGCAGCCATCACAGCATCTTGGTATCCTGATGGACAAGGGAACTAATCTAAATCCACTCCACAGCTGTTCTTAGAGAACTCTGACCAAAGCGGTTGCAAAACACAAAATACTCATCTTTTCCATTCCTATTGACTGGAAAATTATCGACAACAGCAGAGAGCGTGCCTCAAACTGTACTCAAAGGGAAAATCGCTTCTACGCTGCAGCTCGTGACTCAGTGACATTTCACATTTCCATTCTGGAAGTAGGAAAGGGGTCCAAATAATATTCTTCCCTTGAAATATTTACAAAACGTGACCCTAATGTCTTGAAGAGTCTGGTCTATGATTTAAACCCAAATGCAATCTCATCGGATTCAGGTATCTTTTAACAGAAAAGATTTGCATCCCTTTCCATTAGAAACCAACTAAAATTGTCACTGCCTTGCTAATCCCAGGAAAAGAAAGTGCTATAAGCACAGAAAGGTTGGCTGGGAGGCCGTCTTGTTCAGCCTCCCCTTTGAAGGGCGGCCGCTGGCCCAGGGCAGAGAGGAGCTGTGCCGAGCAGCCGACGGAACGCGTGGCCCCGCGGCACGAATGGGAAGGATCCCGGAGGTGACCGGGAGCAGAATATACAGGAACACTGGTACCAGTGAGGGACAAGCAGAAGAAATAGGGCTGCAAAATGCCGGCCTCCTGAGCGCCGTCGGTCACTCTTTGGACTACGACCTCCTCAACAGACGGAGAGGAGAAAGTCTTCTTTGAGATCAGCTCAGTCTTCACAAAAACCCCTGGAAGGACCAAGAGACGGTTGGTGGGAATGGATGCCAGTCCGCCTTGGATACCCATCTTCGGCCACGCTATTAGTTGCGGTACTTGCACAGAAGAGAGCTAGCGGTCATAAACCCCCAAATGACTCCTCTTGAAACCATCTAGCATACATTCCCTACTGGAATAATTCATTTGATATGATAGAGGAAAACTGTGTTTTGATATTCAGCTCCTGTAAGTTAGAAAATGACAACATGGTTCTCCCTCAGAGATACACACTCGATTACTACGCTGTTTAACAGATTTAGCGTAAAAAAGGTTTAGCTATGATTTCAAATTCCACAGTCACTGAAATTAATGTGAAGCAATGCTGATACATTAATTCTGGAGCCCCAGAGCATGGGACCATGCCCTAGCAATTAAAGCACTGAATAGGAAAGGTCTTGTTTAATGGTTCCTTCTAGTACATCATATAAATACAAATAATAATTTTAAGATGCTTTGCCAGATAGAGCATTAAACCATCCCCTGTATTATACCACTTATTTCAGAGATTCCTGAGCTAAAACCTTCCCTAACTCGTGCACATTTGATTCTTGTAGAAACCCAAAGGACTCAAAGGGGGAAGAGAAAAGGATCCAGATTTATTCAGGTGCGGAAAGCCCACGGTGCAAATAATATGCAGATAGCCAATCCGGTAAGCCTTACTACATTACATCGCTACATTTAATTTGAGACTCTATATTAGACATATCTTTGTTAATTTTCACAATAACTACAAATTTAGTAGGGAGATCTGAAAACCTGGCACTATATGACTAAATGTCCTAAAAAGAGAACTGAAGCCCAGACAAAACCAAATTTGAAATGAAGGCTATGAAGCACCCATTTAATGTTAAAATTATGCCCAAGAATTAAACTAAATTTTACTGTCATTTCTATTCCTACCTAGCAACAATTAGCTGTACATTAGTGAGCAGAGAGCTTAGACCATTACTGCTAAAAACAGTTGGCAGCACCCATGTTTTCAGTCAGTTCAATAACCTAGCAATTTCTACAGCTGCTTCTGTTTATAAAATGCAGGTCTGAAGTCAACCTGAGTATTTTAGTGAAAGCATTCAAATGTCAGCACTCACAGTGGTCAAATACCAAATTTTGACAGAATGCTCACTATAAATGTCTCTACAAATATAACAGAGCAAATAGCAGTTTTAAGAATTATATTATGTCCATAGATAGATAGTGGAAAGAGCAAATATGATGAGCTGTTCAAGAATAGTAATTTTTAATGCCATATGGAAACGATGCAGAATTTAAGGAGTAAGTGTCTTTTCTTCCATTTTGCATAATATTTACAAGAGGACAATAATTAATCCAAATAATTCAGTGTCGTGGTTCAACCCCAGCCAGCGACCAAGCACCAGGCAGCCGCTCACTCAGTTCCCCCCCCCCCCACAGTGGGTTGTGGGAGAGGGAGAAGTAGTAAAACTGGTGGGTTGAGATAGGAACAGTTTAATAAAACAGAAGAAAGCAATAATGATAATGATGACACTAATAAAATGAGAACAGTAATAATAGAAGGACTGGAATGTACAAATGGTGCACAGGGCAATCGCTCACCCCCCGCCGATGGACACCCAGCCAGTCCCCGGGCG
>JANZLQ010000013.1:915851-932661 GCA_026212715.1 Elanus axillaris | reverse complement strand
GGCCCCAGTTCCTCACCGACTGCCCCAGCGTGGGTCCCTTCCCCGGGCTGCAGTCCTTCAGGCCCGGCCTGCTCCAGAGCGGGCTTTCCTTCCCTGGAGTGGCGGCCATCTTGGGGGGCACCCGCCTGCTCCGGCCTGGGCTCCTCTCTTCCCCCCCCGGGCTGCAGGTGGGCATCTGCTCCCCCGCTGCCCTCCCTGGGATGGGGGGGGACAGCCTGCCGTCTGCCCACGGGCTGCAGGGGCATCCTCCACAGCCTCCGCCACCACCTCCCTCACTGCCCTCAGGATCTGCACAGAGGTTCCTCTCATATTCCACTCCTCTCTTCACCACAGGTTCCCCTTCTTAAATCTGCTCTCCCACAGGTGTTACCACTGTCCCTGATGGGCTTGGCCTGGGCCAGAGGCAGGTGTGACTTGGAGCCAGGGAAGCTTCCAGAAGCTTTTCACAGGAGCCGGCCCTGTAACCCCTCCCCTGCTACCAAAAAAAAGAAACCTTGCGCCACACAAACCCATAACAAACACCTTCCCCAGAAGAAATGGTAAAAGAACCCCCAAGAAACCAAACAAAACTCTAACTGAAAACAGATTTGGTCTTAATCTGATGTGCTAACCGTGATTGTTTTTACAATTACTCTTCATGGTGTTACAGAATCTGAGAAAATCTGTTGCATGACTTTAAGAAAAAAATAATAATCTATTTGTCCAAATTAGGATTTAAAAATTTCACTTCAGATATTTCACCAGCTGTCCTGTGAACAGCCTCAACTCTGCATGCCCAAATAGTCCATGGGAGTTCTTAATTGCCCATTTTCAAGGTACAAATGCTCTACACTGTCCCACGGTTTCCATACATTGCTCCTTTCCTCCTTGCTTTCCAAACCCCAATCTCCTGTTGTTCATAAAGACTGACCGAGCAGCTAAGACCATGACAGAGGCACTTTTTGGTGCTCCTCTTGAATTGCTGTCATGCCCGGCCAAAGCTCAGGGTTAGAGAGACAGAGAGAGGCAGCATGAAAAGGGCCATATCCTCATGGCTCTGCACCCTCCAGGTCAGAACGATGATGGCAGAGACAGAAGTGGTGAATACAGACATATATGGGGTCTTAAGGCTTTGTGCAAGGCAATAATCATTGCCACGGGGTTTCTTTTTCTGATAAAAGTATAGACCAATCCCTTATATCTGTTTGCAAATTTATGTGAAAGAATTGCCAGTATATAATTTTACGTTATTCAACCTATTTAGAAATATTTCTAAAAGCAGGATTTTATTTCTGCTTGCGTAATAGCTCTAAAACAAGTTGTTCAGCATATGCATCAACTGCGTATCAGTCTATAAAAAATATTCCAATATAGCAACCTATACGATGAGCATATCCTATAGGATATGATTGCCATGGGATACACCTATAGGATATGCCATTGATCTGTAAAAAATATTAAAACCCATGGTTACTCCTTCCATGGCTTCTCATGGCCTTCTCAACATGAAGGCTAGGAGAACATTTCCAACATACAGAATAGCAGGTAGAATGACTAGCTAGTGGAGTAAACATGTCAGAGATAAATGGTAAAAAATTTATGATGCAAAGCCAGTTTTGAGTTAGGGCAAATGATGTATAAAGATTTTGTTGTTTTCCAATTTCTTTCCTGTCTTATTTCTCAGTATGATAATTGCTTGTAAAAAGGATGTAGTATTGAGGTACAACTAGAGGACGTGAGACCACCCTTGCACATTACAGCAATATAAAATTTGTATACTAACTGCAGTCATGTAAACTGTCTGATCTGAATGAAATAATTGCATTACTAAGTTATTGGCAAAAAGTTTCACTGCCGTTAGCAGACTTATACTTAACCCTGAATATTAACCCTCAACTTTCTCTTTAAATCAGTTTGTGGGATAAAGGCCATACAGTTTTCCGTTTATTTGGTGGTACTTCTGATTGAAACTTACTGAGAAAGAACTACAAAAGGGATATAAAAGGCAAGAGAATTGTGGATGTTTCTGTTCTTTTGTCTTCAGTAACTAAGGCATCTTTGTGTTTTCTGGATTTTTTTTGCTTACAGTTACAAGGTTTTTTCCCCTTATGTTCTAGTGGTAGTTTATGACCAGAATGCATGTTGTAGCCCAGTTTGAAAACCACAAACCCAGAAGTATTTAATGAAATGCTGAAAGCCTTTTGACTATAGATATAATAATAAAGCTGTATGTAATTATGTTTTTTCTGCAAAACTACTTTTGTAGTAAGCTAAATTAAAGAGACTCTAGCACTCTACCCATGCATTTTAGCTATGATCATGTACTTCAACACTTCAAAACCACAACTACCACCTGAGTGTTCGTCTTTTCTTTGGGCAGTTAGCTCCATTTGGTAGTGGTAAAAATCTTGTTTCTAAGAAGAGTTACATGGAGATTGCTTTTGCTCGTTACATGTGGGAAGAGTGTTTTCCCCAAGTGCCTATTCTAACTACTCCCTTTGAGAGGAAACCTGAGAAGATCATCTATCAGATAGCTCCATGCTAATATTTACTGTCATAGCTCGTGCATCAGACATAACTTATGGAGGTAGTCAGAGCATAAAGTGGTGAACATTGTTACTGCTAATTAAAACAACAATGAATGACTCTAATTATAATTACAACATTTGTCCAGGGAATTATATTGCATGTCGAACTGAGATGAAACTGGAGTACATGATATTTTGGAGTACATTTTCATTTCAGTGACAATCTTTCTCACTAGACACCTGGCTGGTATGCATTTTCTATACACAACATACTGTAGAGACAGTATATAGAAACATTTTTCTAATTTGCTATTTTTGTTTGAAAGCTTGTTTTATCCTCTAGAGATCTTCCTTGTAACTCACAGGTTGCATTCTCTGAAAGACACCCGCATTATTTTTCCAAGAATCAGTAGAATAACTCAGATTAAATATACGTCTTCTAACTTTACTCATTTACAGTAAAAAAAGACTTGCATGGTATGCCAGGTTATAATTTGCAAGGGGTAAAAGATCACTTGGGATGCAAATGCCTTAATTCTTAAGGGAAGCAACCAAGAAAAGGTAAGAGAAATCTCAGCCTTGAGGTTCTGATCCCATGAACTAGGAACAGTAAGACTTTATCTTACTCTCTAATTTTTTTACTTACCTATTCTTTTAAATGAAATGTTCACGTGTGTAAAATTCTTTACAGTACTTTTCTTTTTCGACCATTGCAATTTCTAATAATGTACTTTTCCAACCTGTTAAGGGATGTAACTATGTTCTTCCATTTTATCAGAATTATAATTTCACGTGCAGTGGCATTTAGTAATAGCTTATCATTTGGACTTCTGAACCTCTCTAATGTGGTCCTAAAGCTCAAGAATGTGAATACAGTTAAACTGAGGATAGAGTTTTTGTGACACATTATTGCATAGAATATCTATGTTCGCCAATAAGACGCACAAGGGAATTTTTAAATGTATATATAAATGCCTACTCTCACACCAAGCACAGCAGCGTAAAAGTTAAGTGCCAGACTTCGCGAGCGATTCTTCGCAACGCTGAAGCTCTTCAGCACTCTACACCACCAATGGAGTGTGTCAGGTATACAGCACTTTTACAATATCCAGCAAAGCGAGAGGAAGACGAACGGCGCTGCGCCTCCCTGAGGTAAGGCAGACCTTGAGTAAAACAATCTTCGTCTCTATTGCCTTGATTCCCAGGCACGGCAGTGCAGACCCAGGTAGGTACGAGCTGCCGAAGGTGGGTACACCGGATCACGCTGGCCCCATCCGTACTGCACGAGGGTGGAGCGGCTCCCCAGCGGGCTTTGTGTCTGTGTAGTCTGGGGCCTTCCACATCCACCCCGGTCACCAGCTGAACCCCAGCCCTGAGTTTCAGCTGCCCCCGATTTCAGGTTGAAGTGGGTGCAGCCTGAACGCCGGACTTTGGCTTAATTTTGCTAAGAAGGTCGGTATGGAGGAGTAAGGACATGAGCAAAACCCATGCAAGATAAGAAAAGCAGGACATGAAGTGTAATTGTTGAGGTGGTGATAAAACAGGATGCCGGAGGAAAAATACTGACAAGAGAAAGTATAAAAAAACTAAGCAAAAAAAGCACAGACGTCAGCAAGATGCAAGGGAGACCAACATTTCCCTATCTGACTTTCAGGTGGTTGAGTTGCTTACAGAGTGTTTTTGTGAGGATTAGTCTCCCGTATCTACTATGTGAATACGAACCTGTCAATAAATACCTTTCTTTCAGAGTCACCCTGTAAACATTCAAGGACGCTGGAACATCAGTGACCTTGAGAAGATGGGTTACGTGTCAGTCGCCCTAATGTGTAGCACGTCATCCTGTTAGCACCGAGGTTGCTGGAATAGCAATTGATTAGGTAGTGCATAAGTCTATAATTTCTAATATAGAAAAGGATGTACGTATATGGAGTATATGGAGAAGATGGAGTACGTATATATATACATGTACGCTGAAATACTCCCAACTATTGCCTAACCTCGTTGTGACTTTTATAGTGGCCAATAGCAAAAATGAATCTTAAGGAAGCATGAGAAAATTGAAAAAGTGTGGCTTTAGTGAATTATTCGCCGACATACTGGCTACGTGGATAGAAAGCAGTATCCAAACAAAAATTATTAATAAAGTACAGGAGATAAATTGACTGTAAAGTCAAGTCAAGTCTTGTTCTGTTGAGATGAATAGTAACAATTCCCTCAATGGGAGCAAAAATTAGCCTACAACTTATATGACATTCATTAAAATATTCATAAAGTTGCGAGATAAGGTTTAATATAAATATCTTTCATATTTCATTAGTATGTCAAGGTGACAACTAATTGACTACCGATACCACAAGTTTGAGAGCAGCATTTCTGTTCCATGTGACATTTCTCTCCCTGACCCCTTTACACTTTCTGGGTCACACAGAACAATCACACCATTTCATTTGCTCCCCCCGTCAAAGAACTGGGGAAATACAACTAAACGGAGGAAGCAGAGAGAGACATATTCCGCCTTTTCTGGGACTGAAACAAGCAAGTGTCACTGGTTTAGAAATTCTCCTTTTGCAGGAGCCTCTGCCAGCAGCAAGGGTTTTACCATTCATAATGATCGCATCAAGCTGCACATAAGCAGCAGCACTCAGTACAGCGCCGTGACCTGCAGGAAACCATTCCATTTGTAAAAGGTCAAACATTCTTCGCCTTAAGCTTTTGAAATGAAGCAGAGAAAACAATTTCAGAGCTATTTACTACCCGGTTCTCCTACAGCTTTTGTCCTAGCTTCCTGTAAAAGATATTTGCTTTTATAGTCACAATCCTGTAAGTAAATATGATGCTTGTGGCTACAAAAAAGGCATTTGATTGTTTTCTTTGAGTCATAAAGCTTTTATCTTGTTTCTAAAATCATAAAGTGTGCCTAGCAATGCATTTTTTTCAGAGTTAATGACTGATGTCCTTTCTATACATTTTATGTAATCAGATAAGAATACAGATGATCATAGAATAATGCTAGTGGTGTAGAAAAAGATTTATAATGTTTTTGCTACTGATGCAAGTATGACCACTCTCTAAACGAAACAAAAATTATTATTGCCAAGTTCCAATTTTATGTTGCATTTTTAATCCTCTTCTATGCTGCTGAATTGGGGGAATATTGGAAAATGAGATAAAAATTCCCTTCAGCATCATTTAAACACATAGCTACATGCATGACCAATACACTTTTTAAACCGGCAATTGAGTCCAGACAGAATTCTAACTTATGACGGAAAAGAGGAATACAAAATCTACCAAGAAAACCCCCAATCCCTAAATGAAAATAAGCAGTGTCTTACCCACACTCCTCTCGGTTTTATTATGAGACAGAACGTGTTGCAGAGCATTGTTTTCAAACCTTCCGCCACCTGCGGTGGACCGAAACGCTAGCGAGCCTTTTCAAGTCTATCAGAAAACCATGGCACAACTGTTAGCCTTTGCCGACAGCAAAGGCGGGCAGGAAAAGACAAGAGTGTGTGTCACAAAACCAGTATATTAGCAAGGAATACTGGCAAAGTTTGCACTAATACTGCCCACAATATGCCACATCCCAGAAGTATCAGTCGTTGCATAGGTGTCCTGATTCTCCCCTCAAAACTGAAAAAAATTCGAGTATCCAGCAACACTTTGCTCTCCAACACTTCCCGTGTTGTTCCTGCTGCTCTTTTTTGAAAGCATCCCTAAAGCACCATCAGGTTTATGACTCCATAAATCTGCAAGAAAGACTTACAGTGAAATAACGGTCATCTGCTTCTAAATTAAAGCCCTATCATAACACTGGGGGCTGATAGCTATAAACTTGTTAACACCTGTAAGTAAAACATTAAAAGGAGAAAAAAATCCCCGACATGATGTATATGTCACAATTATGATGCTAGTCAAGTGTAATGAGAGAAAAATAAAGACTCAAGAAGTTTGAATTAAAGTGTTTATTTGCGTGTGGTGTGTAGGTACATTCATGATACTTAAGAACGTTACCGAAATTAAAATCAACTGTTTCTAACAATTAGTGCAAAGCAATTACCTAGTTTATTGATGAGGTACCCTCCCGCTAAGGGTGCAAATTAGGAAGGAAACAGAATGAATCAATGTGCCTTCAGATGTACCCTTAACAAAGCTAAGCAGTAAACTTGAACTTGGGAAGAATCACGGAAGAGTAGATTTCGGGGCACTCACTAGTAACTACTCCCCCACTCCAGTGCCTTGATGCAATGCTGGTGTATACAGCGTTTATATATCTTCACATATATATTATGTATATTCAGTATACTGAATATACGCTACAGTTTTGGTACGCCTCGTCATCTTGGTAAAGTTCAAACTCTTTAGTTTAGCTTTAACATCAAACTATTTAATTTAATTTTAACAACTTTTTGAAACGCCCATTCCTCTTCATTTGTGGCATCCCACGAATGCCACCGGACATCAGGTGCGTCAACCCCACCGCTCGGCTTGGTGCCACCTGCGAACGTGTGGAGGGTGCACTCGATCCCACTGTCCGTGTCACTGGTGAAGATACGGGAATTACTGGTCCCAGTACAGAGCCCCGAGGGTCATCGCTTGGCACTGAATTTAGGACCGGTCAGACAGAAGCTTTACGGACTGGGACCACAGAGAGAGAACATTCTGACTGCACCTCCCCGCTCTGCTCCCCTGCTCTCTTCCAAGTGATTGCAGGGACCCAAAGCACATAACGTTTCAGGAAAAAAAAAAAAAGAGGGGAGGGAAAATAGCCATTTCAGTGTTAACAAAGCCAGAGAGCCACCCCTGGGATGGACTCCCCAAGTAGCTTGCTAACTGCCACAGTTCTAAGAAGGCATCAAGCAGCCAACAGCGTGACGTATGGAAAGGTGGAGCCTATAGGAGTGGCCACCCGGCCTCGCCGCAGCGCAGGAGTGGGGAGCTGGAAACGATCACCCACTGTTAGCTTTTAGTTAGTAGGACTCCTCTTTTAGTTAGGATAAGCTGCTTAGCCAGACCTCTCAAATCATAAGTACTGATAATTTTACCCCCGCACTATCTATCCCTGATGATATTTTGTATTAAAAAAAATGAGGAGAAGAAAGAAAAACAGTGAAGACCTCTCTCGTCGTCCATTCCCTAAAACCAAAAGACTTCTATCCAGGAATAAGTGAGAGTCACTCCACTTACAAACCCAATGAAAAGCACTTTTCCAGAGGCCAGATTCAGGATTTGAGGACTGCGGTGAAAGGCACTCCAGTAAAAGCAGGAGTCCGTGTCCTAGACCGGAATATAGCCCTTACCACTAACTTACTCTGGCTACGTCTTCACTCTACAGCTTTGTTTACTCACATTTGCCAGATTGCACATCTTTTTCTTTGGCTTTTCTTTTTTTTTTTTTTTTTCTCCTGTCTTGTCTTTCCGCAGTAAGTAGCAAATGATTCATTTGTAACATCCTCTCACTTGGAATAGCCTCTTTGTGTTTAATTGGTTCTCTGACTTTCTAAAGTGTTGCCTATTACAATTTCTGTCTTTTTTTTCTCTTGCCTGAATCCTTCCTAATCTTTCTGAGAAAAATAAAAACTTCTCTGAACTTCTGAATTTTCTTGTGTTCAAACTTTACCTTCAAAACCTGTCAACTTTTACTGCTGTCTTTGCAGACATATTGCATTTTCCTTTCACAGACAGCATCCATATACAAAGCAGCATGCTAGATCGCTTTGTTGTATCATCTTGCAGTAGCTAGTGACATCCTCTTTTTTTTCCCAATCAAAACTCATTCAACATTTCCAGTAAGAGAAACCGAAAGATTGCACTGCTTTGTATCACTTATTAATGCAAATGAAGATCAGCAAATTCTTGAAGAAAGTTGTCGTTTCTCAAGATGACCTGGTAGAAGGAAATATATTTTAGGATTTTGTACAAGATTTCTTTCCAGAGAGAAGGCTCCTGAAAGTCTCCTTTATAATCCGAAGTACGGAAATAAGTGGAGTTCCTGTTTTGTTGTCTGGAATTTTGGGCACAATACTCTGTTTCTTCATACATGCTGAATAAATCACCCCAGGTAGAAGATTCCTGCTCTGTATTTTAAGTGTGTAATCCCCAGATATTGTGTTGTATATCATGTTCTTATGTATTTTTATATATATATATATATATATACACACAGTGAGGATTGCTTTTAACTATCAGCACAGTAAAAGTGCTTCAGCACTTACCAATACAACAATGCTACGAGGAGATATAAAGTACATTTATCACAAACATTTTTAACAACTGTTATTGCATGACTGCCCTTAGGATCCTGATGTCCGCATTACTTGTTACAATGGATTTATCTTGTATATTTTTCTAACAGACCAGTACGAGTTAAGTAAACAAGCTAAAATCTGAAACTCATTGGAAGCTGACAAAAGAATCTGTCAGTGTTGCCTAAGCACCTTTTGTGTATAGAGCGGGAAAGTAATCCAGCTTCGTCTTATTGTCCCCTGACAGCAAACCAGACCTGTGACTTACGGTGGGGAAAAAATAATCCTCAAGTTGCAGAATTCAAATCCTAATCTCAAATGTCCAAAAATTCAATGCTACGTATCAGTCTGAAATCATCTAACAAAATACAAAACAAGCAATCAAAATACAAAACAAGCAATGGACTGGTAAATCTGAGACAGTCACGTTATCCATAAGAAGTAGGTGAATTAGCAATTGTTTAAATAAATGCATAGCATTCTAAATCAGAACGGTTTTGTCTTTGATTTATTTTTCATTTGTTTGACATTTTTTCAATGTTGTCTTCGTCCTTTGAAATAATAGAATTGTTAGAAGATCTGGCGCAAAACCCACAGGTTTTCCCCAAATTGTTTACGGGTGATAGCTTTCAGGATCACTGAAAGCTGACAGAAATACTTTATGTCAAAAAGTATCATCTAATTCTTCTTCCTTGCTGTAAGAGCGTTCTTAAAATTCCTGCATAACAGGTTTACTATTCTGCTTCACTGCTCGATGTGGCCTCAGATTAATCTACAAAGTGTCAATAAATCATAAACTCTTTTATTCATGCTCAAAGTGCATTCAATCAATTTTACCCACTGCTGAGTTCTGGTATTATCAAATGTCTGATCTATCTTTGTGCATTTACTAAATAATTTAAGAATATGATATTGACTGGTTATACATTATTTTGGAGCACAGAGAATCTATAGGTATATTAAAATTTCTCACGCTGACAAAAACTTCTGCAATTGTTGTTGGGAAGATATGACTAACACGTTCCTTAACAGGGCCAAAAAGATACCTTTTCGATAAAAAAAGCTCCGCTGATACGAAAAGTCTTTGTTAACAAGTTTCTGTGTTATGCCAAGGCTCTAATCTACATCTCATTTTCCTACTCTAAGATTTCAGACTAGTCCAGTATTCACACAAAAGAGGCAGAAGAGCCTTCTGTGGGGTCTATCACTTCAGTTCTTTCAATGAAGAGGTGGCAGAGGAATAAGGAAGACGCACACCGGGCGGTTACAGAAGACCGTGGGCTTGCGATTCGGCTGCGGTGTGCTGGCGTAGTCCAGAGGGAGGGGATGGGCCTTTTGTCTGCCTTTCTGTGCAGCCTTTTGTATCGGTCGTACGATAGGGAATCTCAATAAAATGTGATCCTTAGCTTTTTCTCATCCAACAAAGAACATAACTGTTAAGTGGCATCAGTAGGGAGTACTGTTGTTAGTGTGCACATATGAGAGAATAAGAGGTTGACAAAACGCTCTTATCACTTACGGTGGATGGTGCTGAAGATCGCTCTTGCAGGACTTCATAACCTCAGCTAGAATTTCCTACAAACCGATGACTAGTATAGCTAAGTGATAACGTATTGCCATATTTCAGTGAAGACGGAGTAAAGGTAAGTACCAGGAAAGTCTAGTCATTGTCTTACCTCCTACCTCACTTGTTTGTTTGCTTTAAAGAATTAAATGACATTTGACCTTGTCCTCCAGGAAAACAGGTGTAGGTACTTCCCCTCAGGCCATGGATCTGGATAGGAGCGAAGAATGGAAGGCGTGCTAAAAGGGAGCAGAACACTTTCTGCTTAGTGCTCCCTATCAGCTGAATTTGGCAGCTCCATGTTTTGCATTAAACCTTTTTAGGGTGGCTCCCCGAAGAGCTTTCTTTCCTTACTGATTCTGCCATTCTTACCAGATTATATCCAGGCACCCAGCAAATAGTTGGAAAATTAAGAGAGTGCCCTGAGGCGGGGCAGCCCAGCATAAATCCTGACTTCAACATTCAAACTGAAGGACTGTTGCTATGATGCATTTGAGATGCATTCTAATTTGAAATTAGATTTATGGTACCTATACAAACTTAATTCTGACTCCACACTCACATGTATAACTATTTGAGTCTACACTACTTTTGGACTCATTGATAGCATAAGTTGAAAAAAGTTCAGTGGAACGGGCGTAGCTACCAGGTATAAAGAAGGGGCAGAGGAAGTTAAATTCAAGGTGTTATAAATTCATATTTATCACTTTCAGACAAAGAGACTTTGATAGGCACAGCAGGAAGGAAGAGGTGCAAAATGAAATTTTCTTTAGCATGAGGAAAATATAGTACACTTCCAACAGAGAAAAGTCAGAAATAACGTTGATAAAGAATTGAGACAGACAAAAAACTTATAAGAGACAAGGGAAACGTATTGTTCATAGGAACGTATGATGTTTTCCTTTCTCCAACACAGAATTAATAGCGGAATGCTGTTATGAGTTTTATTTTACTCAGACTTCATTACATTTTCAAGGCCTGCTACTACAGACCATTTATTAGCACATTATGAAGTGTTATAAATAATTGAAACTAAGCTGCAATTGTCAGTTGAACAAGTGCTTGCGATTCATTATTATTACTCCTTTTTTGCCCACTCACCGGTCTCCAAAATTCAAGAGTTCTCATTAGATGGGCAACTCCCTACGCCGAGGCGGAGACGTCCCGGCGCTCCCTCGGTGAGCCGGCGTGGGCTTTGCCAGCCGGGGGCCGGGACTGGCGGCCACTGGGAAGAAGTGGTGCTCCCTCCTTCCCTCCATCCTGGGGGAAGGGGCTGGCCTGGGATCCATCCCGCGTACGCGGCCAGAGTCACGCAGAGAGGGGTTACCTGGATTTACCTGGTGCGGGCCAGCATCCGCGCGACACCGGTCTGCTGGGCAATGGAGCGTTTGTTTTGGGAATGCTCCGCGCGGGAGGAGGAGGATTGCAGGGACGCCCTGTGACGCGTCCCTTAGAAACTTCTGGTCTCTGCAAGCGACGCAAAAATGCGCCGAGGACTGCGTAAATAGCAAAAATACTGTCCTAACTCTTCTCCCTGTGTCTCTGTCCCAT
The DNA here is from genome assembly GCA_026212715.1 of Elanus axillaris. Taxonomy (NCBI): domain Eukaryota; kingdom Metazoa; phylum Chordata; class Aves; order Accipitriformes; family Accipitridae; genus Elanus; species Elanus axillaris. The sequence continues at coordinate 920,794 of JANZLQ010000013.1, read as the reverse complement.
CCCACACTAATTACTAGCTGGGAGAAGTATTTTATATTTTGATGGTCAGGAAGCCATCTGTAGGGGAAAGACAGTAAGGTGTGTGTCACCCTGACACCCAGACGGATTCAGCCGATCCCTAATTTAGTTCAGAGAGTCAATCAATATTTTGCATAACGTGGTGTGCTGCTTTTAGGTTTGATAAGCAAAGAACTGCCTTCTGAATCACTTCTTAGGCGCTGAATATAAACCCGCGATATCCCTTATTGTTTCAGTTTGATAAGCAACTGTGCTTGAACTGGTCATTGATTAGGCAGAGCTTTTGTCTCAGATTACAACAGAAACTTGATTGTTACTCGTTTGAACAGTAGCTGCGGCAATCTCGTCACCTCTTTCATCCCTGTAAATTCCAATATGATTTGGTATCCAGGACAAACACAACCATGACTATATTTTCTACTGTTTTGGATGAGTATGTTTCTGTTGTCGCATATGCTGTGAAAACTCCTAATTCTGTGGTATTGCAGAACTACTTGCCAGGTAAAGGTTCTACTTGCTCAAGTGTTGCACCTGCAAGCCGCCTGAAAATTGGAGTAATTGTAGAGAAAATGTACTCTGAAATTATGACACCCTGTTAGTGTCCCCCATAGGCACACATGTCAAGGTGTTTCCCATACCTGAAAATGTATGCACAGTGTAAGTGCAAAAGATGAAACTCTTCTATCTCCACCAGTGTGTGTAAACTATTCTTGTTACTGCTGTTATATGCAATTATACTTTTATTTTCAACTGCGTTTACTGAAGTCTTTAATCAACGCTATTAGAAATACTAAATTCTAATGAGAATTTAACTTTCTACAGATACTTATTTGACAAAACAGGAACACTAGCTTTTGATTGGTATGTAACCTGAAAAGCTCATTGGTGCTGAAAGGCAGTTTGGAATAGTAGGTCCCATTATAGGTTAAGGTAGAAACCTTTTCTTTTTACATTTTTATTGGAGAGGTTTTTACATGAAAACAAGTTCTATCTTTTAATTCTTGCAAATTCAACTGTTTCTGACACTTTCTCTCTAACCGAAGTCATGATCTGTCTCTGGCATCAAAATTAGTTGCTGTGAAAACGATTATCATATCAAAAAAGAGGATTATGACCTCAGGTGGGGAATAATCAGGAGGAGCAGGTGAATGCTTCTGGCTATTAGATAACATCAGATGGGCACAAGAAAGCTTTGAAAAATGCCTTTATATGTTTTTAAGATGATAAGGTTTAATTGAAGATTTATCGATCTGTTTGTCTTCTCCTGGAAAGGATGATTATCTTCAGGTGTTTCATAAATACAGTGTAAAAGTCCCCAGAAGGAAGGTAGCTTGAGCAAAACCATTTTAAAAGAGCTGGAAAGATACTTTCTGCCAGAAAGCACGGTATGAGGAAATTTTTACACAATGTAAATCAAATACTGTTCTTGCTGGAGTGGTACATGTACTTGACCTTCTGCGGCTGTTTGATCATTAGGGATCCTGAGTACAAATTTTTTGTGCATCTGCAAGCTAAATCAGGCACCCAAAGGACAACTGCGGTGGCCAAGACTTTGGGTGAATCCCTAACACTCAGTGAAGAATCCTGGATCAATCCAGATTACGAAGACACAGTAATATCTGCCACTCTGCAAGGAATGACATATTTTTGTTATACTGCTTATTACATGGAAGAAATTAAAATTCTTTATTCCCTTCCCAGAAAGATGAAATTTCACTCTTCAAGAATTATTTATGTCTGTCTGTGCAATTGCTATCAAGCACTCAAGGTCCTAGAGCATCTTAACTGCTTCCAATGTTTCTTTCTCTCAATGGCATATTGAGAACCTTTCAATTTGCAGACTAAAGTACTTAACTGTGAAAGGACTAAAAATAATGCAATAATGAATCCTGAAGAAAAGTCGGGAATGGAGGAATGAAGTTGAGCCTGGGAAGAAGGGTGGGGTGGAAGGAAGGCGATTTAGGGTTTTTCGGTCTTTGTTTCTCACCATTCTACTCTTTTTTTTTTTTTTTTTCTTTTGATTGGCAATAAATTCAATTAATTTTCCCCAAGCCAAGTCTATTTTGCCCATGACAGTAACTGGTAAGTGATCTCCCTGTCTTTATCTCAGTTCAGCAGCTTTTCCATCTTATTTTCTCCCCCTGTTCTCTTGAGGGGAGTGATAGAGCAGCTGGGTTGGGATCTGGCGGACAGCCAAGGTCAACCTACTACATTCAGGTATTTCTCCCGAAAAAAATAGATAGTGCTTACACACCTTGAATCATGAGGATAGTGCATGACTCCTCCGTGGGTCTCGCCACGGACTCACACACCTGTTTGATCTCTCTCATCTCTGACTCATGTAGAGAGCACAAGGGAGGTTCAGCAACGGCTGCATACTGCCATGTCTGAAACCATCCGGCTCCTCTGAGATAGAGAAGGAGAAAGAGAATGAGCAGGAGAGAGGAAGAAATAAAGAGAGAGGGGAGCTGGCTGTGGCTCCCTTTGCTCTGCGGACTGGGGGGTGCGATCCTCTTGCCTAAACCTCGATGTCTGGTGTCATTCAAGGCCACCCATTACGCCGGCGTTAGCGGGTCTGGCCTCTGACCACTACTCCCGAAAGGGACCCGCGCCTCATCTCCGCCCCCCTCGTTTGGCCATCCTGAACACCCTGGGTGATCCTGAAGGGCCCTGGGCGCGGGCAAGTATTCCGCCAAATCACGACCCTGCTCTTTCTTGACTCTAATGGGAGCGTAGGCACCTAGCACAAACTGACGTAGCTCACCCTCCGGCTGAATCCCAGTCGTAAGTTTAGCTGCGTTAGCCTCAAACTGAACGGTACTTTCATAGATCTTCTTGTAGTTTTCTGGACGCTGGCCAGATTCAGTCTAGAAACTGTTTAGCTGCATTACTGGGCACTAAATCTCCGCAATTCCAGCTGGGGAAATGGATTGTTTCCCTACTGTTGCTCTCATCCTTCTCTTCCTTTTCAGCTGCGTGGCTATAGCCATCGCTGCAAATAGCTGTCTTGGCTCAGGGTCAGGAAAACACAGCAAATTAGATTCACACGTCTGGACCTCTCACTATATGGGCAGAGTAGACGTGTGACTCGCGGCACGTACCAGTATACATGTGCTCATTATCAAAACCAAAGGAGAAAATGTTTTGATTCTGACACTGAGGTGCAACGGAACAAAAATCTGGGCATCTCTTGTTACACTTTCAGAGTTAAACAATCCTTCATTGCTCTTGTAAGGAAGCCTTCTTGCTGTTTTCAGCAGACTGTCATTTGTGCTAAGAGAAATGTTTTGCCAAAACCAGTAACAGCTAAGCAATGGAAATAATTTCTCAGAATATCCACTGAAATCCTGTTTTCATAGTTATAAGCTTAGACTTGGACAATCTGTTTTTAACAAGATAGTTCAACAGAATAGTTATCTATTAATTTAAAATAAATAGAATGCCCCATCTCAGAATAAATTACATGCTCCGTATCTGTTGAAGAAAGAATCAGGAATATAAATAAAAATACTACATCTACGATTGACAGAAAAATTAATATCTTTCTAAAAACATAACATACACATACATCCAATAAAATCTATGTATGTGGAGAGCCATGATATGGCAGATGCCATTATTCTTCCTTGCCCATCAGTTCAGCTTCTAGTTTGTATTAAAAGTTATGGCTGTGTACCTTGCTGAGAAAAAAAAAAAAAAAAAAGACCTTTTTTCCCTGCCTTTTTATTGCTTTTACCTCACATTTAGAAAGGATTTAGTTAAGTCCTATTTCTTCTAGTACCTGTATCATCAGTAGAATTGTACCTAAATTGTAATTTACAAGGCCATTCAGTTACGCACCAGAAACAAGAGTGTAGCTTAGGACATGCTGAGGCCAATCACAGGAGAAAATGGTGTTATATAACCACAGGAGGGGGTGCAATTTATCTTCAGATCTTTAATGATGGAGTTATACCACGAGAAAGATTGAGATCACAAAGCTTTTGTGATCTCTGGTCGATTTTTCTAAGCTTGCTCTTAGTGGGAAATAAGCATTTGGGGAGAATTTAAACTCGCCACAACACCACTTTTACAGTCAGTTTTCTGAACACTTCTATGCTATAACCCTTCACACAAATATTTTCCCTACTGTAACATCCTAGCTAAGAGGGACACTCCACAAAACACACTTACTTGACCTTATCTTGCTTGTCCTTTCGCAAATTAGCTTAATATCGGAGTTATGTTTGCAGCATTTCATTTTCCTACTACTGCCCTGTCAGCGGCTCTGCTAAGCTCATTGACGGACAATAAATGGACTTGCCCAACATGTGCCAAATTATTCACATGATTCCAGAACTTCCTTTGTTCCCCTTTACGCAGATTGAGACAGAGGCTGTCGTGCTGAGGCAATGCTGCCGCAAACATTTGAAGTAACTAAGCTTGCAAACAAGGATATTTATAAGCAACCCTAAAGTAGCAGCCGCACACCTCGTCGTCCTCCAAACCCAGCTTTGAACCTTCACCTCCGAGGAGTTCAGCCAGACCTTCCTGGAGGGGTGGGAAGGCGGTGGAGCGGTGGCACCGGCAGAACGGAGGAGCTGTAAAGGAGGTGAGTGCGGTTCAGAGATTGCGCCTGGTCTCCTGCTGCCGGAGCTGCGCTCCCACCAGTGCTGCTGAAAACTAGCGTAGGCGCGCCCATATAAACACACAGGTGTAAACGTGTGTAAGCAACCAAAAAGCATCTGGAGATTTACAAGACATAAAATACTCTTATTATTTAGTTGACTGTTAATAAGAACGTTCTTGTCCATTTCCCATCATGCTCCCCATTTTCAGCAACTTTTTTCTCTTCGGCTTACAGTTGTCGTCTTCCCAGCAGCCGGTACGGAGCTGTGGTTTGGGTTCAGTAGGAGAAGAATGTGGGTAACACTCTGATGGTTTCA
>JANZLQ010000013.1:871315-910080 GCA_026212715.1 Elanus axillaris | reverse complement strand
GGACTGGGGCGGGGGATCGCCGCCCGGGGACTGGCTGGGTGTCCATCGGCGGGGGGTGAGCGATTGCCCTGTGCATCGTTTGTACATTCCAGTCCTTTTATTATTACTGTTCTCATTTTATTAGTGCCATCATTATCACGATTAGTTTCTTCCCTTCTGTTCTATTAAACCGTTCTTATCTCAACCCACCAGTTTTACTTCTTTTCCCGATTTTCTCCCCCATCCCAGTGGGTGGGGGGCAGTGGGTGAGGGTCTGCCTGGTGCCGAGTTGCTGGCTGGGGTTAAACCCCGACATCTGTTCATACGTGACCTCTACTCCAGCAGGGCAGCGGTCTGGGGAATGTGGATGTGGTGAAGAAAGATGAGATGGAATGATTCTGTAGGCAAATGGTTAGATCATTGTGTCACGGGTCCTGTTCCTGCTCCCAAAATATGGTATAGACACCAGCTAATAAACTAGGGCTAGTAGAAGCAGCAACGTATTGAACACCTCTAAAAATTTGTCACTGAAAACTGAAGCACTTAAAAAACAATGGATATGAACTGGGCAAGGGGCTTGGGGATTGCATTCTTGGACTGGGGTGCCTTCCTTCTTCAGCTGTCCAGGTTTGGGTTTGTGTCTTGCTTCTGTCTCCTTTCATCTTCTTCTGGGTGCTCATGAAACATCCCTGCTGGATTTAAGGTAACCACAGGGAATAGCATTTACTGAAGGATATTTTTTCTGGGAATACGCATTGGCCAAAATGCATGCATTTAGAAGACTGAGGTTTTACTGCCAGTGTTGTACTTATTTCTTCCACAGTCGGTGTATGAAGGTGTTCTCACTGAGTCGTTACCAAATTTCATTTATTTCTTGGCATACTCTCAGACAATCTCCTCTTCCTCTTTCCTACCCACATCAGCCACCTTTCACTGCAGCCAGCCAGGTGGTTCACTAACCGGCTTAATAACTTATAAATTCAGCTTGCATTACAGTTTCTACAGAACACACTCTCTCACTACCAACAGAATTTTCCCAGCTAGAGTAATAAATGGGGTTACCTCGGGGTTTAAACAAATGTGAAGTGTGTCCTTAATGCAACCAATTTAATCAAACACATCACTGAGCTCTTCTAGTATATTATTTTCATTTAGCTCACATGAGACCTCCATTATACGTTTGATTAGTTTTAATTCTTCAGAAACTTTAATCTCTGGCACAGGCTAAGCCTCCACATTCACAATGAGAAAACAGAACAATTCCTGTGTTCCTTTAGGCAGAAAAGGGTGGACCTTTAACACATGAATGCTTTCTGCCTTCATTTACTGTAGCATCCATAGCATTTTTTTAAACTTTCATCTACTTGCAATGAAAAGCCAAATTTGGACATTGCCATTATTTAATTATGCAAGGCAAAAGCCTGTAGAAACTTGCAGCTGTAATTATCTGAATTTGTGATAATTTTTCCATTTATTGAATGCTTCAGTTGCATCTATTATTCAAGTACATTCCTGGCAGTGCAAAGGATTCCACAGTGTGCTTAACTGACAGGTTCACCATTTGCTTTCAAAGTATTTGACAGCATTTACAGCTGAAGATCTCAATTCCTACTGAAATTTGTTTGTGAAGGAGTAACACAGCTTATTATAATGCTTGAAACCAACTATAAATTATGAAACCAAACCAATAGGAAACAGACAATTTTTAGTTAATATGTGTTGGTTTTTTTAGAGTGATACTTCTGTGTAGTCAGTTAATCAAGAGGTCAGAGAATCACATGGGGCACACAGGGTCTGATTTATTCAAAACCAGTAATAATTGAGGTCAGATGTTAAAAACAAAAATCAGCTGGGGAAATGCATTTGTGTTTCAGGATAGATCCGAGGTCATTAGAGTGTTCCTTCTGAATGAGAAACGCTTCCTTCTTGGATAGCGTGAACCTTGTGAAAACGGAGAAATGTATATGCCTCTACAGCTATTGATACAGTGTTTATCTGATTGATTACTTTTGTTGGTTTTTAAATTTAATACATATCTTTAAATGTTCTTGGAGGTTGATTTTGGTTTCTGTCCATTTTTTGCATTGTGAAAAACACCGCTTCAAACCTATGTATTGGCTTTCTGATCACCGTCGCTGGTCTCATCGTCCCTTTGCATCTCTTTTCAGCTAAAGTTCTGAACGTCAAAGAATTTCATCGCAGCCTGACTGCTCAAACTCCCACACGCTGCCTCGCTCTACCTTTGTTGCCACTTCTGTAAACATCATAGTTTAAGACAAAATGTATGTGTATCATATGAATTATATATCAAGTGAGGACACATTGTCAAATTTAGAGGAAACTCATCTCTTTATAAATCTGATATAATTTGTTCCCCATAAATTACATAAACTTTGAAATCCAAAATCCTAATGGCAGCATTTTACATGACAGTGTAACTAACTCTTACTTTTAAAAATTAGGCAAACAGCAAAGTCTGGGTTAGATAAGTGGAGAGTGAGGTGGACTGACAACGGGCTGAACTGGCCGGCTTAAAGAGTTTTGGTCGGGGACGTGAAGTCCAGCTGGAGGCGAGTCACTGGTGGAGGACTCCAGGGGCTGATCCTGGGGCCAGTACTGTTTAACACCTTCCTTGATGACCTGGGCGATGGGACAAAGTGCTCCCTCACCGAGTCTGTAGATGACACCTGGGGAAGAATAACTCCAGGTACCAGTCCGTGCTGGAGTCTGACTGGCTGGAAAGCCACTTTGCAGAGTAAGGTTTGCCCGTTCTAGTGGACAAAACGTTGGCCATGAACTAGCAATGTGTTCTCCTGGCAGAGAAAGCCAACGGCCTCCTAGGACGCGTTAGGAAGAACGTTGCCAACGGGTGAAAGGAGGTCGTCCTTCCCCGCTGCTGTGCCCTGGGGAGATACATCTGGAGTGCTCCGTCCAGACCGGGGCTTCCCAGCACAGGAGACAGGCGGGCAAAGAGGAGAAAGTGCGGTAAGAAAGTGAAGCCATGAAGGTGATTAAGGGATGGAAGCATCTGTCACAGGAAGAGGCTGAGAGGACAGGAACTGCTCATCCTAGAAAAGAGAAGACTCAAGGAGGATCTTAGGAAAATGTATAAATATCTGACAGAACTGTATAAAGAAGAGCCAGGCTCTTTTCCGTGGTGCCCAGGGACAGGCCCAGAGGCCATGGGCGCACGCTTTAACCCGGGAGGTTCCCTCTGAACTTGAGGAAACACTTCTCCACGCTGAGGGTGACCGAGCACTGGCACGGGTTGCGCAGGGAGGTTGTGGAGTCTCCATCCTGGGAGAGGTTCAAACCCCACCTGGAGATGGGCCGGAGCAGCCTGCTCTAGGCGTCCCTCCTTGAGCAGGGAGGGTGGACGGCACAGTCTCTAGAGGCCCCTTCCAACCTCAACCATTCTGTGCTTTTGTGGTAATGAACTTATGGGAAGCGTAGCAAGCAGGCGGAGGGGTGGGAGAAAAATATAGGAAGGGGGTGAACTAGAAGAAAATAAATTTCCTGACTAGCAATTTCAAATAAGGGCAGTTAAGCTTACTGACACCACTGGTCCAGTATTGCTTTCCGTCAAAAGAGTGGATTCAGGATGGCATTTTTTTCTGATCTCCATTGTTAACCTTAGCCCCACTTTATTAACGACCATTTTCCTACCCACAAATTTATCTAAGCGATAAAAAGAGTACTTTGACAAAGCAATAAAATAAATAGGTGAGCATAAGGGACAGGTAAAGTCAGCACAATGGAGCAAATTCCAATCCTGATTTTAGGTGCCTGTCAATCCATTATTTAATTTGATTTCGTGGGATTTGGTTATTTTAATGGTATCAGTTCCTGTGTTGCATGTTCCAAGCCAATGCATCCAATAGAGAAGGAAGCGCTGATTCCAGACAAATGCTTCTAAAACATTAGGTCTTTAATATTCAGGACATATACTCTTAAAAAGTCATGGCCTATTTTAAATATTTTACTACATACACATGTGTCGTTGCGCTTTTAAGGCCCTGAACCATATCCCACTGGAAAACTTACTACCAAATTCATATTGTACTTCCTTTAATACCCATTTCCTACAAAACTTCCAAATATCCTAAACTAATGAATCATGTTAAATAAGGGCTGAAAGGAGCTGCTCCTCTAAAAATACTTTTTATTTAAGCAGACTTCCAGTAAGATATCCTGCTGAGCACCAGATCTTCAGGCTCCAGCAGTTGAACTCTTGAGCCCATCTTGATCTAAAGGGTTTGTCAGGGCTGTCATATACCACCTGAGCTGAATCAACATTTTCAAAAATCAAGCTTCTCAGAGAACAGGTCTCTGTAAAATGCCAAACCAGCTCTGAAGTAAAAGATGAGAGGCTTAATTCAAAACAAACAAACAAACCCCCAAAAGCTGGACGATATATAGGAGAGAGAAAATGGACCAGGGAAGAAGACGGAAGCTATTACAGATGGGGAACAAGAGGTAGGGGATGAAAAGGGAGACTGAAAGGAAGAAATCTCAGGATACAGAGGAAGAAAGTATGACAAAGTTTATGCTGATTAGAAATACTGGATGAAATATGAAAATCAAGAGAAAGAAGCAATAAAAAGCTCAGGAAATTATCCTCTGAGTAAATCAAGAGCAGTCTTCTGGTTTCAAAGACCTGCAATATAATAAATAAGATATTCTCTAATATGCCATATGGGTTTTGAGATCACTGAATTCACATTTCAGTGCTTTCCAGCCAGAAATGTCCTTTAAAAAAAAAAAGTTAATAGCTTTCATATAAAAATATGAATGGTATCTTTAAGAAAGAAGGAACAGTGTTGTGATATACCAAGGGAAAATGGGAAAAAAGGGAGAACAACTTCAGGAAGAGAAGGAAAAAGTGTAAAGAGGAAGACAGAAAGATGTGATGTTACTTCTGGAGATAAAATGCCAAATCATAAATGAAGAGCTGCCCTCAAAAAGGAATATTTTTTTTTTCTGACTGTTCATAGCGGCCCGTGTTAATCTCCTCGATTTATCTGATGGTTTTCAGATTTGCTGAATCGTCACAAGAAATATTTCCAAAAGGTGTCTCTGCCAGGGTATGGAGGAGTGAACACAAAGGAGCTGATGTAAAACTGCGGCAGGAAAGGTGAAGCAAAGGATCCGTGGGGAAGAAGGAGAAGGGGAACGAGGAATGCAGGCTGTCTGCGGGCTGGGTGCTCGCAACAGTAGAAAAGCCCTGTCAGTATTAATACTACTTACTTTTTTATTATAATGCATATGCCATTGTGTCTTTACGATCTTGTGGCTCTTTTGTCTTGACCTGGAATTTAATCTGCTAAATATTTGGGGGGAAAAGGCAAACTTTTGCTGCGATGTTACATCTGAAATCACCTGCCTTTAAACAGGTAAACTGCTTCTGTGGGGGATCTTTACTCTTGGCTATTTAGATGAACGGTGGTTCAGGGTGTAAAAATAAGGTCCTCGTTAATCTATTATGCTGAAAAATAGGAGACAGGGGAAAGCTACGCCAGGGACAGAGCTTCTCACCCACAATTGCCTGTCGAAGGGCAACTGCCTTTTGTTAAGTGAAACTGCTGTCTGCTTACAGTCCTTGGGCAAAGAACAGGAGCATCCCCATCATTTGTAGTCCAACTAAATCCAGCTATTACAGGCACCCTGTAAAAACTGAGAGAGCACTTAAGCCAAATGTTGTGAAAAAAGATGGCATTTTCACATTTCAGGTCTATAGCCATGATACAAGGGTGCTTTTAGAGGCATTTCTAAACTTTCAAAGACAAAAAAAAAAATACCACACCCTGTGGCTACAGGAAATCCGGACCGTTTGCAGCATCTCTCGGAAACATAATGTTTTGCAGTCATGCGGAAACAGGGAAAGCTGCAAAGACACATCTGTTATGGTTCTATGCTACTGCGTCCTGCTGCAGTTTCCGGCTCATTTTAGCCTAAATTTTAGTCTTTTCTTGTTAAATGATGCAGGAGAACATATCATGTAGCAGCAGCTCCAATGGGTTGTGAGGTGAATCCACAGAGCAAATTTCCTGCATGTTCCCCAATGGATCTTTGGTTTCTTTCAGTAATTACTTTGCCTGTCAGTCACCGCACGATTAAATAGCTACCTGGCTGTGGCAGCTTGAACCTTTGAATCTGACAAGAGGTGGTTGGGGAAGTTAGCTTGGAAAATAGTTTAAAAGAAGCCACTCCAAATGCCACATCAGTCATCAGTGGTCCTCCGCAATCTTCATTCGAAAGACAGCAGGAGATCAGATATTATGGGACTATCGCAAAGTTATGCATGTTATTTTTAATTATATTTAATTTTAAAATAATACATGCAAATCACACTGTCTGGAAAGAAAAAGATACTGTAATTCAATAGAGCTTAGAAGTAGGAAGATAAACCTAGCATAAAAAATTAACATGTCAAAGAAGCTTCAGATGTCAAAAGACGAGCCATCTCTAAAAAGTTTAAACAATAATTTATTTGCATTTTTCAAGTAACCGAAGTCTCAAGAAAACAGGGCTCAAATAGGGCTCCCCAATAATTTAGAGGAGAAAGGAAAAAAGGAAGACTCCTGGGAAAGCTGTTCAGAAAACGATTTGTGCTGATGGAGAAACAACTAACCCCAGTAAAAGTGGAGGAAAAGGGACCTGGGCTGGCGTTCCCTTTCTGACTGACAGTACTTTCAAGAAGAGGTGCTGCTTTGGTCCTTGACTCCCATAACCGAGAGGTGCCCCAGGTAATGCCTAGGAAACAACTGGGACTAGAATATACCTGACGACAATCTCATTGAGCTCTTCATTTGCATTTTCTGGCTTTTACGGTTCTATTTTATAACTGGCTCCTAATTTTTCGCAAAGAATTTACTCCCTTGCCTGGCTAGAGTACACTTATTCTCCTGGTGTATACAATGAGGTAAGCTTGGGTGTATTTAAATAATCTGTTCCACTCCAGACCCAGATCGGTCTGAAACTTTCAGGTGGATCCCCTTTTTCAAAGAGCAGCACGCACTTTCTCGGTGCAAGCCCTCTCGCTTCCTCCCTCTTCTGCTCTCCATTTTCCCCAGTAACAAACCTGTTAATGCTAGTGCGAGTTCTCGCTCTCAGCAGCCTCAATCTATGCACACGTCAACACAGACCACGGACTGAAGCTGATGTACGCCGTCATGAGATAACGTTCTTATATTGCCACGTCCTCGACGGGCTCAACTGCTTTTTCCACAGTAACGTGTCGGATAGGAACTGACCACAGCTGCACTGAGATCCCAAATACGTCCTCCTGGGTCTATTGCTTTATTGGGTCTGGTATCACGATGATGTGACTAGAACTCGCCTGTGGCTCAGTTTGCATCTTGTTGTACGTTCCGGTACGTGGTTCTTACTCACCTCCAATGGACAGGTTTGGTTGTAACAGCTTAAATTAGTCTCCAGTAACAGACATACACACGACACCCCCATTACCTTACAAAGTCCGTAGAAATGACCAGAATCCAGTTCCTCTAAGCCCTGTCCCTCTTTTTAGGGACAAAACCGTAACTCTTGACTAGCTGCACCAGCTCCTGCTCATATGCACTTGCAGATGATCCTGCTATCCAGACCCATTCACGCAGGTGCTGCTGTATTATGAATTTAGCAATCAGTAGTATTTTTTTACCACCCACACAAAAGTAAAGGTTTTTAAAACTGCAATTAGTAAGCAGCACGAAGAAGAGGCATAGCATGCAGCACTGACCCAGCTCCATGGGAATGTGTAAATAACCGACTTCGTGCCTAGATGCAGGAACACTCCAGAAGAGCGATAAAAGGCCATCACAAAAATTGAGATAACTTCAGAGACATACCATTAGAGAAATCTCAAGACTAGGATGATTGGGAGTGTTGAAGAGATTCCTATTTACAGTGCCACCACAGGTTCCGCAATGCTCAGCATTATCTTCTGTCTTGCAAATCCCATAGTCTTCGCTGAACGTCCACCCGCGTTTAATGTTGGAAATCTTAGCCTAAACGCATTTCTCAGTGTTAAACATCTCACCCAAAATGTTAATTGGTATAGCTTTCGTCATATACTAGAATATAATTTTTATACTTACCAGAACACCTGCAATACCTGCTATGCCAGTAAAAACTGTGCAGTTTTATTTTATCTGCAGTTAATATCACACCATGATATCCAGGCTGGCAGTGCCAGAAGGCTTCGCAGGGACTAGAGAACCTGTATTTCTTGGCTGCCTTTAGGCTCAGCTGGAGGGAAAACCGTCAAACCTCTCTGCCGGGAGCAGACCTGTGCTTCTTTAGGACTTTTTAAGAACCTATTCAGTGTTTCTTAAGCACTATTGGTTTGTTAGCATTAACGAGAGTTTCACTTGACTCACAAACTCTTTCTAAAGAAAAAGCATGAGTTCGTCAAGGAAAATAAGGTGAGAATCATACCAGTGAAATGCCTCCACAATATGGTGTCTCTTAATTGCAGAAAATTCTGCTAAGCTCAAGAAGAACCTAAACCTGGTATTAGGTTTATTCCCTTTAAACAGTTTGTTATAGTGAATTCTAATTGAATTGCAGCTATCAAAACATTTTGATACAATAAAACTTGGAGACAATTTAAAAGCGTAGATGATGATCATGCAGAAAATAAGAAACAGAACAGCCATCACAATATTTCATATGTATTAGTTGCATTAAAAAGGAAAGAAATAGGAAAAAAAATGATTACAAAGTGGCTACTGTCGTTTACATAGACGTGGTCATCTTGTTCTGAAGAGTGCAGTGGTACCTTTGACAGACGGGTCCTAGAAAAAATTACTCAACGTTTTCTCCAGCAAGAATTACTTTATTTTAACACAGTTCAAAACTGGAGCCTAACTGCGTACTTCACGGGTATTATCACAGCTCTAAGTTTGTTGCTAACCATCTGTTGCAACAGCGGTACACTAGTAATTCCCATAACCGGATATTTTCTTTGGCCATAATAACTTTAGTGTATAAATTAACATAGGCATCTTCACTCTGCCCCTGGTTCACCGAAGCATTTCTGAGCATACCAAACTTTATGCATGTTTGCCTACGCTTTTTCTTCTTTAATGTGAGCCTGTGATTAGTTGCTTTGCTGAATATGGTCTTTGGCACGCTAAAATGATTCTTTTTTTTTTAGTCCTTTGGTTTTTTTCACTATTTCCAAGTCAAAGCATACCGCAGAAAATTATACTTTCTTCAGAGAAAAGCAATTCACTCTTATCAAAGTCGTTCCAGTAGAAAAATCTGAGTGATCTAAACCAAAGTCAGAACTTGTTTTTCTCTCAGTGAAGTTTTGCATTTAAATGTAGAGTTTTACATTTGCAAGGAACATGTGGTATGTACAGAGCAGTCATTTCATATCTTTATAAAACTCCTGTACAGCATATGGATAAGGTACTTTACTGGCAGAATTAAGCAACACTGCTTCGGAGGAACCTGAAAACCGTTATATACTTAGCACTAAAACTCTGCTAGTCTTAGCTTGGTAAACTAGACATGACTTGGCATGGAGATAAATGGCATTAGGCAAGATGGAAGAAGGTTTCCAAAAGTCTCATGGAGCTGCTTATTTTTCATTTGCATGCATTACAGATGAATCCAGCGTAGTCACGGAAGGCAGTGGCAAATCTTCCACTGACTTTAATGGGGTGTCATTTCAGTGCCATGTTTTTATCGCTTTAAAGTAAGTTTCAGATAGGAAGATGTGTCACTGTGGCAGAGATGGAAAAATCCGTAATTTGAAAGGAATTTTAAAGAGAAGAAGGAACTCTGAAGAATTCAGGCAGGATTAAGATATTATTCCAGCAAAAAATAGGAAGCTTGAAAAAAAGTGTGATGTAGACAGAGTGTAGAAAGGAATTAGGAAGTTCAAACAGGGAAAGATGAGATGCTTAGTGACACAGATAAACAGTGCAAAGCTGAAATGTCAAAACTATATTATCCAAGCTATTTCTGATCTCACTGTTAGTCTCTTCATGCACTTACAACTGCACCGTAAGAGAACTTGCAGGTGAAGCGACTTACCACGTGGTTCCGGACATCTCTTTCAAGTTTTGTGTACCTCAAGGACCATTACGAACTAAAAACCTGCTACGCAAAAAAGCAATCTAAAGAAGATTTAGATCAGCTTTGAAATTGCAATGTATAGTCAGATTAAACACAAGAGGTTGTAAAAGAATGGTAAAAGAATGATAGGGCTACCAAGTAGAAAACTCGGAAATTAGGATGGGCTAGAACAGAGATAGCTGTTATAATGGAGAACCTTAATAATTTGCTATAATGGTCTTTATAAGACAATATGCTACATAATTACATGATCATAATTTTCACTGGATTCTTACCTCATTTAGGACGGGAGCTAGACCATGCTCTGGCAGTGGGTCCAGGCAGTTTCAACCTGCATGTTTTAGGCACAGCATAGTTATATGCAACAAAGGACAAATTATAAGAAGAAAAATGAGAAAAACTCAAGTACGATTTTTTTCCTATTACCTCTGCCTTCTATATACCTTGAGTAGTTGCAAAGTCATACAACAGGTTGATTGACAACAAATCAGTGTACAATATAAAGAACTTATTTGCAGGCGTATACGTACACATGCATTTAAATGTCACTAAAAGCGTATCTGGTTTCTTTTGGAAACTGAGGGACTTGTTCCATCTTGCCCCTTGCACCATTCTCAAGCAGAAAGTTTTTGTCCATAAAAGGCTTTTCTTTAAAATGCAATTACTCTTCCGTGAGTGACAAATTTGAAGATAAAATTAAGTTGTTTTGCAGTACTCAGTGCAAATAAACATCTCAACATTCTTGCAAGGAATGACACTGTCATTTTTTCCCCACTCAGATAGCTCAAAACCAGAAACATTTAATTTTATCAAGCCCCGCCTTCGGTCAAAGAAAAGAAATAACCTTGGCATTGAAAACATGCCTAAAGAAAGGTCATCCAAGCAAGCAATAGTTTTTAGTTTATAAAAGCCTCAGAATAGTGGCTTAGGAGGAAAACATCCCTTAACTATTCTGACCACCGTTGTAAGTGCATTATACGTGTTATTTTCAAAATGATGTATGGCAATCATGTTGAATATCTGACTGGAAGCAAAGAATGTAAAATTGTGGCTGTAAAATACGGTTAAATTGAAGAGCCTTAAAAGACGGAAGGCTGCTCTAACGGACCAAAGTAAGGGAGAAGATCAGCAGTACAACTAGTGTCCTACTGCTGCAAAGCTGAGAGGATTTGAGGCAAACTGGTGACGCAGCAAAGGAGATCTAACCCGTTTCCGTAAATCCGTTGCTGTTCCTGAGCGCCCAGGAGGTGGAGGTGACCCTCTTCCTGCCCGGTGTTGACAGCCTGTGCACAGCCTCCACCTGGAACCAAGGTGCTCCGGAGAGAGAAAGAATTCCTGTCTCAGTTTGGGGACCCACCTGCTCCTCCTCAAGGCTGTTTCGCCTACATTCACAGCCCACGGTAAACCCGCCTCCGGCCCTCATTAGGCAGTGAAAATATATTAGAAGCGTATACAAAAGGAGATTGCTTTCAAGCAAGTCCAACTTCAGACAGAAGGGGACTCCTGTTAACGGCCCCTGAAGTTTTTCTCCAGGACGGCCAGTAGAGAAAGATAGTCCCCTCCAAAGACAGCCTGAGTTTAGGCTGAATAAAATGACATTGAACAAAATACAACAAAAAGGATCTGCTGACTTCTACCAGAGGCTGCAGTTCTTGGGAGAGACCGTAATTTTATCAGGCCCTGGAGCTCTAGCAAGTAATGGAAAAACAGTGCAGTAACATCGTGGATGTTGTTCTATTTTAATATAAAAAATACCAAATCATTCTAATGCGAGAGACATTGGGATGTGGAACACACTGCTGGAACTTGGCTAAACCCCAGTAAATTTCCACGTTTGAATTATTATTTCTTAGGTTCCTCACACTTAAATAACGCAAGTTGTCTATTGAGCTTTAAGCTGTTGGCAGCGAGGGGGCTGCAGGGCGGCCTCGGTGAGGAGGGGCCTTTTTTACTTGGCAATAAATTAAATCTAGTCTTCCCCAAGTTGAGAAAAGTAAGCAATCTCCCTGCCTCTATCTCAACCCACCAGCTTTCCCGTTCCTGAGCAGCGGCTGGTAGTGAGGGAGCAGCTGGTTAGCGGTTGACCAAGGCCAACCTGCCCCAGGCTTTTATAAACTCTCCTCCTTAACCCTGTCTTTACACCTTCTGTTGCCTGCCTTCTACGGCACAGCACGCTTTTTGGTGAACAAAATGAATCTCAGCAAACTTGGCCGATTTCATCTTCACTTTACAGTGAGACAGAATATGCTCCGTACGTGCCCGTTCCTACCCTTGGTTACAAACAGAGCTCGGAGTGACGAGATTGGCTGCGGGTGAGTGCTGTAGGCATGAAAAGTTGGGCAAGATTAATCCTAAAATTAATCCTAAGGTTAATCCTTATGTCCACAACTATCCTGAGGTCTTAGGTGTGCAGGAGTGACAGTCCATTTGTTCTGAAGAGAACTTAGAAGGCGACTATGCAAACAGAAGGTTTTCAGCTGTTGTCTTAGAGGAGCAACTGGTGAAATCTCCCAGTTAATGAGCTTAGCTGAATACCCAGCGTTCCCCTGTGAAGTCTCTTGACTGACAAAATATTTTTTAGATTAGCAAAATCTTACTCTGCTGCTTAGTTACGTAGATTGAGTAATACAATCAAATAATAATCTTAAAATCAATCTTTTTGTGTTACAGATAGGAGGTGAGTTCATGCAGCCACAAGTTTCTCTGCTCTAAATCCATGCTGGCTAGAGTAATACGCAGATACAGAGATTGTAAGAGAGTATATTAAAGCGATATTGTTAAAGAAACTTCGGTTTGCAGTTCCACAGGTAGGCTATCCTGACAAAAATATCCCATGTTCCAATACTTGCATTGAAAAAGGAGCGTAAAATAGTTTATCGTAGGATTCCCGATTGGGTGTTCATTTATTATAAATCATAGTTGGAACGCACGCTGTGGTAACTGGTAAATCTATATACTGCCTCATTATAAAGCAAAGCAAAAAAATAAAGCTGTCTTTTTAAAAAGATGGCTTCATCCAAACATATATGATCCTGCTGTAATGTCTATATAACCCACATTTTTGCTGTTCAGTGTAATGGGTAATCCACATTTTTTGCTGTTCAGTTTAATAAACCACTTCATATAACCTCTTCAGACTGATGATCTGTTGTTTATGATAGACCGAACTGTTTAACAGAACTAGCTTAGTCATAAACACTGTCAGGTGTATAGCTGGGGAACTGTCACCTCCCTCACATCACTGACGATTGTACTGTTCATTCTTCCCGCTGGAAAAGAACAGAGGTGCGCGTATTTCCCTTAAAATTCCCCAGATGTCATGTATAATGGTCCTGAGATACTGCCCAGCCCTCACTCCTCATTAAGAAACTCCCTATGGATCACATAACTAAACATTGTATTAAAAACTTGTAAAAAACAAGATAATGCCTACAAGCAGCATGTCCGGTAAAATTCTGCACAGCTAGTCTGTAGGTGAACACACGTACAGTCCAGATGTGGACAGCTGCCTTTCGGTGCAAGGTACGCTCAGCAGAGATGGAATCACTGGGTAATTTAACAGCTCTTCTCAAACGAGTCTCAATGAATTGTGTGAGGAATATGGTTCTCTACAGAGGAAAATAATTTTGCCATATAAGGGTGATTTTCACTTGGCAAAAGCCAAGCTGCTGTTGAAAAATATGGAGGAATTAGGGGTTCTTAGTACAACTATTGCTGAATAATTTTTTAACGTGGGAAAATAACACATTTTACTAATCCCAGTCTAGAAACTGTTAAATCTCTTTTCCTCAAACTTTCCATTTTGAGACAGATATCAAGCACAGGAAATTTCAGCCTGAGCAGCTAAGGATTAGCGAAGTAAAGTACAAACGAAAGCAGGATGCTAGGGCAGGAGGAACTAAGCAACCAAAATAGAAGTAGCATTGCATAAACAGATAATAACATGTCATACTTCAGTTCTGCAGATGAAAGGGAGTTCTGCTTGTGCAGCTCTCTGCCGTGTCTTCTTATGAGGAGAGAATTTTTCTTTTCTCCAACATACGCGTTATTCCTTTTAACTTGCTAGAGAGCTCACTCAAATTGGGTTGGTTTCTATCATTATCCTCTCTGTACTGCTGAATTTCCCTGAAATACGGAACAACTGGTTTAGGTGAATTCTGCATTAAATTAAAGCACTAAAATACAAAACAACAGTGAAGTATAGACAAGGGGCAGGTACTGGGGTGACTCAAGCAGTGACTTGGAGGCTATAGACCTACCAGCATAATAAAGATTAAGATTTTTTTTTTCCATATCTATTGCGTATCGTGAAGAAGCATTCATATGAGTCGGATGAAACCAGTTCCTGAAGTGGGCAGGGCATTGTGCTATACAAAGCCAATCGTTCAGACCGTCGGGCACCTACATTTTGTTGGTATTCAAAAATTCAGCACTCTACACATTGTTCCGAGCCTGAAAGTTGATGGGTGAGTCCTCACGTATCGCAGCTGCTAGGTGGGGGGTTAGACCTGTACCCTGAAGCCAAACCAAAGCACTACGGATCGACACAAAGCTTAAAATCCAGCACTGATAGGGACTAGTGACCGGATGAAAAATGACGTCGTGTTTTTAAAGTGCAGATGTGTAAACTTCAGCTGAAGCCGTATCTGCATATCAAGCCCTGCCAAAATAAAGAGTATGGTCTGCTGAAATTTCTGCTGACCTTACCATCTGCAAAGATCCGCCAGCTTTTCAGCTTCAGCTTTCCCACTTCTTAAAGGGCAGCATCTGGACTAGCCAAACTGTAGAGGAGGTTTTCGTAGAAAGAAGGATAAGTGTTCATCTCCCCTAGATTTATTATTACTTTATGAACAGAAATTACTCTCTGTTGGTACTCCTACTTTTTTGGTGGAATTTTGGAGAAGGCTGAAACTCAAAAAAGCTAATAAAAGTATAAGAGACAAGAATGATGGAAACATTAAGATACATATAACTAGAAATTAAAATGCATGTATAGTTTGAGTTGAAAGTCTTTCTACAGAAAAAAATTGTTACATGCTCAAAACTAGAAATTAAAATACATGTATAGTTTGAGTTGAAAGTCTTTCTACAGAAAAAAATTGTTGCATGCAGTAAATAACACCTCTACTTTGTTTTGTAGGGGGAAAAAAAGTTTATGAGTATGGGATATAAAAGATAATTTTTGTATTTTTAACGTATCAAAGCGATGTGTTTATACCTGCTACAGATACCTTCGGCTTGAAACTTGTGGGACAAAAAATTCCAACTACATTTCAAATAGAAACCAAATAGCCAGTTGGTTTAAACAAATTCTCTATTAACCTGAAAGGACTAAAAAAAAAAATAAATCTTCTATTTAATAGAAGTTCTGCTATGTTCTGCTGTTCTATATCAATAATTGTAATATCGTTCATTAGAATGCTATTTACAAAAAAAAATCTCTTGCTGCACTGATTGAAATATGTGTTTTAAAAATTCAATTTCGATTTTAAAATTCTCCAGC
The DNA here is from genome assembly GCA_026212715.1 of Elanus axillaris. NCBI lineage: Eukaryota > Metazoa > Chordata > Aves > Accipitriformes > Accipitridae > Elanus > Elanus axillaris. The sequence goes on along the minus strand of JANZLQ010000013.1, from coordinate 894,512 downwards.
AGAATTAGGTACTATAATACTAAGCCAACAATTAGAAATGCCACTCTGACCGCACAGTTGTGTTACCTGAATAAGAAGGGAGGAATGTGATACATGGAAAGCCAAGGACTGCTGCAGTCATTACAAAGAAACACTGTCACAGGATGTGGTCCCGTGATAAACGAGGTCAGGCTAGCATGCCATCTGCCCATGGAATATCATGTTGATGTGTTGTTCTGGGTCTTTTACAGCTACCCTCTTCTCAGTCGTTTAGAAACAGACGCAAAAATTCCATTGGAAAAGAAAAGCTTACTTAGCAGCTAATTAAACGCAGAGCAAAATAGGCAAAAAGCAGAAACACAGAAATATATTCTTCGCGTGCCGGTGAAAGCTGTGGTTGAAAATCCCACCGCCTCACAGCACGCATCCGTCGCGAGCGCTTTAAGAGGGAAGGAGCCTAGGTTCCTCCGTTGGAAGGCGTCTTTCGGGGAGCTGTTACCTGCTTGGCTCCGGGCTGCGTATTCTGGGCTCCTGTGGAGGGAAAGAATTATCCTTCCTCAGCTGAGTGTCTCACGGTCTGCGCACAGTGTGACCGAATTGGCTGGAATAAAGCAAATCTTATTAAAATTGTGTTTAAGACTGTTTCAGGAATGGGACTCTGAAAAGATAACACTAACAGTTCAGAACGACGCCTTGCGCTTTCATTACACAAAAGGATTATTCAGGATTCTACAGACATAAGGTACAATAAAAGTGCGTGCAGAGTGGATATAAGGCCCTTTGCCTCTTTTATCTTTCCTTGTAAAATTGCCTTGCCTTTGATTTTTTGAAAGCAAAGAATTAAATGCATTAAATAAATAAATACATGTGTTTTTCTCAAATTCTGTCATTTTTTGCACAGTTTACTCCCCTTGAAGAGATATAATTCCTCCTGGCTTCACTGGCGGGCGTATGTGCGTCAGCCAAGGAGCAGCTGACATTTTGTGTTCTTTTGAATGACGAGAAGTAATTGACCTCCTGTTCAGGATCCCGTCCATTTACACCACTCTCTAAATTCCTCTGCAGGAAGGTTTTAATTCAAGGAAAACTGCACTGGCCAAAATGGAAAGGTGAAGAAAAAAAATAAGGGTGTGTTTTATTATCCCGTGTATTTAAGATCTCTTTGTGAATGCGCTACAGAGGCACCTTCCCACATGGCAACGAGGCAGCATTCGCGCGCTGCCGTACGGGAGACCTCGTCTTCCCCTAAACCGGGGAGAAGCGGGATCTGTCCCGGTCTGAGAGCACATGGAGGCCTGGGAACAGCCGTTATCAGCCTTCAGCAACCTGCAGCTCTTCCATGGCATGCTGCCGGCGATGGCTCTTTTTTCTTCTTCCTTGAGAAACATGAATATCAAAGGAGTATGAAGGGATGGGCAGGTGGTGGTCGGCGGCCTCACACAATAGTCAGCAGGTCTGGGCAGCTTTATCAAAGGGAAAAGAAAAAGCAGATTTCTACAGGGGGAACAAGAGCCACCCAACTTCACTGCACCCTCAGGGCTTCATCTCAGAGGTGGCACGGCCCCCAGCTCCTTACAGATTTCACTGAAATACGGTCAAGTGCAAAACGGGACGTATAAAACGCCTTTACTATGCGCTTCTTTCAAAAGGTCGTAGGCAGCCCCAAGTTTCTTTGCTTACTTTTATTTTGCACTGCGTATACATGGACATAGTTTTTCAGTATGTTCAAACTCTCATTTCCCATCTCTTTCTAGTTTCAGTATAGACATTTGCATTTTGAAATGCAGTCAAGCATATATATTGATCTATCAAGTATATAAAATATATTTGACAGACAATATGATATACAGGTAGGCATAGGGACTTTCAAAGACTGACATGATGGGTTCTTTACAGAAATAAATACATGGGATCATGAGACTTTTGATGCGGGTTTTTAGCATAGGCAGATTTTCACTTGTTACTTTTAGAGGAAGTTTTTACAACTACTTTTGAGAGCACATTCCAATGTTTTTTGTTCTTTCTTTATTTGAGGATTGATCTTGGTAGTCAGCACCATAACATTGTCCAGAAAATCATTCACGTGCATGCTTATGGTCATGGAAATTATTTTGAAGGTCACTTGAATACCCGAGTATTAAAAGGTATGCGTGAATTTTGGTCTCTTTGAATTTGGTCAAGAAGCAGGATCTGTCTTGAGAGGATGTTGTAGGTCAAGGCTAAAAACAGGGGACAGGTTATCAGCCACTGGTTTAGCAGAACGCAGCTGATGACCTAACGGGGCTTGGAGGTCTCTCTGGGAAGCGCCTAAGATCAGAACCCCACGGCTTTTTTCTCTGAATACACGGTGACTTCATGATGTGAATGGACAAAAGAAGTAGCATCTTTTTACTTGCTCCATCAGCACATTTGCTAAAGCTCACGATGAATATAAAACTCCTCAGTTTAGAGTAGAGCTGTTGCTCAAAGCCTTCCATGAAACTGGGCCCAAGTATTGGGCAGTGTCCTGCGGGCGGGATCTTCTCCGGCTATTTCAGCGGACGCTCTGTTGAAGAAGAAAGCAGTGATACTGCACCAGCCTTGAGAAGATTCGGGAGCTGTATGACTTCTATACTGTCTTCATGTTAAATGAAAGTGATACTCACTTCCAATTTGTCTAGATAATTAGTACAGAGGCAGATGTATTTGCTTCCATTTCACAAAATGCATGCATTAAACTGAAAGTAAGTCTTTGGTTTTATGTTTCTCACCCACTATTCATAAATTTGGTTTACAACAGAAATGAGGGGAAGGGCTGCTTTATTTTCCACATGAACATTGATTTAAATTCCATTTAAGTATACCCTTAAATTATGTTTAAATGCGTGACCCTGGAAATCTAAATCCTGTATTCACTATCCGACATACTTGGGTGTAGAATCTATTTCCCTAGAGAGAGTTTCTAAGGGAAAACAAGGCAGCCTTTGAGAATAAGGGTCTCAGCCCTCATTCTGCAACGTAGAGCATGTTTTTTTTCTTTATCTGTTGACATTTTTAACTTCATTCTTTATATATATTGCTATTTTACTGCTAATCTCGTACGTCTGCTCTTTCACCTCCAAATTCCAAGCGCTTCTTACTCAGTTCTGTTACAGCTCAGGGCTCTGATTTTGCCTTGAATCCTTCCACTTCTTCAGGTTTTTCTGTTCTTCTGGTTTTACATGTGGCACTCATGTCCAGTCTGGGAAATTATTCATGTGTCATCATTCATTTTACTTCTCGTAGACTTATTTTGTGTTTATTCCACTGCTAGCTACCAATATTTCATTGACTTCAGTAAACTTTAAACCGGCCTCAGGGGAGCTTCGCTGAGCTTCCGAAGTTTGTCACAAGATGAGCTATACTCATTTTCAGAATGGGAGAAAAGGCATATTAACCCTACCAGTAATCTGTTTCGTGTGTCCGTGTGAGAGGGCGGACAGGAGATAGTCCTTTCCAGAGTCCTGGGAGTCTGCACACAGACCGGGCTCCTCTTAACGGCCGGCGGGATTTATGCATCCATCACCGCAGGAGGAGGAACGGTCACTTCCCTGCAGCACAGTCCGACATTTGGTGGAGATCGGACACCCAGAAAGAAGCACTGAAGTAGTAACAGTGGTAGTAAAGGTCCCCTTAAAAGGAAAAACAGTTAGGCACGGTGATTTCTCAATAGCTGATTAAAGAGAAGGCAGAGAGGAAAAAAACATGCACCTGCACAAGGTGGGAATGGTTGAAAGAGATTTGTGAGTTATAACATTCTTAGAGGAAGACTTCAAGGAGGGTAAGACTGGGTATCACTGCTAGTAACGAAGGTAGACCAGAGAAGAAAGCGGAGATGGGCTCTTTCTGAAGAGAAAAGCATGAAAGGCCTCGGAGAATGGAAGAGAAGAAAGCTCCTGTTTCATTTCCAAGTGCACTTGGTAAACTAAAGAACCTTTGCTCTGTCCCTTAGAGCAAATATTTGACTAGAGCTGTGTGAAGCACTTATGAGTCCCTGAAATCTCACAAAATAACACACAAAATTCAGTTACCACAGCTGGAGTTCAGTGTTGGTGGTTTTGAGAAGGCAGTGTAGAAGAAGTTAAACAATTTGATAAAATACCTCCCAGTATACTCAGGGATACCCCAAAGTCACTTAAACCTTTAAAGCAACTCCTACTAGGGTAGGCAAGAACAACCTCACAGAAATGCCGATTAAATGTTTCCTCCATGCTCTTGCCCAGGAGCGGAAGGAAAAAAAAAAAATCTGAGCTGCTTCCATGAGAGCAGGGGTAACTCATGTGAGTTATCCTAAAGGTAGGTTCGTGGCAAAAATTGAAGAAGCTACACATCAGGCAACAGTAGTTTTAACAGTCTTTCACATAAGACTGTTAAAAGAAGAAAGAAAAATGTTATACAATGGATGTCTGTTTTCAAGTGACAAACTAAGCCAATGAAGCTTCTCTTTGGTAATTCCCATTGCATTGTCATTCCATACATAGAGCCAACAGGAATATTATAGAAAACCTACTGATAATGCAAAGATAACAGTTGGGAACAGAACGCTCGATGGAAACAGGCATTTGTAACACACAGGGAACTGCGAGTTCCTAAGTATCTCAGCACACGTATATGGTCATCATATAGAAATGAAAGATAACTACAGGCGATAAACTTCAAAACGCAGCCCCACTGGCAAAGTTTTGTCCTGCTATTAAAAGTTGTGTTCCATCTAAAATGATTTACACTGTGTGTCCTGGGACACTTTCCCATATATGAGCCTTTGTTTTCTAAACACCCTTTTTTTTCTTCCCAGTTTTAATCAGTCATCTGTAATGACTCTTCCTTGACATGAACTTTTGGTTCTTTGATCATCTCTAGCCATTGCTTATGATTTTATTCTCAATGCTTTTAATTCTTCTACTTAAGTTCTTTCGTTGTGCTTTTTCGGAAATGCTTTCCATTTTTGCTGCAAGTCCACACTTAATCTGTGGCTGGGCTTGGATGTTTTAATGCGATACTCATTTCTTATTCTCTTTACCTCCCACACTTCTTCAAATCTTTCCCTTCATGATCCTCACTAAGTTCTTGTGCTTATTATGCTGGTCTCTAACTCCTACACTTGCTGTACATTTGTTTAGCAAGAATTTATTTTATCCTTCCCATGGCATTTATTCCTTCAGCCTAAGGAATTCAAAACAGATTCCCTACTGAGTGCTATCTTAATCAGAAAGGTAGCACTCCGGGGCTTGCTCTCCACGAACAAGTCCCTCCACACAGCATTTCTCTCTGAGCCTTTAATATTTTACTCCAGTTTTACAGAAATTTAAAAGTTGGGAGACTTACCAGTGAATTAAAATGTTAGATGTCTCAGCCTTTTATTATTTAGAGACACTGTACTGCATTTCTTCTCTTGAGATGCATTTCGAATGTTCAAATGTTGCAGCTGAGCTCTTTAACAGAGTCATGGGCCTGAAATTCAACTGGGAATCCTATTTATGACAAAACCTAGACAGAAATATTACATATAGGTTAAGAATGGCCGCACGTCAGATTAGACAACATCATTTTGTACACTTTTGTAATACATCAAGGAGAAGAATCTGAAACCTGAGAGAAACCGAGGAACTGCTCCCAGTAAACACCAAGAAGTACTAGAAATTAATGAACTAGTTAATCTGAGTCTTTATTCTGGAATTTGATGTATATGTTTGGAAGGCAAGAACTGTAGCGCATGATGAGCACTAGAACTGAATGGAAAGTAAATTGGGGTGAGTGTAATTAAGGAAGGATGGGAAACACTGTAGCTTGATTCTTGTTCCGTTAAAAGAAATGGAAGTTTTATCATGGATTTTAAGAGCAGGAATGAACCCATTTTTGTTGTTTTTTACTAGTATTTAATCTTACATCTTGCCAAGATAAATTAAACAGCCTAAATACAGATTATTAAGATTCAGGTTAAACTGAAATTGTAAATTTGTTGTCCTTTTCCCCTAACAACAGAAAGCAGTTAATGGAATTTTTAAAAACTTAGGCAGTGCAGGTTGATAGGACTGAAGAGAGATCTCTGGGCAGTCTCGATCACAGTCCAAACCAAACTAAAATTTTCTAGCCAAATTTATCTTTCAAAAATGCAAATATTAACATATCAGAAAATAAAGTATATTACTTCCAATTAAGATATTCACTGAAATATTATTACTTATCTTGATGCCCAGTGAGCAGTGCTCACGTAACATTTCTACCTTGTTTAATTCTGTAATGGAATGCCACAGAATCATCGAATCACAGAACGGTTTGGGTTGGAAGGGACCTTAAACACCATCTAGTTCCAACGCCCCGCCACGGGCAGGGACACCTTCCACCAGACCAGGTCGCTCCCAGCCCCATCCAGCCTGGCCTCGGACACGGCCAGCCCTTGAGAACGAGCAGGAGGAAACTTCAGAGTATCAAAAGCCGTATTTATTGCTAGCGCAGAAATCTCATTTCCTGGTAGGTTAAAAGAAAATCAAAGGTTTTTTGAAGAAAGAAGCAAGAAGGAAGAAGTTCATCTTCAACTTGGGTAGACCAAAAACTCCACCCACGCCCCCCAGCCCCCAGATTCCCAGGCAAGCTATGAGGCACGCGGCACGAGGGAAAGGAATTATGTTTTGAATTTGTCCTCCCAGCTTGTACTTTGAAATGTAGTACGTGGGAGCGGAAATATTATTGAATGTTTCTTCTGTCTCCTGTGGTCAAAGAACACATAAAAAATAGTTCATCTCCAGAGAGCAGCAGCGCTATTGACACCCTGTGCTATGGTTATAGAAGCCGAGAAAAATCCGTAGAATTAAAGCAGATGCCTAATACAAATGGAAGACACAACTTCAGCTGAACTGCTTCCTCACGCTCTGCTGGCGTCTGTAAGTTGGAAGGATGTCCCCTGACAGCTATGGCTATGAGAGCCACGGCCGCGCACCGCAACCCATCTCTTGTGAATTAGGGGTATTGGCTAAATTTGTATCATCTCTTCATTTATATCACCTACGGCTCCAACTGCTCTTCTGGCTCCAGAAAGTGGCTGCGTAAATGCAACACACTATTTTCAATTGTCTAATCGAGAATTCAGCCTTTTTTTTTTTTTCTGGTCAGCACAGAACCAATGTGTTTGCATTAAGGCAGTAAGTGCAGGTAAAGCAGTTTTGCAATAAAATACTCGGAGCGGTTGTAACCACCAAAGACAGGCCGGGGAATAGGGACTTGATGTTTGTTTTTCACAAACTCTTGTTTCATTTGGGAATGGTGTCGTTGGGTGCAGGACACTGGCAGAATTCTTTCTGAATCGTTATCTGGTAACCTATAGGACTCCTACGTAATCCGTACCCTATGCAACTGGTAGCATTAAATATAAAATATTAATGTGCTGAAATGTTTTCAGACCTGAGTGATAATTTGAGCTTTCTTTCAAAGAGAGAATGTCTCCTGTTCAAACAGCAATTCAATGATCCATAGGTTAGCTGGGATCCATTTTAGCGGCACGCTGAATAACACTCTTCAAAGTAAGCACAGGGAAAGGAGGAATTACAGCATGAGATGAGGCTATATATTAAATTATGTATTTCCTCTGCCTCTGAAATGTGAGATGGTTGTAAATCTTTTTTTTTTTAAAACTTCCTAACTAGAAAATCTGTAGTCAGTCCTGGTACAAAAATGGGCACTGCTGAAAAAGAAATACAAAAACGTCCACGATGTAACTGTCAAAGCAGTTTGTTTTAATCTGTTTAGGTGTCTGAGAACAGTGGCTTTGCACAACCTCAGTCTATTGTCAGCAGCTTATTAAAAGCCACATACAAACGCTGTCCTTGTTCTACACAAGCTGTTTATGTCAACAGTTTTGTATGCAGATTGGGATCAGTATATGGTTCAAAGAACCAGTATTAGTGCTTTGAGAAATTGCCTTCTCTCCTGTGGTATTTTAAAATATAAATCTGATTCTCTTCATTGTCATTCAGTAACGAGATTTGTAAACAATTTACATTTTGCCTGAAGTTAGATAATCCTATCATTATTTAATCTGAGGCACAGACAAATATCTAGATCTGGATTTGTGTATGGGAAAGTGCTCTGTAAGCAGCAAGGCAACAAAAGTAGCAAAAAACAACAGGAACACCCTGCCCCAGAAATATACAATAGCTGCAAATAATTGTAGTTCTGGAGAGTACACTTTTTTTTAGTTACTTCCAAATTTGTGGAGTTGTTTCATGCACCCTTGCAAAATCAAGCACAAGGAGAGAAGAGGAACAATCGTATACAAAAGGAAGACTGTTTTTTAAAAAAGGGGTTGGGATTCCTCAGTTACCTCAACACTGAATTTTTTTCTGGCCTATTTTTTCCTCATTCTTCACGACACAAAATTCTACACACTGAAATGTGACTCTGTAAAGCGCTCACATTCTTACCCCATAGACCATTTTCTTCTGTCTGATTAGCATCATTTCCATTCATTTAATGAAATCACTACCTTTCTTCTTACGCCGCTTAGGTTTGGAGAGCAAACGTGCCTGAGTTTCTTCTTGTGTGTGAACCCAGGTGGTTACAAAACAGTCTGTCATCACAGTATTCTTCTTGGCTTTGGAGGCTGTAAAGGAGAAGCGAGCCTGCTCTCTTCGCTACTCGGCGTTGTTGAGCCACAACTCAAGCACTGGCCAGCGGAGCAGGAATACTCTTAGCTCGCCGTTACCGGCAATTGTCCGGGCTGGATGGGAGAGGGGACGTGAATCACTCCTCCTTACTCCAACTATCCAGAAGCTGGCTAGGAATAAACTGTTCCGCGAACAGACGTGATACAGCCATAAATACTTGGGGGAAAGGGCAACCGTTTCTTCTTTGGCTTCCTGCTGTGTCCGTGCAGCTGTATGCTACCTTCTACAACGGAGTGTAACTTTATGGGCTAAGCTATTGGCTGCATCTTGATTGACTTGTGTGAGGTTGTAGAGGTGTCTCTGAGAGCAAAATCTGGCCTCCTCTACTCTTACCATGTTGCCAAGGACTATAAAGAAGACACAAAGACCCCATTTTGACTCTGAAAGATTGAATTAGAAGGAATAATAGATGTAAACCCCAGCTTTTTACTTGTGGATTTGCTCATGTACTATGGACTCTCTTAACCATAAAAATCCAGAGACTCCATAGAGCTACATCCACGGAATCATTTTTCAGAGGTGAATCATACTTCAATAGTTTTCCATATTAGCTTATGGGTTTTCATGTTTCTAAAAACGTTAATTCTATTTTCTTTATATTTCAAGTTGACTAGTGTGCAAGCTCTCACCTTGCACCGCTCAGAACCGGTCAACAATTTAGCAATCGGTTTAACAATTTAACAATACGCTCTTGATCAAAGTGCCAAGCTAATGTTAAACAATTTGCTTAATCCAAATGCTGTTATAAAATGATTGTCGGGGGTTATCTGATAATTCATCATGCATCGCTGATCCAGCAAGCACACAAGTGACTAGTGCAAAAACTTTTTGTGCTGTTAGAAATTATTTCCTGCCCTTCACTGAGGAGGAACTGGCTGATGCTATAAAAGGTTTAGAATACAAATCTCCCTTTAATGAGAGGAGTACACTCGATTCCTCGCTTTCCATACAGCTCAGGAATTCAGTTTTTGCCATTTTTATCAAGCACACACGATACAATCAATGGCAGGAGGTCTGTGTCCTTACAGACTTTCCTTGGTTGGTCTGTACATAGAAGTTCCCTGCGATAATCCGTCTACAGCCCGCTGTCAAAGACGTGACCTCTGTTTTCTTCTGCTCTGATGGTGTGTCCCCACTTCCTCTGGTGCAGGGGGTGGTTTGGACAAGCTTGCCAAGATGGTCAGAAAATTAATCTTGAATTTTGTGGTGTAGTTGCCCATCAAGTTAAGCTGCAGGACGGCTGCCTGATTTTCTGTGTCTTGCATGTGCGCGATGCTCTCGATATTTCTTTAAGCAGTACCTGCCTGTGGGAAGCAAACAGTAAGCTGTTTGGAACGAAATAGGCCATGCTATGCTTTTTCCGTTTCTATTCCCTGGAAATGACAGGGAGCAGAACTTTGTAATTACACAGAAGCTTGGGAAAGTCCTTTCGAAACGCCTTGGGGAGGCAACTCGCAGGTATTGCAGAGATGATAGCCTGCCTTGCAACGATGTTCTCGCTACCAAACACGTCGTCCAGTCTGAAAGGATTTGAAAAAGATTGGAAAAGGTTTATTCAGGTATTCTGGCTTTTTTGTTTAGGTGTGGGGAAGATCAGCTGAAAAGCAAGAGGCAGGCACGCTGCTTTGGGCATTTCCTTTTGGGCTGCCAAAATCCATTTTTGTTTTTGAAAACACTGAGCTTAAATCACCTGACATTAAATGTTACATCTGGTACTCTGGTAAGAAGAATGTACGTACTCTGCGTTTTTGTTGGGAAAGTTGATGTTTGGTGAAATTTTAAGCTACTGAGGCGAAAGATGATTACAAAATGAGACATCACCCTATATTTAATATTAAAGAATAGAAGAAACAGACCTGGAGACATTTCCATGTGAGCAGGGCTTGCTGCTGTGCGCAGCAGCCTGAAGAAGCGGGATTTGGGAGTTAAAATTGTTTTGTGGCCAATCCTTATTTTTTTTCTGACAAGTTCATCTAAGCATTAATAAACCATCGTATCAATAACTGAATAATTCTGATTTTTCAAATTTCATTCCAGTCTATAATCAGTAAAACTTCGATGGCACCCCAATCACAGTGGGTATGAGCCTTGGGGATGTTTTTGTTTTAAATTTAGATTCTGTAGGACTGGAATTGCATTTTCAAATATTACGTCAGCCTGTCAAGATTTAACAAAGTTATGCACAAAATCATCCATAGCACAAAAAGAAATGGGAAAAAAGTGCCCCGTACTCACATTGGTATTTAGCATTTCAAGATGGGAAAGATTTCCGATCTATCGTGCTGCTGAAATGAAATGGTAACCTATTTCTTCATGTATACGAATAGTCAAATATTGAACTATTCTTTTCAGTGAACACAAAAGTAACTTTGTCTGTTACTTGAACTGCTTGATATTTAAAAAGCAGAATACCATATGTATTCTATAATAGAACATATATAATTTTAGGACAGCTGATTACTTAAAAATGTTTCTGACAGTTCAAAAATGGTGATTCATTTTATGAAGTATCAAATAACAGAAAATGTTAACTATTGGTAAACCAGCATATTTTAGCAAAGTGGGGTTATTTATCCCTTTAAATAAATTATCAGATAATAGACGGTGGGAAAAGCCCTAGGAAACCATTTTGAAAGCTACAAAATTGGCATTTGACACTGACATTGAACTTTGACAAATTCACAAATCCATTCTATAATCATTGCTGGCAAGTGATTTTGAGAAGACAATAAAAACCAAGGGTAAATCTTAAAAATAATTTTGATTCACTGGCATAATGAAATTATTAAAAATTAGACTGCCAGAAGATACTGAAAGCACACAGACTAGTAAATTCACCTTACCACGCTGGAGACACCAACAAGCTAGTGATGCTAATGGCAAATGCTAAACACTTGCAAAAGTAGTAGGGTGAGATCCCCAGATACAACTGAGCTTTCATAAATTTTCACGGTGTCACGGAACAATACTGACACCATAGGTTCTGGTCTTTGTTAGAGACGGGATTTATTTCAGTCGAAAATTGAGATGACCTTGAAATTTTCCGCAAAAGTATGAGATGGTCAAACCATTTGTTTTTCTGTCTACATATGTACCATTATGAAAGGTGACAAAGAACGGGAAATGTGGGAGGAGAAGAACAATGAGGCTTATTTGAAGGGCATCAGCATCGCCTACTCCATCATAGTTTTGAGATGGATGTAGGTCCCTTACAGGCCCACTTGAAGAGTTTTTCTGAATACACAGAAACAGACTTCTTTATTATAACGGAGCTGTATAGCCCGACTCTGTCTCAGGATCTGATTTCCCAAATGCTTTTGTTGTTGTTTTTAAAACCTGTTTTGTAATTTGGAAAACAACGTTGGCAAGTTATTTTACAAAGACAGAGATGATCGCACAGGAGGGAAGACAGAGGACAACCTCCACCAATAATTTTACGTTTTTCCCAAAGTTTGAACGGTGTGTTGACGTGGCGGGGAGTTTCTCTGCGCTCCCGGATCTGTTTCTGGCGAGCGAGTATTTGCACCTCAAAACAATCCAGCAGAAAAAGAATAATGACCGTTAAGCATCCATTAACGTCTGGAAATCAAATCGTGGCAAATCTTTCAATAAAATAACTGCCCATTTAGTAACTGTATCTGGACATACACACTGGAGTTATTGGGGCTATGTAAGGGCCTATAAAGCCAATGGAAACATGCTGTTCTATAAACATAGTACTGTTGCATATCTTGTGATATAACTGATTGCGTATGTTGTGAGATAAGTGGAGAAACACTTTTCATCAAGAAGTAACTGAGGGAGGACAGCATGTTTGTTTGTGAGGTTCTAGTTTGGTTTTTACAAGCAGGATAACTTATTTTTCTGAAAATGCAGTTTCCACTTTTCAGACTTGAAAACCATAGTGGGCCTTTTTTTTCTTCTTCTTCTTCTTTTTTTTTTTTTCCAAATACAAAAAGTCCTGTTTTTAAAAAAAAAATCTCTTATTTGGCCTGGCAAGCAAATTACCCATTTAGAGCTCTAGACCAAAACTGGCATTCTTTAACTAAATCATCCTGAGATTGTTAAAGGGGAATTGAAAATGAGAATATTGACATTCATATCACAAAACTTCCAGTGCAAGCAGGCTGTAATGGAAGAGATACCTGTAACGTAGATGTCTACACCTAAGGTTTCTGCCCTAGGCTCTCATTGGAGTAACTGTCATGGTGTGTGAATCTTACTGAAATTCGATTTAAAATTTGATTAAACGGGCAGCTTCTTTGAACAGCCTTATCTCTCCACTGATTAAAAAGGGGAGAGAGGGAAGACTGTTAGAAACAGGTGAGCGGAATCCCAGCTGAACCGCTTACAGTGGCAGTACCACTCGCTTAGCAGATCATTCACAGCGTAAATGTGTCAGAGACGCCTGGTCTGACAATAAAACATTAACCTGTCAAATTCTTTTTTTTTTTTTATTTAATTAATTTATACCAGGCTGCCCCTTTGTGTACATACAGATGCAGTATTTCAGTTTGGTATTGGCATCCCTAAAACTGGATTGACTGTGGTGTCAAATCAGAACCTGAGGCATTCACTGCCTTTCAGGCTGGGTCTTCTGAACTGGAAATGCAAGAACTACCGGGAAATAACGTGTCCCCTCTGCAGTTGCAATGGCAGTCCCTTAGCCGGTAACCCTGTCCCGTTGACGTTTTGTTCTTTCATGGCTTCAGGCAGGTTAATCAAACTTGATCTGTGCTTTGTACCACATTTGGCCATATCAAATCTGATTTGCATTAGCAAGCTGAAAATAAATTTGTAGTTTCACCATACATTTTATTGGGTGGAAGAGTCTACCTTGGCTCTCGTTCCCATCAACGTTCTGCAGTTTACTCACTGTGGGTAGGTGAAGGGTATCCTTTAGTACGGTAGAGGGTAAAACTCGGATCTGGGTCTCTCACTACAGCGTGAGAGAGAAATTTATGGAGCCAGCTCTCCACTTAGGAAAACAGAATGTGTAACCACATCCTTCAAAAGTGATTCAGATGGTAAACTGTGAAATACTGTCTTTTCCCCAAAGGCACTGGAAATCTATTGCTGCCTTCATTTCGGTACATTTTTCTTTATAGGAGCCCAAAATCTTGGTCTTCTGCCAATTCTAGCAAGCGTGCTGCCCTGCCAATTACACTTGCAACTGCTGTCTAAGCTTTGTGCCAAATCAGAGCTGGGCAGGGATGAGCATTAACCTTCTAGATCCTTAACATAATTCATAAATGATACAGAGAAATAGGAGCCACTTCAACACACAGCACAGAGGTTGTTTTGCAAAATGGGGAGGGAGGGGCAGGAAAGTCTCAAGGAGGAGGGAAGTATTGGGAGAAAGTATTTTGCACAATAACTCGATCTGTGGCCAGTGCACTCATGCGGGAACCAGGAGCCTGGGATTCCAGCTCCACTTGCTTTATCCTTCAGCTGCCTAAAACAGCTGAATGCCCATCTCCCAGGGGAATGATCCCGGCATTAGATGAGTGGTAAAGGGCAAAGGGTACATCAGCCTTAAGCAATTTCCATACAGGGTTGTTTGGTTGAGAAGCAGGACATGCTAATTCCCATCCACCTTGGACAAGCAGGAAGAGATAGAAATCTTACCTCCTACTTTTCTAGTGCCTTTAGACAATCGTGCAAGAATCGTGCTATTTCTTTCTCTAGGTGCCCTACCGCAAGAGAGTGGTCTGACTGCAAATAGGCGACTGATTCTAAGACCTGAGTCAGATAGGTAGACGTAGCCTTGAGCCTGGCATTTTCTTTCAGACGGTTCCAGGTGGCTGTGCACGTGTACCGCACTGCGCATCGCCCCGCGACGCTGCCTGCAGTCCCCCGTCGCTTCCCGTCGATGTGGGCTCTCCGTAAGCAATCCTGGCTTCCACCTGAATCGCTCTGAATTATCCTGCTGGTGATTCACCCACGCGTACTGCCTAAAGCAACGTGAATGTAGCTCATCACTTTGGAACGTCCACATTTTAACACGTAGCATGCGGTGTCCTGTAGATTAGGATCATTATTTTTAATTCAGCTGATTAGAAACGGGAATCAAAACAATAAACTGCCGTCAGCTCTTGTTGTCTAATTGGAAGATGGCTGTTGAAAGAGCTGAAGTCCCTGCATAGCATCAATATTTAAAACTCTGTGGACTTGCAGTAGTTTAACCTAATGGTTATCCCTGACTCTGTTAGTATTAAGGGGCGTTGGAATCCACACTGGTGTGGAAAGGAAACTATGTAGTTCTTCACTCATTTATTTGGATGGCAGCATTTGTAACAAGACATTATCTCTGTGGTAATATGCTTAGAACAGCAGCCTATTTTTCCTCTTCAAGTTATTATTATTCAAAATTGATTCCAAGAAAACACAATTTTTAGAGACTAAACAGCACAAAATTTTACAGCAGCAGAAATTTTAACAAGGGAGAAATCTAATAAGGAAGGTAGTATCCACTGTTTTCAACATAGCTGTTACTGCATCATGATGCACGTAACATCTGAAATGAAAGAGGCATCAACCTCTATTGTCATGTTTGATGAAAAGTCTGTCAGAGCTTGATTTTTCAAAAGCTAGAAGTCAAAGTGTTAACACTGTTTTTCTGAATCTTTGAAAGACAAGCAGATGAACCAAAACAAAGAGATTCATTCTGTAGGTTTCCAAAATCTAAAGATTTGACAGAAACTCTGACCTCGAAACTATTAAACAGGAAAGAAATAGAAATCATGGGTAAGTACTACTACAAAGCAAGCATAAGAAAGAGAGAAATCCTGAAATATTTGCAGTTAATTAAGTACTCTAATTATGAAGGGATCTGTATTGAAACTGGTTTTATACTTTTATTATTCACCATAAACTCCAATCGTGCTTTAACAAATATTATTATATCAAAAAGAAATTTCTAATGATGACAGGAATTTGTAAGAAAAAAATATCACATGCTTGAAACCTGACTTTCATTTTATCTTCTTGCAACTTTGCTCCTCATACTTTATTTTCTCACTAAGCAACCTGAAACAAAAAGCAAATTGCAGAAACCGAGCCTTAAATGCCCCCAATCCAGCAGTAACAAACGCCTGTTCTGAGTAAGTTTGTTCCTCTGCCATTTATTTTGTTCAAAGGTAATTTGCCCATAGTGAAATGCCATACACATTAAGGAATTAAGGAGCGTTAGGATGTGGATTTGAATGCTCTCAGATCAGCTTTCCAAGAAGGAGATCCCACTAACGCAGGAAGAAATAATTGGTAGCAGCACAAAGTAACATTTTTTAGGCTGGTTTTGTGTTTTTTTTAAAGGAAGAAAGAGATCCAATGCCTCCCGATTGACGTTCCTATGATTAAAGGTGTTTGGGAATGAGGCACGGGCTGCAGAAACTAGGAAGGAGGCTTGTGCTAAGGAACGCAAGGTTGTCAGGTGGTGCCAAAATTACCGGGGGGCATTTGCTGTGTTTGACTCAGAACAGCTGGGGGTAATTAAATCATTTTAAATAGCCGGTCTTTCCCCCACAGCCCTTCCTGACCAAAGTGACGGGCAGCTGGGAGGAAGCAGCTCCGAGCAGGGAGCGGGGGATGAGCGCTGGGGAGGAGATCGCCCCACCTGGGGCAACTGCAGCCAGAAGATGGATCATCTTATCCTCGTTGGAACCGATTTTTGAATCAGAATGCATCTACCCCCTCATAACAAGTTGCAAAGGAAAGCTTATCCGTCCTGGTGAGTTCCTCGCTTCTTCTCAGTAAAGTTACTCCGTTAGTGTGGAAGGGAGGGACATGCCCCTTCTTGAATTTCTCCCATTCCTCTTCATTTTTTGTCCATGTGTTTTTCGGAAGTGCGTATTCTTTCCAAACTGAACGTTGCCCTTCCACCTTTACCAAAGATCGTGCTCCCCAGCGCAGAGCCATCCGGGACGCTGGAATGCGGGAGCCTGCCCCCAGGAAGGACACCTTCCGCAGGGCGCTGTGTCCCTGCCGCGCTCGTCCGGCCTCCGAGGCCCGGCCTCGGCCTCCTGGTCTGGCGGAGGACGTGCTGGAGCAGGGACGCAGGTCCCGCGCCCGGCCACGGCCCTCTCCTCTCCACCTCGGCGCTCCAGCGGGATCGTCAGGGTCTCCTGGGATCCTCGGGTGAGTTGTCGTGCAGGGTCCGTAGTAGTAGCGAAGTCATACAAACACGGTAGGAGCACTGGAGAAGAATTCTTCTCTGTGGATGTTATTGACCCAAAAGCAAGACGTGTGTGTCTTTGTCAGCAAAATCCTTCGTGTTCAACATCGCAGTACCTAGAATAACATTTTTCAGCAACATTTACTTCTTTTTCCTCATTTGGGGAACTGTATGGATTAGGAGAAAGTCAAAAGATTTGCATTTCTTTAGCCTGTGCTTCCTTTAGCTTGTGCCTGCTTATGTAGAAATGTGCTCCCTAGTTATCACAACACGAGAGCAGCAGAGGAACCTTGCAGAAAAGCGAGCAAAAAGCTCCTTTAAATATTACACAGGAATAAACTTGTCTTTCCAAGTGTTACTTCAGCCAAATAGCTAATTGTAGAAATGTAGGAGTCTTTCACGAGATCGAGTATCAAGTACTGTGACTTCAGAGCATGACTGGTTATACAACTTTAACACACATTATTTCAAACATGCTTTTAAACTTGACTGTTCTCTCTGTCTCCAATATCTACAGATATTAAAAAGAGTGATGAACGCCTATGAAAATAAAACTCCTACTGATTTTATACACAGGGCAATGTCAAGCAAAAACAACTAGGGCATTCAGGCTTCCTTAGGAACACCACGCTGAATAAAAAATAGGCTAATGCATTAAAGAGCACAAATGGCAGTCCATCTCTGTCTCCCACAGACTGATCAGGCGCAGCAACGTGCTGACGGTTCTGGATGCTGATGGCCATCAGCTGTAGTCCGGTACCCATAAACAAAAGAGAAACGTACTAATCCTTCACGTTAGATCAGCTCGTTCATAAATCCCACTGTTAAAGAGCAGCAAACTGCGCAGGTTTTAATTTTTTGCAGTGTTTTGAAATTTGTGTTGGAATATAGAAAGGCAAATGTAAAGGAGCATGAGAGAGTAGCAGAAAGTGCTCGGCAGGCAGTGTTTGGCCGTAGCGCCCTCGGACCGGAGCGATGCACGGAGCGATGCACGCCTTCGCAGAGGAGCAGCAGCAGCAGCAATGAGCCAGTTGGGAGCATCCCAAGTATTTCCCAAAAGGGAGAGCGCAGCAACCCTCTGCATCTATCTGACCACAGCAGCACGTGTGTATTCACCCAAACATGGATGATAATTAGTAATTAGTCCTTTAGTTGCTAGAGATAACACATCTTGCACCAGCAACCAGTCCATTTTCTCTCCTGTCTTGGTGATGCTGCTCTCTCAAAGTATCTAACAGGCTAGAAAAACTTACATTGTCAGTCAGTTTTCTGTGTTTGCCCAAGCAGCTCAGAAGGACTGTTTATGGAGGATTTAGTTTCAGAAGCGCTTGGCAGTGGTCAAAGCTAAGGGAACTCAGGTAGGTGTCTATGGCTCCAACGTAAACCCCTTCCTCTGCTTTACTGAACCCTAACGCGTTCGTACTTAACAGAGAGTGATGGTTTACTATCAGAGTATTGGCATATTATTTGTTAATACCTTGCAGTCACTTTCCTTTTTTTCTTTTTGCACAAAGTTATCCCTCCAGAGCAGGTGAAAAAGAATGAAAATACGTTCATGTTGTTCTCTGTGCCATGATTCAGCATAAATGGGTAAAAAGCATTCAGTTACTACAACGTTCTGCTATTCACCGTTATTGCTGTAGCGATTGTGCCCATCCACAGAGAGCATTGCACAGCACCGCTTTTATTATACTACCTCTTGCTGTTTTCTGTGGGCAGATACACCTCTCTGCAGCAGATTGTCATGTAGTTGCAAACTGCCCTGTGCAGGTCAGAAAACTGAGAACTTTTCACCACAGTAAGATGCACACATGGTTAACACAAAAATAAGTTGTTGAGTTTGCGGCCACACAACTGAATTAGTAGAAAGTGCAGATGTATATTTCTAAAATCTGTGTATATCTTTTAAAAAAAACAAACAAACCACAACACATGCTACATGGTTATTTGCCGCCTTTATATCTTTGCTGCCAAACATAATTTATCATTTTTTTTCTCACCCTTCAGAGTCTTGAGAAGTTTGTAGCTTAAGAGGAAAGTCTTCAAGTAAGAGCAAAATATTTCCCAAAGTGTTTCCTGTTCATAAACATCACTGACAGCTGTCATCTTGTGTTAATAGGAGAACTAGTTTAGGCTCAGAGTTTCAGTGTGGATGTGCAAAGATTTCTTTATAAACAGAGTAAGTTCATTTTTAACCATGACCAAATTAGGAAGATATAGGCCTGCTTTCAACAGGTGTTGATTTGTTCTAACTTTATTGGAGTTATTCTGAAAAATTATGAAGATCGTTACATATTTTTTTTTATTCAGCTTCCATGTACTTGTGCAATTTGGTAGTGCGGTGGATATATTCTCCCGATCTCGATCAGGATGCGATTTTTGATCCACCCGCCAAAGAGTAAGGACTTCCTCATGCTTATGTTTGTGTAAGGAGTAGATTGTTCAGAAAATACCCCTTGTTCTGCACCTAGTTTTCACCCTTAAGGTGAACGAGGACTTAGCTGATAGGTTCTGGTCTCAAATGAACCTAACATTCACAAGTGCGGGTGGTTGCAGAACTGCAGGTCAAAAAATGATCTGAAACCTTTTTCCTCCTTTTCCAGTGACGATTTCCACCGTTAAGAAGAAATGCGTAACAACACATCTTACTTTCTTGTGTATGCACTCATGTTGGACACTCCTGTGCCCATCTGAAGTGTTGTTGCACACGATGCAAAGGTTCAGTTGTGGGGAACTCGTTACAAAATGATAATAATTTTTTCATCAGCGTTACGTTCTCAAGAATACAGGTAGAATCTTCATTTTTCCTTTAGAAATGGAGTCAGAGGAAAAGGAGGAGGAAGTTTCTAACTCTCGTAAATTTAGGCTTGCCTAGATTCAGAGTTCAAGAGGAGCCCAGCCAATGTGAATGAAGAAGCACAGCAAAATTCTGCACAGTCCATGCCTCTGGTTCACGCTGTGCATATCTCCGAGATGACGAGGTAATGCAAAGACGTCTCGAGCAATTTTTATTAAATAATAAAAAAAGGAATTAAATGTCATTTTATTTTGCCAGAAGCAGATGTGCAGAGAAAAAATCTCTTTTGATTTTTTGATTTTTTTGCAGGTACTGATTCTTTTTTTTTTTTCTCCCAGACTATCATTTCTTCATCCTTAATCAGAGTAGACACATCTATAGAAAATAAAAGTTTGTTATTTTCTCCCTAGGTCCTTAGCCACATAGAGAGGTTGGGGTTTTTTATTGACTGTTACAGAATGTTCACTCTTTCTAAAACTAAATTTTTATTCTGACATATACTATGCATAGATTGCCAATGAATTGGCTTCAAAAAGAACTATGTCCTAATCAATGGTTGTAAATCTATGCTAAGATCTTTATAGCACTCTAAACTTATTCACAAAATTTCTTTTCTTTGAATTATAGAATAGCCTTCAAGCACTTTCCAAACACTGACAGTACATTTTTTGTGCTTTGCAAGTCAGTACCTTTGATGCAATCAACACTGAGTCTTGCTCTATTGTCATTGATTCTTGCTACTGTGTTGATATCATCAAGTTACACCAGTGTTATATATACCATTCTCCTGTTAATATATTTTTTGTACATTGAGTCCTTGAAATTTTATTACGGTTTTGTCCAGAGTTACTGAAAGGCAGAAAATTGATGCAGGAGGAATTGCGTTATTCTGAAGGTTCCACAGCTAAGGTAGCATTTTACCCCAGTGTTAAAATGTTTCCTCAATCTGTCAAAAGAATGAGGAAAAAATAGACTGCCAGGCATTACCCGATTTCCACCTAATCATGTTCTACAGCAACAAGATGCTCCAGGGCCTGCATTGCTGCTCCCTGTCTGCACTCGCAGGTAGGCTGGGGGGTCAGAGACTGAAGGCCAAGCGCTTTCAGCCATGTGGGAAGTGCAAATCAGACAATACTGCGCACGCAAACCGGCATTCAGGGTTTTGTAGCGCTAGAATATATAACTTCCTTGTCCTACAGCTACTAGATCATATGCTGGCAAAAGCTTTTAAAATTTCCAGTGTCAGTATTCTCCCAGCAAGGGTTACGATGGGGTCATAACCGTGGGAGACACTACTGTAATCCTATGATGATAATTCACTAAAAGCCGGGCAAATTACAACACTGACTTCCTTCTTCCATTCACTAATGAGCTGTAATGGCACAGTTTTCTAATGCATGTCTTGGGTACACTGCAAGCAATTCTGTGCATTCAAACAGCAGAGGTGTTGCCTCGGGGGGCAAATAAAATGTACTTGATCTCCTTATCCCCCATATTTTAGAAAACCTTAACAAGCAACTTTCTATATAGTGATTTAGGATTGGGGGGGGTTCACCCTTCAAATGCCATTAACAGTTCAGTAGTGTGCCAAGTATAGTTCTCATTTATTTTGAAATAGTAAAACACTACCAAGGGAATTAACAAACTCTGCAAAGTGCTCGCTCCTTCTCTAATTTTGTGATAGTGACAGGTATAGTGGTCCGTGGGGGCGACTGCCAGCCATCAGCTCTACTTTTCACAACCACGGTTCCACAGATTTCAGTGTGACCTAAAAAAAGGAAAAGTTTCTTATGATCTCTTTGCATTGTTAGTTTCAGACAAAATCTAGCTCGTGCTTCTCATAATCTGAGCTGACTGGATGGGAGCAAGCACTGCTGCAGACACGGGTTACGTGTATTCATCGAGAATGGTGATTCAGCTAAGGAAGCCTAGTTTCTCAACGGGAATTTTTAGTTCGGCACAATGTCAGGCCAAGACAGGTAAGTGGCCGAACTGCATCAAGCCATGTGGCAGCACAAAGTCACCCTTTTTGGCCTGTCACTGATCACATACAAATATTCCTGGCTTTGCAAATCCTTTAAACTCTGTTTGAATAGCCTTGCCTGCCTCCAAAAGTTTACTTTTAAATACAATCGTACTTCTACACACACATCTTTGCCTAATGATTTCAAGAGACGTTTCGTCCAGTCAGTGTCAGACAGAACGGATTTTCCCCATATGTCATAGCTAAGGCATCAACCGAACGACAGGATAAAAATGGTTCTTTATGCAGTGACTGTATTCATGTGCTGGGATTCCTGTTCTGGAAGGCACTTAGAAACACAGATAGTTTGCTGAAAATATTTAAATAATTGTAACTCTCTAAAACCGTCTGAATCCCTGACATTCCCCCAGAAATTATGGCTTTGATAAAATGGGGGAGGAAAAAAAGTAGAGTTTTCAAAAGCCATTGTTGTCGTTTGCTTTTCGTGGAGTTGCAAGATTTTTGCTCTAATTTTATCATAGGTAATAAAAAACCTACTGTGAGAACATGAAAGAATTTTCGAGCATCATGAATATCAACTTTAATTTCCTATTTCTCATTATCAGCTGAGTCACTTGGAGGTTGAGATTCCAGAAAACTAATTAGCAGTTGTCACAGTGGTTTCCAGGCTTGAACACCAACGGACGTCTTCTAGAAGCTGTATCTTCTTGGGGGAACTTCCGGTGGGCTTGTGCTGGTGGTGCGGGATAGTTTCTGGAGGCTGAAAATTTTGATCTGACAGCTTGGAATTTTTTTTTTTTTAGTATGAGGCTAGATAAACTCTGGAATAGGTTGTCCAGCCAGGTTGGCAAGTGTCCACCTTTGGAAACACCCAAGGTTTTACTGGACAAGACCCTGGGCAACCTGATTTCATTGGGCCTGCTCCGAGTGGGGATTTGGTGAGATGACCTCCAAAAGGCCCTTCCAACGTGTTTTGTGTGAGCTAAAATCCCTTTACTCAAGACATGTTGTACCTTTGGAGAGAAGCTACACCTTTTGTGTGAAGGTACAGCTCTTGTCTAAAATCCCAGCGCTCCTGAAATCAACGGAAAGTACCTACTGAATGTTCAGGGCCTAAAATGTCACCACCATGGCCTATAACGTTGGCGCTCTGTGGCTGAACCCTACAACTTTAAGTCAAGATTTAGTGCTGCTCTTTGCTGTTACTGGTTGCATTTCAGTTAGACTGCTGCACAGTCGTTTCAGAGCATGATTAAAGTTCCTTACTGCCAGAATCAAAGGCGGAAAAGTAAAGAACAGTTTGTTAACGTAACCACTCCCTGTTACAACTTTTCTTGATTCAGCAGAGAAAGCTGTTGGAAATCTAAATCTCTGGTGTCTACTGTTGGCCTGTATTAGGAAAAAATACTTTATGCTGAGGACATCATCCTCCAGCAGATACGAGGGGTTCGGCTCTGCACTTTTTACAGAACAGCTACAACCCAGATCTCTCTCTGACTCCTCATGGGTATTAAAAGAGAAAGCCTCTCGCAGCCGCCGGCCCTGCGGCCCCTCCCCTGCTACCAACCCCCCCCCCCCTTGTCCTC
>JANZLQ010000013.1:844554-870617 GCA_026212715.1 Elanus axillaris | reverse complement strand
ACAAGTATATGCGTGGAGGAATGTTAAGTTGCTTTCAAAGGATGTCTTGGTTTTTGGAAGCTACGATCTTGCACCACAGAGCGTGCAAAGAGCATGACTTCTTTTCTAAAAGCGTTCAACCTCATATATTTACAAGAGCACAGGCACCAGTCCCAGAGGTTTCACTGAATCAATATTCATTATTGCTTTTTTTTTTGCATATGAGCTACACAGAGAGGTATGAAATGATCTAAGACTCACTGTAGTGTGGAATACTATTTCTCTAGCTGGTATGGCTGAACTCTGATATGGTTCCACACCCGTCGTGGGCTTTGACTCCCAAATGTGGCTGCTCTTATTTCCGTCCAAACACCTTCTCACTTGAGCTGTTTTCTCACAGAAGTCGTCAGTGTGCTTAGTAGATCTTTTAAATGTTTATCTCCCCCTCTGAGATCAGACTGGAAGATAAGAGGCGTGAGGTGGTAAGGCAGAAGGCCTTGGAGGAATAAACAGTTCTTGCATCTTTATTCAATATTTTTGAAAGAACTTGTTAACTTCTCTGAAGCCTCTGTTTCCGTCTTGAAGACACTGTAGATATATTGTCTTCATCTAGCAGATCAGGATACACAGTGCTGTCAAAACACAATCTTAGCAGAGCTCATTTTCCTTTTAACTTCTTTTTATTTAATTCAAAAAATGCAAATACTACTGATACTAGCTTGCTAATTAGCATGCTCTTTTCATTACGGTGGGAAATGCTCTTATGGAAGAAAAAAATATGGAACATGTACAAGATCTGCCTGTCGCCCACAGAGTCACAGCTGTGCAAAGAGCTGGAGAACCTGACTTGGCCTAAGGGAATTCCTTAACTATGAGAGGCTTCAATTTCAAGAAGTCTTTGTGCCTCTCGCCCTCAGTGCCTTCAGAAGTTTTCCACTCTTTAAACCCAAAGGGCAAGGAAAACTTGGAAGTCCAGTGGAGCAAATCTATTTATTTATTTTTCTTAATGAGGAATTAGCAACAAATCATTACTGGTATATTCTTGGGAGAAATTCCTTTATCCAAAACTCAGCAGAGAGGACACAATGCTACAAATTTATATAAACAATGTTTTATTATGTGAAAGTAGGTTATGACCAAATTCTTTGGAATTTGTATTCTATTTTCTTAAGTATATTCCAGACATGATTGTGAGTGAGGAAACATCTGTGAATTTGTGGATCCAACAGAGCTGAAGCATAAGATAGTAGCCATGTAACTGAACTGCTTCTAGAGCAAGCTTGAAGGAGGTCTGTGTTAGGTGAGGGCTAAACGGGACTTAGGCATTTAAGTTTCAGAGACAGAAATCTGCGTTCAGGTCCCTTCTCCGGAGTCACGCAGAGGACAGGGGCTCTTCCCGCGACAGCTGGAAGGTACTGAGTATCTTGACAAGGCATTAACCAAGGTCCTGTCCTGCTAATGTTCGCGTCTGTGGTGGAGACGCCATCTCTGATCTCTGTATAATAGCACAAAGCTCTGGCATTCAATTATCATTTTTCAGTTTTCATCTGTGGTTATATATGGGCTTGTACCGTGATGAAGCAGACCAATATTTCACCATGGTTAGGCTTCATTTGCCTTGAGTTGTTTTGACAAGTTAAGCAGCAATCCATAACTAACTGTGTTTTTTCAAGATCATAACTTACTCTAAAGTCATGATTTTGTAAAGGACAAAAAAGGGGCAAAATAAATCTCTTGCTACAAAGTGGTGAATGGGTGAGAGGACACGGTGCTCAACTCCCTAGCATGCTAATGTCCCAAACCACCGTTCTGCCAGGCTCTGCACTGGTAGGGGATCAGCTGCATTCAAGTTACAGATTACATTAATTTAATAACAGTTAGCTTATTACAACAGAAGAAAAAAACTCTAATATCGTATTGCCATCCTTATGAGAATTTTGTGCTTGTAAATATTAGGCATTCATGGACTGCTTAGGGATTTGTGGCAATTGCTGGAAATATCTGACAGTTACCAATTGCATTCCACCTGTTATTCTCTTTTCTGCTTTTTCACTAATACTTTCAAAAGACAAAAATTTCTTCATTGCTCTTACAAAATAATGATTTTCCATTTTTTTTTCCTGTAAAAAGCTGCTAAGCTATTATCTCTTTTCATATCAACTCATCTTCCAATTTCTACCCTATTTGTATTGGAGAAGTAACTTAAATGAGGCAAGTCTAGAGAGATCGGAAAAAAAGCAGTTCTACCAAGGCCAACACAGTTAGTTCAGCAGAGTATTTGTCAGATAAAATAGGAGTGGCTTGAAAAAGAAAATAAATCTGGGAACATAAGTGTAAGTTTGGAATGAAAGAGAGGAGAAACTTACAATAGCATCGCTAGTTAGTGAAGAGCTTAATACACTTTTCTTAGAACAAAGAAGTGGTGAAGGTGACAATAATAAGTTGAAGATTATATTATAGTCTGGTACATTTTAAGCAATACGATATTTAATGTATTGGGCTCAAGAAATTGTTTACACAAGCTTCTGGGCCATTGTCATTCAACCCGTTCTAAGTGACGAGTAAAACAATAAAAGAAATTCTAAGCAACCTTATAGTGAAACAAGTAGGCAGAATGAAATTCAATGTACTGCGTGCAAGAGAGCAAAAAATTCTTGAAGCTTGTATTAGGAAAAGGTAATAGGAAAGTTGCATTTTATAATTAAGAGACTCATTTTAGAAATATACTAATTATTACAATTAGAAAAAAAAACAAACAGGAAAGCTATGATACCCCTTGGGATGGACAAATCAGAACACTATAGAAACTACAAAAAAGGTGGGAGTATAACAATGTAATATAGCCAAAAATTAAAAAAAAGGGGGGGGGGGGGAGCCAATGACATTTTAGTGCCTTTATTTCAAAAGGAGCAGTCAGTTCAAGGTTTTTTTTCAAAATCTGTAGTTACTGCTCTCTAAATTTTCCCTAGGCAAATTAAAGCTGCCTGTCAGCACGGGTGTAAAACACATTTTGAGTCGGTTATGACAAAATCAGAGCTGGGCATCTTCCTTCAGTTCAAACTGAAGTTCAGCCTTTGAAAGGTTATAATCTGAGAGAAGTTTGGAGAGCAGCAATAAGAAAGGCCAGAGAACACAATAAATTAAAACATCTGTTAGTGTCGTACCTAACAGCAATTCTTTTTGTAATACTAAATCTTT
Source organism: Elanus axillaris (assembly GCA_026212715.1). Lineage (NCBI taxonomy): Eukaryota > Metazoa > Chordata > Aves > Accipitriformes > Accipitridae > Elanus > Elanus axillaris. The sequence continues at coordinate 867,440 of JANZLQ010000013.1, read as the reverse complement.
AATTTACCAAATACCTCCCTATATATTTGCCTCTAAACCTGGTGTATATAGGAACTGCTGACATCCCGGATCGCAAAGACCAAAGCCACATGCAAGTCTTTGCTAGGATAGGGCACAAAAGCCTGTTTATTTAAAACTCTAATATTTGGCTGGGTCTGGTGAAAGAATACGCGGTGCGACCGATGTCATTTCAGTGGTATTGATATCTACGAGAGAAGAAATAATTTAGCACTGTGTAAAGAGTCAGCAGGTAGTAATACTGTAAAAGGAGCTTTAAAATTAGGTGTATTAGGTCTTCTCCGGCACTACCAGTTACTCTAATACTAGATAATCTTCCTAATATCGTGATTCATGTAGCTGTGCAGGTTTCCCAAAAGAAGCATAGAAACCCCATCACTTAGGAGAGAAATCTGGACTGGACCAAGATTAATGGGTGCATCTCTTGGGGAGAAAGGCACTGCCCCGCTGCGGAAATGGTCAGGCCTTGGCTGCTCTGTACGTCTCACTGTTTCTCTCGGCCACAACAGTGGTGCCTCAGTATTGTCAACAACTTCTTTTCTTACTTAGAAGCCCATATCTATTACGTATTGCTGTTGTTAATATTCATGTTGAATTATTTAAATTAAAATTATATCAATATGTAAATATATAAGTCTATATTATTAACCACTCCAATTTTTTCTTCACTAGTGATTGAGTTTTCAACTCCATAGGTAGAAAATGATAAAGTAGTTTCTAAGGATGCATTTAAGATAATTCATCGATTTTTTTATAAATTGCCTAAATGCAGAATTATCTCCATGCTAACTACCTAGAGACTCTTTTGTAATGAACAAGTTTATCTGGCTGATGATCTGCAGGGATTTATTCATCCATTCAGGGGATGTTGCGTATTTCTTATTTTTTGTTTTGAACATCAGAGTTCTGCAATATTTAGAAATCACTTGAAATAAGGTGGAAAGTAAATCAGCTCACAAAAAGCTACTGGGCTGTTTTCATCGATCTGCCCTGCTAGGCAGGATTTTTATAGGGCTGCTGAGGAAGATCTTAGACTTTCTTAAGCAAACGCACTTGGTTAATTGCATTGAATAGAAGGTGCAAAAGTGCAAGAATTCAAGGTAGGCTCAGCAGTCAAACTACAAAAAAGAGTTTAAGTTAAGGCTGGTTGTGGAATGACTTTCTTACTGCTATAAAGGCTGTGACATGGCTCTTGAGCGTCGGCACAGCCACTGCCTGGAATACTCGTTTTAAGGCACACTGCTGTAGCTTAACTTGCCAGCCATAAGCCCCAATGCATATGCTCCTTCTTAATTACACAGTACCGTGAACGATGTTTCCTAAAGAGAGAATTTTTACTGATGCAGAGGTCGCACTCCAGCTAAACGTAACCTTAACTTGGCTGAATACATGGTGGAAAAATGTTTTAAATCCTTTCCAGAGCTTTACAAAATGCTCTGAGCAGGTAATTTTCTCCACTCAGGATTTAAAGGTCTTAATCTTCTCTTCAAGGCCTTTCTTTCAGAATGTGTGGGTGGCTGTTAGGCTAAAATAGTGCCTGTGTGACTTGGACTGGCTTTATATTTTTGCACTTTGAACAGGGTTTATGGTACTGGCATAGGCCATATATCAAGGACTAAAACTTGTGACTTCCTCTGAAGCCAGGTGACAGTCTCCACCGGCAAGGTTGTCGTTCTTTCTCTGTGGTCTCTTACTCAAATTGTATAGGAATTCCAGTTGTGTTGGTGGAAGGAGCCCCACGGAGCTCTTGCAGTGGTGGGACTACCCGGGAAGTCGGGTCTTATATAGTAAGTTAAATGCAGGAACGGAAATGATCACTTTTGGTCCTACAGTTAATGCAAAGTTAATGCAAAGATGGCTTCTGCTCTTGCTGTAATGCCCCTGTAAATTTCCATTGCCTCTTTTTTTTCTTCCTCTTTTTAGTTGTATCTGGTTTTTGTTGGTTTTTTTTAATTAAATTTGACATTAGCACCAGTTTTGTAGCTGTTGAACATGGTTATTTGGGGAAGACAACTACGCTGTTTAAGAGTTGGGTTTTCTTCTGAAAATTAATGGAGGACCAGCATATCTCAACAACAAAAAGAAAAACAAAAGCTTTTTTTTTTTTGCCTCAGGCCATTTCCAAACTGGGTCATTTTAAGAATCGGCTCTGGTTCTTGGCCAAAGGAATTCTTGGAGGAAAGAGTGGCTCCACTGCACTGTAACATCCCTTCATTGATTAATATCTCAAGTTTATGGAAGTGTGATTTCAATTTTCCCTTTAAAATGCAGAGGAAGCAATTTTGCCAACACCTATTCTCCTCCGTCAGACGTTTCACTGCCTCTCAGCGCTGCAGACAGGTGTGAGTTGTGTCTGTCGCCCATGCTTCTGCGGCTGGATGTGCCTTACGTCGTCAAACAGAGCTTGGATTTGCTCCGACACCTCAAACTGTATACTTTGCCCTATGGGTAGTAGTGTCTACAGCAAAGATACATCCGAGGGGGCACATGGAGAAGACCAGGACCAGTAAAGACAGCAGGCATCCGTCATTTTGATAGATTGAACATCCTTCTCATCTCCTGCTTATAATAGTATCTGCCTTGGTATCAGGAGTACAGGTAGGCATAAAAAAGACATAAAATTGAGTCAAAACAATTAAATAAAACCAAAAATGTAATCAGAGTTGCAAGGAGAAGAACGTGCAAAGAAAGAACTAACAGTTCTCTGGAATTTATTTATTTTTTTTAATGAATGCTGCCAGCAGTGAAAATGGCCAGCCTTCCTTTCCTCTAGCAGGTGGGAATTGCTTACAGTGGTGGGGAACTGAAAAGAGAGTTCAAACAGAGGTTGTCGCATTACTGAACAATATTTGGAATATTACTTCAAAGAGAAAAGGATTTCAAAGACCTTGAGGACTGGCATGAGTGGGAGAAAGAGAAAAAAAACAGGGCGATTTGTCCTATTGACAAGCAACTGGGAAATGGCACCAGCAGAATCAAAGGGGGGATTTTCTTTCTCTCTCTGTGAGCAGGACAGAAGAAAAGCGATTTGTTCCTTGGGAGTGAATAGCTGTAAAGAGACTATACAAAAGAACATCTGCTCTTAGAAGGCACTTGACAAAATAACTCTGCTCTTGTGTGAAGCAATACCTGTGTAGCCAACAGGCTGCAGGTAGCTCAGCACGGGAAAGACACTGGAATTTCACAGAATGGTTGAGGTCGGAAGGTGCCTCTGGAGGCTCTCTCATCCAACTCCCCTGCTCACGCACGGCTGCTTAGAGCCAGTTGCCCCTTACCATTTCGGAATATTCAATTAACAAAAAAATAATGACTTAATACACTGGGTCCCTTAATCAGTTCTCCTTTTCCAATGGCAACAGTTTAGTGGCAGGCAAAGTTCCTAAACAAGAACTATCCTGTGTATGCGCATGGAACCAGCCATGGCAAAAGCATTCAAAAGAGATGCATCGAACAAGCAGAACTATTCCTGCGCATCTTGATCATTTGTGTTCTGAAATTTCTTTTTTTTTTTTTATTTTATTTATTCATGTGTAGCAGAGGATCTTTCTGACTGAAGGAAATGCAGATTTCGTATCTGTGGCCACAGATGATAAGAAGTGAGTTTAGAGATGCACCTGGCTGTAATATTTGAGCTGACGTATGCATATGCTGCAGAGTGACGTATCTCGTTTTCATCTGTGGCATTATATCTTCATGCCTACTGACTCTCATTTGTTGGTATTTGGGAGGTATGCTTAATTCCCAGCTGGACAATGCCAAGGAAAAGTGAAGTAGCAATACAACACTGTAAAACATCTTAATGGTCATATATAGTGTATTTTGTAGAAATTTCATGTGCACGTTATTAAACGGCTTGACCTTTTCCCAAGATTCTGATCTTGGGTATGGCGAGAGAGAGGAGGAAAGGAGCACAGCGCTTGTCTCCACATCGGCTCTCGGAGGAATAACCAGGTTTGTGCTAACCCAGCTTCTGGCTTTCGTGGACTTTGCAGTGCGGCAGCTCACCTCGCCGGCCGGTTCTGGCTTTGTTGAAAGGTCAATTCAGTAACTCGGGTAACTTGTCGGAGCTAGGCCGTCACAGGGACTTGCTAGATTTTAAATAAAAAACATTTCCTGAGCTGTACTGCGAAGTGAGATGTGATGCCAGGGGCAAAAAGGTAGTGCTTAAAAGAGCGTTTTAATGTGACCTATAATGACATTGAAGTGCACTTGGTTGTTGCATGGGATACGTGTAAGTCAGCATCCGCATGGGTTACTCATCTTTTGCAGTGTTTTAAACTATAGGAAGTTCATATCCAGTGTGTACCTCTACAAATACTGGAGCAGTTATTTATTCATGAAAAGGATTTAATGTCTCTAATTGACTGAAGGGTCATGTGGGCTTTAAATCAGAGGCTGGGTTCTTACATAACCCGACGTACAAGAGAATAACTTCACATGACAGACGTTTGTAAAGAAGCATAGCCATCGCTTAGCTTTGTTTTTAAATTCTAGATTCAAAGTCACTGAAGCCTGTGTTTAGACTGCAGTCTAATTCTCTCAGAGATTCGATATTGGAGATTATTTGTAAGGTGGATCATGACGCTTCGTCTAGCAACAGTTGCTAGTGTTATCTATTGTTTCCCCAGCCTTGTTCACGTCCTCATACACGGAGGAAAACAAAGTGGGTCTATTTTGGGTCAAAGATCTATAAAAGACTGAAATGCAGAAAAATTAAAAACTACTGTGCTCTGCAGTTTTATGTTAGACTGAGTTTCTCATTCAATTTGATGTGATTAATTAATCCACTGAAATGAAGTTACATTCAGAAATTATGAGTCGGTGAGGAAACGCAGATTCAATTCCTTATGCTAATCACTCTCTCCCGATTCTTTTACTGTTTTCCCCTCCCTTGCCCTCTTCTGTGGTGAGACATACAAATAAATGTATCATATATGTTAAACGATAAAACAAAATATCTGGATTTCATCCTCAACACTCCCCAGCTATCCTAAATTTGGCAGGAAAAGGGATTTGAAATGCTGGAGCTTTAAGCTGTCTGATACCAGTCAAAGCAGAATACAGAATGTGTCCATGATTGTTTTCATGCGTAAATTTCTTGTTGAGAGGAAAGTCTCCTTGTTATTCTCCGTGTGACTTATCTGATGAATAGTATTAATCATCGGGAAGTGTATTAGTAAGTACTGCAAATAGGGTTGCAATAAGTTTTCATTCTAATCTCTATTCGACTCACAGTTATTCAAACTTCTTCAGCTCTACTTTCTGTACTTGAAGAAGACTTTTAATTAACATTTATACATTGTAGTCATTTTTCATTTAAGGATATTAGAAACACTTAACCCTATTGTGCAGGAAGACTGGAAAGAACCTAGGCTTTTCTGAACCTTTCTAACATTGACATTTGGGGATAAAGGACTCACCAAATCATCAGAGGTGTCAATTCTATACGGCTTAGCCAACCTGACGTAAAACTAAACCTGATGTATTTTGTACTTGGTGAATCTATTTTTAATACATGCAGGAGGCTTGGTCTCAACATCGGGAAACACTTTTTTGCTGTGAGGGTGACCGAGCGCTGGCACAAGTTGCCCAAAGAGGCTGTGGGGTCTCCATCCTCGGAGAATGAACTTCTCATCAAAGAGGGTAAGTAATTCTGACCGCAGAGTTTGAGCCCTGCTCCCCCAAGGACGAGCGCTACTTTTCTGTTCTCCTGTCTCCCCACGGACACGAAAATCTCCTGCCCGTTTTCCCTCACCCACTCCTCTCTAGTCACTTTGCTTCTTGCACCGAGAGTCAGCACAATATGCTAAAAACCAAGAGACCGTGCCAGGGGCAGGGAAAGCTGTGGCTTTCTAAATGCTGGAGGACTGCGCTTCTTGGAGTTAAAAGTGCTAAATCCTCCGTGAACTGTTGCAACTATACAAGGGAGTCCTCTAAGCCAGTGAAGGTCCAATCCATTTTCAACATATTCTTGCCAACGTCACTGAGACTATGCTTCACAGGTCTGGAAATGGATTATATTAACGCCTTGCCTACCATTTGATGTTTCTTGTACTTCCTCTGCGTTGGTGTTCTATAGGTTGAATGAATGCCCAACCCCTGTGAAAATAGGGGGTTTATCTCTAGTTTGCTCTCTGGAACAGGTGCATACGTAAAATATATTACCTCGCTTTTGAAATAAACATACCTTAATTCAAAGGGTAGTCTATTATGCTGAAAAAAACCCAACAAAAGCTCTCTTTACCTAGAGAAGGTTCTTAGGAAGAAATTTCAGGAGTTAGAACAGTGAAGAAACAAACCACTAAAACACTACTGTAAGTTTATACATTCTTATTTCAAGGGAGATTTATTTATCAATTTGTTTGCTAATCCTATCAGCAAAGCAGCATAGCCCATAAGCAACAAACTATAGGTTTTGGAATATGATTCATTCAGCCACTAGCAATGAGGACTCTTGCCCTACAATTTCATAGTCTGTGTTCATCTACTTTTAATGCTAAACTTTGAAAGTGATCTTGTGATGTCTAATTTTGGAATAACGGGACTTGAGTTACAATAACTCAGCAAAATATGTGCCAGCGGGATTCTAAGCCCAGCAGACCTATTTATTTGTATGAAACAGCATAAAAGAGGTTTATATAATCCTATAGTAAACATCTAAAATGGAGTATAGGAAAAAAAACCCCTAAGTTACTTGTCAGCTCTGACAATGCATAGTTGAGCAACTGTATTGCTAAGGCTGTAAATCGCTTTGGCTAGTATATGACAGTTTTGTGAAGGTTAGTTAAAGACAAAGTCCATCTGTGAGCAAGGAGTTAAGTCAAAACCGTCGGCTTTTTGCACTTCAGTCTTCTTTCAGCTAAGGCGGCTCAGACAGCCATGTCAGGCAGTAAACAGAATTTGTCTGACAGCCAGTTACTCGTGTAATCATAAGCCAACAGGAGTACAAATCATTCTTAAATTGTACCTACAGTGATTTAGAAGACCTAGCAAATGTATCGTAAACCATATATTTATGAAACCCAATTTTAACCATATGCTTGACATCAAAAATTGTGTCTAGGTGAGTATTGCAAGGTACAGCCTACTTAAATGTGGAACTGGGGAAAGCTGAAGTTCTTACATTAGGTATAGATAGTTGTACGGACATCTAGATCTTATTAGATCGAGGAAGAAAAATGTGGGCCTTGCAAAATGATTTTGGTTTTCCAGATCCATATCTCAACCCGCTGCTCTTTAAGGACAGTGATGCTGGAGTTTAAGATCAGCTTCCTTTTGCACGGGTTGTGTTATCTGTTACAAACGACGCTTGCAAACGTGGTCTCTGCCTTGTATTGAAATGACCTTAAGAGAATGCCATAAATAATTGCACGCTTGCAATTGAGTAAATGTGAAATACCAATTTCTGCTGCTGTTTCTTTCTTTGAAGGACAATAGTTGTCCCTCATTAATCTTTCATTAAAATAATAATCCTTCATTAAAAGGGCAACACTCTGTAATTCAGTTGAAGAACAATGGCTTTTGACAAGAAAGGTTTCTTACCTGGTTAATCAGAATGCTCTAAGCAGATACGCTCCACAGCTTAACTATCATAGATTTTCTAATGCTGTTAATGTTGATGTTGGCTTGTTTTAAGCATTAGATGAAATGAGCAGCTCAGTGAAAAAATTCTGACTAGTTTCATGGCTGCACAGAAAAAATCCGATTAACTCTTCCCATGATAAAACTAATGCATGCTCTGCAGTTTCACCCAACGACAGCTGCTAATTGTGCGGAAAAAATCTTCCTTATTTCATAAAAACAGTTTTTCCAGTGTATTTTGTACATTTTATATAACTTTTAATTGTGGTGCATGCCTGTGAACATCGCCTTCTGATCTGAAATCCGTTCCTGTGACTGATAGATCAAAACTCTGGTATACGCTACAGCTCTCTTCTCCTGAGCAACTGTAGGGTGGAAGGATGCTACAGGGCTCAGATGTTCTGAATATTTCTGGTTTCTGCTGACCTGTTTTTCTGTGATATTTTTCCCCCAGCTTTTGTTTCCAGTCTTTCTGTCCTTATTATGCGAAGTCTTTGTTTTTCCCTGCAACCAGAATGACTCCCTGACTCTGCAACCTGCCTGGAGGTTTGTGACTGCATGTTCCTGTCTCTTCCCACTTACTCAGCCGGCAAGTTTCTAGCTTCTTCGATTAAGGGATGAGCAGTTTATTCTCTGTGCATACCTCTCACTTCTCTTTCTCAGTCTTCTCTCATGGAGCCCTAAGAGATAGTCCAAGAAACTTCAATCACACATTGAATAAACACAGAACTAGGTTTTCTTTGCAAAAAAAAAAGAAATAGGATTACAGAATTTCATTTTGCTTCCCTTGGGCTTGTAAGCAAGTCCTTTTTCATTCTATTTTTTCTCTTGTTTTTCACGGCAGGTGTACACCCAGAAAGGATGTTGGTGAACGGTTTCAGTGAGACCAGAGATGGAGGAACTGCTGAAAAGACTACTTCTGAATTTCACAGGTAGCCGTTCACCCTTAACACTTTAAAAGGAAGAAAATAAAGGCATGGAGAACTCACTTCTCTCCATCCTTTCTCTATATAAGAAAAGGTCACGCTGATGTTCTGCTTTCATCTGTATCCTCTCTCTATGTGTATGTGAATGAACACTTAATAAATTAGTACATTTTTCTGTTTAAAGCACAAAGTTCCATAGCATTTAAAGGCTATTACCAACAAAAGTTTTCTGAAAGCCAGCTCACATTTGCTATGTTAAATACTCGCGATGTCTTTTAAATGCTTTCTTGGTGTAGGCAACCAGACGCTGGTGGAGAAGATGAAAAGGGTATTGAATTAAATGAGTTTAGGACAGCTTCTTGAAATTGCCTTGTGCTACTTTGGTTTATATTACTCAGCAGGGGAGTGTTCAGTCTTTAAATATCCCCCCCTAACTCATTACTAAGCTGGCTGCCTGTACGAATTTTTTCACAACTGACAAGTCAAGAAATTCTCATTCCTATCCGCTCCCTTTCGCCTTCAGTAAAAGTGTGCCTGAGCAGAGCTTTAGGATGTAACTCTGTTAATTACAGAAACACTTCTGTAAATCTGATCCTTTTCCCTGGGTTCCTACTGCAGGTTTTTGCTTTAAAATACAGCCAAGTACCCCAAATGCTTACTAGTAACTTCCTTGTGACATGGACAAGTATAAAAAAAGAAGGGGGGAAAAGCGCCATGTGATTTACATTAAAATTGAACCGTAACAATAAACCCACAAGGAACTGGGTAGGCTGTAACCTTCATTCTGGAGCACATAATTTCGGTGTAATTGTTGTCATTGGTGAGCGCGAGAGAGAAGGCATATCGCAAAACCAGCGACAGTATTGCCGGCGTCGCGTTACCCGAAAATCGTGGCTCGCAGTAGGAAAACAGCAGCGCAGCACACCAGACGTGCTGGCCTGGCACCCCTCTGACAGGCGAGACGTAGGAATATAACCAGTGCTGAAAGTACCTGCTTGCAGCTACTGGCAAATCACCATAGCAACGACAGCATTAAAAAAAAAAAATTAAAAAAATGAGTAAAGCGCTAGCGGTTCAAACGAACTTGGGGAGGATTTTTCCTTTTTTTGTAAGAGAAATGCATGTCATAAACATCAGTGGCTTTGTCAGAACAGGTGGTGGTAGGTCTCAATGTATATTTTCTTACCAAGGCGTTTAAAGAAACCGGTCAGAAAGTGGGAAGTGGGATTTCCTAGAACGGCTCCGCGTTCCAGGCGTTAGAAGCCCGCCGTGCTCACCGGCGGCCGTCCCTGCCTCCCTTCCGCGGGGCGCTCGGCGTGGAGCGATGCGGATTCATCCTTTTAGCTGGAATACGAGGCCCGTCGTTCTGCTCGCACGGATATTCAGTTTTTGGCAATCGCCAGCAGCCAAAATCAAATGAAGTCATGAACTGAACTTCAGGAAACTAGACAATAGTAGAGGCACGAGAAGTATCTTTTATTTCTAATAGCTTTAAAAATCCCGAAGTCGTGTATCGCTGGCATCAGAACTGAGTTTTTTTTTTCTGTGTAACAAGGACTTCTCTAACCCCCGCTTCTCTTTTCTGAACAAATAGCTGCCCAAGGTGAATGCATCAGCCAACGTGTAGCACTGAAGTGAGTGATAATATTGCAACCAACCGCCTGATTATTCAGCTGAGGAAATATTCTTGGTTGAAAATGAGGGAAAAGCATGTTGAACTTTGACAGCTTGTATTTCACAGGAGCACTGCACCTAGCCGAAAGCTGCCACTGGGACGAGGAAATGGCTATCGGCTTCGATATCCCGGCACACTGAAATGCTGTGGAATAGGGATAAACCTCTTCAGGGCAGATCTCCCTAAGGGCTCACCCGAGGGCGTGGAATGAACGCACATAGGGATGAATGATGATGGAAAATAGACTAGAAAATACATAACTGTCTTTCAACCTGTTGCCTTTAATGTCCACAGTGAGCTACAGTCAATTAAAAATGCTAATCATTATTGAATAATCTTTATAGACTGTTCACTGTCGAATATTTTTCCCCAGCCCATATTGAATTTGTGTTATAATTTATGAGCTAATGTTGCAAAGAACGTTGCCACCAGATTTTAGATACTGGCTCCCACGGGACGTGAAAATCAGTTGTATTGGTAAAAGGTCTTTTACATTTTTCTAATATATATCAATCACGTGCTTTTTCTAATGCGCTCACTTGGGAATTATCCTTTGCAGGCGAATGACAATTCCGAGCTAGGATCACTGGTAAGACCTGTTCCACACAAGCCAGACGCCTCGAACACGTTGTGCTCTGCCTCTGGAGCGTGCACAGCGTCCGAGCGGGACAAAATGTTGCGGCTGTTCCTCCAGCCTCTCCATCCTCCTCGTTGTACGCCTGTGCCTCACTTCAGCAGCACAATAAAGTGGAGGTATTTGGGGAGGGAGGGTCAAGGACAGCACCACAGACGTGACTTTTACAGGCTGTTGTGTCCTCTTTGTGTGTTTGGCCTGTCCGAAGTCTGCTTTCCAAGACAGCAAACCCATCAAAATCACTGATATTCTATATGGTTAAGGCGATACCTCGCGGCTGCAACTATGTGCTGTTCATTGCTTGTAATGGCTACAGAAAAAAAAAAAAAAGTATAACGCAGAGCAACACGGGATATGAAACACTGACATAGTTCAAGGGTCTTAGAGGGTCAAGTCAGCCTGGTATAGTTCACATATTTTCTCATGGAAGTAGTAAATTATGTTTTTAGATTTCTTATTTGATTTTTTTTTCCCCTTTAAAATAAATCTGTTCTTTTGAAAAATGCACTAGGATATCTGTTGGCTGTGTGTGACTGGCTGGATAAATGAGCTCTGTTTAGCATCAGAATAATTTATGTTTCGGCATTTAAAATGCAGTGGTTACTTTAAAAAAATGAAAGCTGAAAGTAGGAGAGAAATGGGGACATCTTAAAAAGACTTACAGTAATTAGCGGTCTCTGTTATTTAGTGAACAGGATCTCAGTGGAATTACAGTGAGTTACGTACTTCTGATAATTATTATTTATTGATTCAGGCGACTTCTGCACAACCAAAATGAAATAGAAGGAAGCCAAACAATCTTAGGTTTTGGTGTCTTGGCCATTTATTGCTAAAGGAAATAAACCACATTTTCAAATTTCACCCAAAGGAAAGATTTTGCAACAAACTTGACCTGTGGTATGGCGATGTGATATTTTGATTTTGGTTTTCATTCCTTTAAGAATACTTCAAAGTGCATATTCAACTAAAAGACGTATCATTTTTTGCATTTGCCAGCTACAGTTTAATTGGTATGCGTGAAATCATTACATTTCTTGTCACAATGGATATTGTGCAGGTCCCCTAAGATTTTTAGAAAGAATCCCTTCAATTAAAATTGGCAGATTTCCAAAGAAATTTTCAAATACATGTCTTGTTTAAAAGGCATGGGTTTCTATTCAATCAACTTTTTGATGCGGAGGTGAGTACAGATTTCACACAATACTCTTGCATTAGAAACGGAAAAGTGTAGTATTGGAAGGGTCCAAATATTTTTCGTAGATGATAGGACTCCCTAAATCCTTCCTCTCTTTTGCAGTATGCTAAGAATATAAGTACAGGTAGAGAAGGGTAAATGTACCTTGTAAGTCATCTACCCTTTTCTTCCAGCCGTCTAAAGTCGTGCGAGCGTTCTTCCTTTTCGGGCCACAAATAACTCTGAAATTTTTGCTATACTTCAGGCTCAGTTGATACGGAGTGTTCAGGTGTATTCCGGCAGTTTCCACGAGTCCTGCTGACCCTGTGGGACCGAGCAGTAAGCCAAGCCCCACGCTTCTTCCGAGACGCTACGTTTCATTAGAACCACTGCGTTAATTGCCCGGCGCGAAAGGCACAGCTGCCTCTGACGGCACAGCACGTGACGGCGGCAGTTGTTCTGGAGCACGGCGTGAGGAGGATTTATCTGGTGCCTGAGAAACAGCACGGGGAGGATTTGGTGCCCATCGGGAGCCTGGGGCTGGCAGGTGACCGCGGCACAGGGACCCCCTTCCCGGGGCTGACTGTGTCCCCGTTAAACACCAGTATCATGACTTCGCACTGCGGCTGCTGAGTGAAAATTAGTTTCCTAATTGGCACATAAGCACTAAACCCATGATACTCTCCCGTCGGGGATCTCGGGGAAGGCAGCGAGACTGATTTTCTTCTGCTTTCACGGAAATGACGTGGAAAAGCAAAACATATCTGGAGAACATCACTCGTATTAACTCTGAGAGCGTGACGACGACAAATGACGCGCTGCCTGCACCGTCTACCCTGGGTAAGCGTGAGAGTTCCGAGCTCTTTACGCACCAATTTTTACGTGTTAGGATTCTAGCAGAGCGCGGGAGAGTCTTGTTCCTTTGGCAAGCAAAGTCCTTTAAGCCAGTTCTCGGCTCATCATTTCAGCAGAGGCTTTGTAATGCTTCTGCCAAGCCTTGAACACGATGCTATGGATTCCTCTGTCTTCTAAATATCACCCAGCTGTAACTGTAATAAACAGCCAAATAGAAACAATAAGTTGAGCGCAAAATTTGAAACCTCCAAATCCAACCTGTATTTCACACTGTACGTGCACACCGGTATGACCTAGTCGTGGCTTAATAATTTAGAAAAACGGTATGACACAGCTTGCGCGCAATTATGCTTATTTATATGTGGGACATGTTTCGTAAAAACCAAATAATCTAGGGATTTCTACTTGACAATCGTTTCCAGTGTTGCATCTTCCATCTGGGTTATTTTTGTTTCTGTATTTTCAGCAAAGCAGCAAAGCAAAACCAAAGCAGAAGAGCCCTGGGAGCGGAGACCGGCGCTCGCTTCCCTGACCTCTCGAATGAATATCCTGACTTGTAAACCAGAGAGGTGTCTTTAGGCCAATTCATCTTTGCTTCTCATAGGCAGGGTGAAATAACTTCCACACAAGGGATTAAGGTTTTGTTTCCATTTTCCAACAGACAGAAAAAAAGAAGTGTGAAGATGTAAAGGAAAAGGTTCTATTTTTAAAACACCTTTACTAGAGAGTCGTATTATTATCGTTGCTGGGTTTATTTCTGACCGTACTCAGTATTATGCCGATGAGTGCCTTAAATCCTGTTACTACTGTTTGCGACCTGCTGAAACTTTGGCATAAAGCATCAGCATAAAGAACATTCAGGAAGGAGTAGAGCTGTGAGGAGGTTTTTGTAGCTTATTTATGGCTGCCAGGATTGTTCACTTTAAAAGGAGCGTCTCCTTCCCCTCTCCTATCCTGGAATTTTTGCATAAACAGGCTGCTATCCTGCTGGCTCCTGATTAAGAGCCTGTTCTCGCTATCCTTTTTCGCTAAACGAATGGCAGGAAATGTTAATAATTTATTGAGCAGGGAATATATAAATTCTCTGAAGACGGAATCAGTTCTACAATACACATGGGCTCTATGTTTGTCACAGAAATGATGCGTTCTGTGATTTTAACGAGAGGGAAAAGTGATTTTTTTTTTTTTTAACCCCTTTTAAACATTGGGCAGCTTTAAAGTTTCCAGTGAAACTGCTTCCTCTCCAGTTCCGTGGGACGCTGTGAGACATGTCCCGTTACATCTGGGCACCATCTGAAGCAAACAGCAAGACCCTCTCACGGGTTCGTGGTTATTATCTCACACGTTTTAGGGAGGGGGCAAAGAAGGCGGCCGAGTCACTAAGCTTATGTTGTCAGGGGCTGGAGTACCTGGTACAGTAGTCCTGCTCATTCTGATTTTCCTGGTCACGCTGGCTGTAAGGAGACCGGCTTCCAAGGCTAACGCTGATGGGATATTAAGAAGGGATCCAGACCAAAACCCACTGCAGCCCACTAGAAAGCATCCATGGGCTTTCATTCTGCTCTGCAGTTAAGCAAAAGCGATCAGCTGCTTTGTTAAGGTGGTTTTAAAACCTGCCAAGACTACGTTATTGCAGTTATATAAATATTGGTAATGTGAAACTTGATTTTTTACTTTTAATATTATAAACTTTGGTTCCAATTGCATCATACCCTCAGACTGGAGAACGCCTGTATGGGTATTTCCTAAGATACGGCCGAAATAACTAGTTAACATGCAAAACATGACAGAGTAGGGTAGCACAATGCAAATGCCTGAAGCAATTAAAGGGAAATGTCTGCTTTGTTCTGATCTCTTGAGCCCCTGGCCCTTTCTAGTAGGTGGCAGTGCAAGAATATATTTAGCATTGCTCTTCATTCCTGCGTTAACGTTGCCACTACTGCATTTTGTTCCATAGTAACGCTCCGGAACGTTTTGCACGTGAACGACAAGGAGGAGAAAATGGAGTATATTATTTGGCTATTGGAATGGTAGGAATCCGCATTAATCGGGCAATGTTGTGCTGTAAGGGAGGATCTTGAGGTGGCTGGTACAAGTGGGCAGCACCTGCAGTAGCAGGGTGAGGTGTACAGGCAGTGCCTCGCTCACGGAGCAGGATAACCACGGACGTTATAGTAATTACTTCTTGGCAAACATATTGGGATATCCTTTTATAGTTCCTGAGAATCACATATACCGACAGCTGCACTGTAAGCTGTGTTCTAGAAAACTGTGAGATCAGAGTTATGCTGATCTTAGAATGGTAAATTGATACAAATATTCACTTTTATCTACAGTTAGCCTAGACTTGGAACGTACCAATGTACACATCTGCCTCCAACGTCATCTTGCCTTGTACGCTTCCCTATGCAAATCAGTCTAAATTAAGCAGTTTTCCCTTTGTTGAGGATTTCTTCTACAATATTTATATGAAACCATTTATTTACACTCATAGACCTAAATATTTTGGAGAGATCGGTACGCTTGTATAATAATGTTGCAGAATCACCTTGAACATGACATCTGGTAATCCATTATCTGAAATCATCTTGAAAGAACTGAATGAAATTCAGGGAAAGTAAATTCAGGGTACCACATGTAAGAGGAATGCTTAATTAGGCACATTCATGATGGGACCCAAGGGGTTCTTAAACAGTTCTTAAGAAAAAGCTGAGAGCTCCATATTGTCATGCTGCAGAGGAGACAATCCTCATCAGCATTTATATATAACCCATAGGATGTGTGAAATAAACTCTTTGTACAGCTGATAAGGCCTCAGCTGTGTTGCAAATGAACATGCGTAAAATCGTATATATCCGTCGGGGAATTTGAGATTGCTTTGACCGGATTGCTCTGACAAATTCAACCCAAAATTAGAACAGGACTTTACCAAACCGACACTGACTAGCAGTAGGTTTTGTGCTAACAGCTGGTTCTTTTATGTTACCGGTACTCGCCTCTACCCAAGTCAAACGGCGGTCGCCCACGTTAGCTGTGCGCCCGCAGCTCCGGGGCGCTGGGGATTTAGCGGCGATAGCCATGGATCTGGGCGGCTGTCAGTCTCCAGGCTTGTTGGCAGAGCCTGCTCCTTTGGCCGGTTTCGTTAACCTCGGAGAACCGCGTCGCTGGGGTCACCACTCTGCGCAGCTGCAGGGTGAAACGCCTGGGCGTTGGGTTTAGCTCTGCCAGCCCAATGCTGCAAAATATTGGTTTGTGGTGGTTTAGTACACGTGCATTTCAGTTCGAGACAAGCTAATATTAATTATATCCTAATTAAGGTTCTTGTTATTTACAGGTGTCACAAGCCTCGGCTTTGGTGACAGCCAGAAATCCGTCTGGTTTTGGGCAGGGTGTTTACAGAGAGGTGCGGGTTTAGCATGGAAAATCAAGGAAAGAGCAATGGAAATGATCAGAGGTTTAGGAAACTTAGTGGCTTATGAGGAAACTCCTGCAGAACTGGGACGCTTTAGCCCAGGATTTTATCTGCTCTCCTCTGCGCAACCTGCCCGAGCGCTCCTAAGCAGGGACGGGGCATTGCTAGGGCACAGGCACACGCGCACACAAAAAACCATTTTCGGTAAATGAGTTACCGACTTTTATGCACCGGGACAGCAGCGGATTTTGCCGACTGCCCTCTTGCTGGCGGGGAGGTGAGTGTCAGAACAAGCTTAGCAGAAAGAAGGGCACGCAGGAGGTAGTAAGAAGGCCTTTGCAAGGTCATGGCTTTTTATTTCCTATTTTCTCAGGTATAACAACTAAGTCTTCTCACCCTGAATATTTTTTTTGACAATAAACAGCGTACTCTGTTCTTGTTTGGAACGATGCTGCACTTACAGGCCTCTGCGGCGCTCTGTGCACGCACCCATCCACGCGTACGTCGACTATGACATTTTTTTTGTTAAAGTACCCACAAGCTAAGAAAGCACCAGAGTTCACAATTCTCCTAGCAATTAGGAACATGATTTAAGTGTCTATGCTGAGGAACCTCCATCAGTGTGGGGTATGAACCTGGACTTCCCTGCCCTAAGCGTACATACGGACAGGGGAAGAAACCCTTTTCCGGCATTAAAGTCAGTATCGTTGCTCGTGATGAGCAAGCCTTTCCATGTCTGTCTTCTCACAATGCGACGTTTATAATCCATAGTCTTCTGCGAGACTTCCATGCCCTTAAATGTACCCAGGCAGGGTAAAACATGACTTGCAATCTTTAATTTACTATATAAGCTAAATAGTTTTGGGGACAGCTATAGCATTCTTTCTCCTGTAAGAAACAGCTGGGTTGTTTTTGAAAGAAGACAATTTGAGGATATTGGTTTTCTGCACATCACCTGGACTTCTATTTCTTTTTCAAAAATGTAAAAAGTCTTTTACATGCCACTAAATCATGCAAACTTGCTCTTTTCAGTAATCTGTCCTACCCAAAAGATAGCCTGGAGTTGACAGATTATAGACTTGTTGACAGACTGTGGACCTAATATTATTTTTCAGGAGATTGAAACAAAAAAATGGTTTTTTATAGTCTAACCTCATACAGGATAGGCACATTAGATGGGAAAGGCTGGACTTTAGCCTGTAACCTTTGTGCCCGCTATAAACCATTTACAGATCTTTGGTGGATGCGTACGAATGCATCACTGCCGGCAAGTGTTGGACTGCTCTGTGCTCTACTTCCACCAACGCTATAGGAAGCATTCAGAATGTGTCTAGTTTAAATCATGTATACCTTTTCATATGCACAGTGTGCAGTACTAATCTAAAGTTTTTCTCTTGGAAATCATTGCAGTAGGTGGAAGTGTAACTGCCCCAGTAATGAATCCTGTGTAACTAATACAAATATTCTGACCTTCCTCCCCAAGGGAGGCTTTTGTAAAAGCCTTTGCAATATAAGGAAATCCATCTCACCTGTTAGGAATATAAATATTTTTCCTTCTTCCTCTCTATGCCAGAAAATCTGAGACAAAGAGGTGGAATGCTGTATATATGCGGCAATGATCCTACGCTCATTTTTAATGAGAACTTTTCCACAGACTTTTGTTCCTCTAGCCATGGCACGTTCCCTTCTCTGTCAGTCATCTGTTGCTGGTTTTCCACGTTGTGTCCTCAGTGGATTTCATCTCAGCAATATCCCAACTCTTTCTGAACCTCCCTCTCTGTTGAACGGGGGGTGTGTGTTTGTTTTTCCGTTATGGTTATTGAATAGTCTGTGTTTCTTTAATTATTTTTAAGAAAGACTCATGTGTGAAAGCAAAGTCGACACCAAACGTAGTAAGTACATTTTTATACACTATCTTATGCCCTCTCTTGGCAGTAAAAGTCAAGTCTAGATTGCTTTAGCAAGAACTATAAAAATGTAAATTACTAAGATCTGATTTGGTCTTATTGCCTTAGCTGAGTCCTAACGGTTAAATCTAGAATATATAGCTGCTGAAGCTTATTAATACAGGGTAATTTACATATTCAGAAGGATCCTGTTGTACTCTGTTTCTCTCAGTTAATATAAGATGAATGAGAAAAAAGCTCTGGAGGACATTTAAATAAGGTGCTGAATTTGAAATTTTGGCCTTCATTTAAATTTTTAGAATTCCTTTAGAACAGTATCAGCTCCTGGTACCTCATTCCCATCTTTCTAGATTTGTAGGGGGTTACCAAGAATGAAGCACATTATTTTATTTCATCTGGGTTGTAATTTTAGAAAAAAATCATCATATTTGGAGCTATTGTTTTGTCTTTTGATCTTTAAAGACCCGATTAAAATGTAATAAAATTTGCAAATCGTATCCCTATAATGTCACAAGGGAAAGGTTTATGTATACAAAGAGTAACACTCTGTGGTTTTACAGAACTTTTGCAAAATGGTTACAGCTTGTACTGTCAGATAGCAAAGTAGAGAAAATTATGGGGTTTTTCTACATTAAATGTTTGATATTAGATCCTGATCCAGCCAGCCATGGAACTGTACGCTCGCTGCACATGAGTAGCCGTTGGCAAAAGGAATTTGCAAGCATACCTAAAGAAGAAAAGATTACTTCTATATTTCACACATTGTATCTAGTAGTTGTATCAGTAGTGATATTTTCTTCATAACCGGGCATTCTTTTAATTTAAGTAAGCTGCTTAAAGCCTGTCTAGTTTTAGTAGAAATGGCTTGTCTTGTCAATAGTAATCTGATTGATTTCAACGTGGAGAAGATAGTCTCTGAAAAAACTCAAGATGTTAGACAAATTTCATGGTCCACTAAACATAAATTTGACAGATGGAACTTGCTGGCATGGGATCTTTTCAACGTTATGACTCAAAATAGATCAGACATTTGTGTAGATGGTATCTTCAGACCAGCTACCTAGAGTGGAATTGACAAATACAGCGAAATCCCATAAACTCTTTACCAGCTGTAGTCAATGGCGTGCTTTTGATATTCTTGGATATTTGTGGATAGTACAGCCAGAAGGCAGAATTACATGCAGCCCATCTAATACTACCCAGGTCACAGATCACACCGAACGATTCCTGTATCAGGCTCACCGCTCTTTCGGAGATACCAGTTCTAAAGACTTTGGTGCTAAAGAACCCATCAGACCTCTAGGCGTCCTCGAGAGGAGAGGAACAGACTGGCAGCAGACAGAATGTGCTTCCTTTTAAACCACCTGCTGGTATTTCCAGTGTCGTCTTTAGATAAACTTAACTTCTACCGTAATAATTGTTCAGTCAGCCTCAAATTAAGCGAATGACTGCAGAGCTAACAAGTATGACCAAGCTGTAGATCACAATCCAAACTCTGTGATTACTTCTGTGCTACTGGAGTTTTTGTGCAGGGAAAGGCTGTAAGATTGGGCTTCGTCCTGGGGTATTTTGTTGCCAGTATACAAAGATGAACAAAATTCAAGCTAAGCCATCTGTACATACATTATTAAAAAAATGAGATAGATGTGAAGCCTAGCAAAGCCGTGGTTATTTGGATTTGCCAGGATGTGCAACAGTACTTGCAAAACCCTGCAGAATGAGTTAGTCTAAACTTATTGACATAATTTATCATTTCTCATAATATTAACGTTGAAGAGAATTCTGGTTAATATACCCTGAAAACTTTCTAGAAAACAAAGATAATCTCTGCCAGATTGTCAGTAAAACAGCAGAAAAAAATTCATACTTTGAAAAAGGATCTACGTTAAAATATTTGGCAAATTTACATAAAATGTTAATTACTTTTAGAGGGGATAATATAGTATTTAATTACTCTAAACTCAACTTGAAATAACAAATTATTCTTCCTCTTAATTCACATTTAGACCATTCAGTCTTTTTATCACCTCTCCACTATGCCATAAAGCTAGCTGCTGGCTGTTCAGAAAATTGATATAGCGGGAGCAAAAAAAAACCCAATAGTCATGATATAAAGCATTTTTGTTATCCATATTGCACCCCCACTCTATGGGTACGTCATATTTCTACAGATCCATTAGCTGATATCGGGTAACATCTATTTGGTACTGTGAACTACACCAAGGGGGTCTTTTGTAATGCCCTCGGATTGTTGTTTACAGAAAGAAGCAATCACAGACTCTGTCAGAATCACAAAAAACCTCAGCACCCCACAAGTCACTCAGAAAACTGCACAATACCAGCAATAAGACGGCTGCAGGTACTTTAACGTGACCGTGTTTATTCACACAAAGAGCCAGCATCTGCGTCTCATAAAAGAATCCCACACTTGACTCAAGAGTGTTTGGGCAGAGGAGCATTCTTTGCTACGGGAGTTTACGGTATCTTGGTTATATCTCATCCTGACACTTTAATTAGAAACTTAGACTTAATGCTTTTATCTTTTCTATTCTGTGATAAATGCGAGTAGTAGTTCAGTCAAGGTTGCTAAAGGTATTCAGACATTTCAAGATGCAGACAGTACTGCAGTAAGGTTTACAAAAGCTCATAGAAACTAATCAGAAATTTAATAGCCAGGTGCTTCTGAAAATCTCACTGGGTGGATATATGCATTTTTAGCAGCCCCCCAAACCAAAATCTGAGCTTTATAGGCCCTAGAAGAAAAATAAGGATATTTATTTAATCTTCTAAATCCCATAAAATTGAATACCCCTTGAAACTTTATTTATTTTGTTGTTTGCATCTCTGATTCAGATTGCTTTGCTGTTTATGTAGCAGTGCAGTGAGGATCCTCACATGCATTAATGCGATTCAGCGCAATTTGTTTTTCATAGTGGCTTTTATGTCATATACTCTGAAACCATCAATTTTCTGAATGATAGACCGTATGACATTGAACAATGCACAGTAAAGAAAACATGTTTTATTTGGGGAATAGATAAATTGTGACATTTGGGCAGGAAAAGGTAGTATACTGTATTTCTAACGTAATAGAACAGTCTTTCGATCTTCCCAAAACAAAGTGAAAAAAAGTAATAAAAAATATGTAGTAAGATTAAAATATGAAATGTATGTTATAGATTTGGTTATATGGGTGCATATAACCGTACAACCAAAACCAAGGGCGATTTCGCTGACTATTAAATTAAAATCTCCTTGTTCTATAAATGTAGTTTAAAAGTAGAAAACTAAGTTTGGTGGTTGGTGGAGGGGTAGTTTGCCTTGTTTGTGGGAAGTTAAGTGAAATTTCCTGGCAATATCTAGAAGAGATCTGGTGGATATATTTTTCAACACAATGCCCTCCCTCAACTGGAAAATAATTGGGGGGGGATTGTATTATTAATGGGAAAATATCTTTCTGCGAGGAGGTTCCTAGGGATAAGGGTGAACTGTTGGTGAATTTGGTGAATATGAAAGAGAGAAATGCCTCAGGATTTAAGATAAAGTCCTGGCAAGCAGTGATGGAGCTTCAAATCCCCTAGTACAGTCAGCTCGGTGTGTTCCACATTGATTATCTGATTACAGGACTATTGAATGTCACAGAAGGATTTTCTCTCAGTCTCTTCTCTTGATTTGTTCCATTCTGCATAGGATATCCACTATTCCTTTGGATCGGATTACTGTAATCAATAGAGATTTGAAAGAATCTAGCAGAGAAAGATCTTGAACTAGAAAATTTCACACCCACTAATAGTGCTCTTAACCATTTGGTAGTAGGAGATTCCCTTTCAGCTTTTTAGTGAAAAATAGCAAGCTGGTGACTTGGGGGGTTCTTTTTATTTTTTTTTTTCTTTTATATTTTGATCAGAGTGGTGAGAGATTTTAATAACACTTTATTTCAGTAAAGTAGAAATGTTATCTTCTGAAAGCTCACATTAACAGCCCCTTAATTCCCAAAAATGTTCACCTAGTCCCAAAAAACAATGGCTATGAGGAAGCATTTCATTTATTATTAAACCTGGGTGTTCTGTAGTCTCTGATTTGTGCAGATGTGAAATCGTGCTTTTGAGGTTTTTAAGAGCTGGAACATCTAGAGTCCACTAGGAATAATTTCACTTCTTTTTGCTGCTTTGTTTCTATCTCAGATGAGAATTTCTGAGTGTTCTTTCTTCTCCTAAAATCAGAGAGAGGAAAGGAGAGAAATGGAAACTTCCTTCTTTCTTTTCAGACAGGTGGGGAAATGGTACAAGTATCCCAAAATAAAAAGTTTGCCTGACTCCACCCATTACAAGGCTAGGTATGTTTAACTCTTGAGGTAGTCAAGGAAAGGGATGGTATCTTCATTTCTCACCGGCAGATTTGTCTATTCTTAAAGTAAAAAAAAAAACAAACTCTGTATCCAAAGCTGTCAAAACACTACCTACCCAAGGAGAATTTTGACCACCTTGTTCCTGAGGTTCGCAGATGTCAAATTGTGTTCGTTTCCTTTCCCAAACCGTTACAGAAATTGCTCCAGACTGATCGGCTGCCGAGAAGGCCTTAGCAATGTAATAAAAGTTGTTTAATTGCAGCTCAGACCTGAAAGAGCTGATGACAGCCCGGCGTTCTGGCTACCGCCGAGCAGCGCCGGCACAGCACCAGGGCTGTCTCGCTCCAACATTTTTT